>CM042138.1:93699343-93701843 GCA_023376005.1 Doryteuthis pealeii
TATAAATACTATAAATAGACATATATATATATACATAGATAAACACACATATATCAACTAGAAGCATATGTGGATCCTTCAACAAACAACAACATATATATATATATATATATATATATATATATATATATATATATATATATAAGGTTTTAATAATTGCTTGATTTTACCTAAAAAAAATGCCATAGCAAGACGACAATTTCAGTTCCAGTGTTCTTCTGAAGAAGAGATTTTATCTCGAAATATTAAGAATATATCACAGGTTAACAAACAGCACCATTATTATCTTATTTTTTCTTTACACTTGCATCGTGATAGCCTTCAAAACCAACCTCCAAACCAATATATACACAATGCTTCAAGCAAATTATAAAAAATATATATATATATATATATATATATATATATATATAAAGCATAGGGGCTATATGTAGAGTTAGTAGATATGGTATCTCACCAGTTTCCCTCTGAATGTTCGGCCTCACTGTTCTACGCGCAATCTTTAAATACTCTCACGCACTGACTCCGAGCGCCATACCCTGGGAGAAACGTTTCAGCTGGAGGGAACATGAGAACAGGTGAAAAGACAGTAACAACTACTGGGTAAATGACCTGCTTGATGAAGGTATTGGCCCAGGGCAGACGGGTTCCTTGAAGAAATAGAACGGCCACGTGTACACGAGCAGAGGGTAGGATGACGTCAAGGGCAGGGGTCACCAACTCTACGGCCCGCGGGCCGGATCCGACCCGCGAAGGCATTTTGAATTTGTTTTTCGCATAGCTTTCGTTCTGGCTAGCAAGTATAGAAGACAATAATAATGTGGCCCGCGCTCGTTATTTTTTTCAATTATCCGGCCCACTGTGAAAGAAGTTTGGTGATCCCTGATAATTCTAGCAACAATTTATCCGAAGCAAAATAACTAGGAATTATCAGTTTCACAATAATCTAATATTTTTCATTAAATAGAAATACTGCCTGGCTTTTATGATTGGCGAAAAGCCAATCACCAAATCAAGAGGTGATATAGTTTACATCAATATACCTGCAACCTTAGGCTAAGAAGGAAAAATTCTACTTACCTTATTCGTAAAAGGAAATCGACTTTTCCTTCTTAAACTAAGGTTGCAGGAATATTGATGTAAACTATCTCTGTGGAGCAAGTTTAACGTGAAGTAATCTCGTAGGGTTTGGTAATAGTAGTGAAAAAAATAGAAATATTACCAGTATCCTCGTTGCCGGTCGGACCCGAACAATTACGAATACTCAAACAAAAGGGGTCCCGAAAACTAGCAGGTAATGTGACATTTATAACCTATTCAACCAATCAAACGAGAGATAAGGGTTAATAGCAACAACAACAAGAAATATCAAAACAGCATTTAGGCACTCTTAGAGTTTTTCCTCCCTCTGAAGCTAAGTAAGTATTTTCAGAACATTTTTCAAAACATGTTTCTCAACTTAATAAATAACTAGCAGCGGCTACCTGGATAGAGGGTGATTTTTTAAAGTTAGTCCCGCAGATCCATTATTACTGAATTGTGAGTTGAATCCTCATGGGATGCTCTATCTAAATCCCTATGTAAAAATTAGACCTTGCATTGATCCAGCTACTTTGAAAAAAAATGTTAATGTCTACAATTTAAAATGTTTAAATGAAAAAATATTCCATGCTGTTATCATTTTAAATTTTATTTTTAATTATCTTCACGAATTATAAATCAAATTTCTATTATTTTGCTAAAAACCAAGCCCTGCCTGGTGATATTAATGCGTATATATATTTACACACAAAAAAAAAATCTCTTGAAAAAAAAAATTTTTTTTAAATTTTTTCTTGACAATTTAATAGAATATAGTATATATCAATTAAAAAGCAAAAAAAAAGTTCCAAATAATAATATTATGACATTTTTTTGCACTTTTTATTTCAGAATTCATGATTTTTTTTCTATAAATACTACTGCCTTGAGTATTATACAATTTTTTATGCAGTTATTCACTCTTATCTTTATAGAAAAAAAGTAAATATCGTTTTTTGATAGATTACTAAAAGATATATACAGGAATTTTAAACAAACATTTTTCCTACATTAGTCACCGCAATTTGTAAAAGAAAAACTATCTGATATTGAAATATTTTGTATAAATACAGCATAAAATGTTAAAGTGTAATATGCACATCTGTAAGGAAAGTTTTGTTCTTGTTTAATTCTTTGTCTGTTATTGGCAACTTTCCATTCACTAAGGATGATGGTGTAGTTCCACAGTTAATTATCATTTCTATTAAATAATAGTGACATTTTTACGTTTCATGTCTATTATTTCAGTGCTTACAATTCGGCAGTTCTGTGAACGGGTTGATCGCAGGTAAGTTTTTTATATATATTATTTTGGGATCAAAGTAAAAAAGATTAGGTCCTATTACATTGGGGATACTGTCGGACGGACACAAACGCCGGAGGTTGATCGTCTCGAATGTACTCTTAATTATTGTCAAAA
>CM042138.1:93703201-93743201 GCA_023376005.1 Doryteuthis pealeii
GAGATATTTCCTTTTAATGGGCTTCAAAACCACTAAAAAAAAAAATTTTGTCGGATAAAAAAACGAGGCCCCTTCATTTCCCGCTAGATAGCAATTCCGCTAAAAAAATCTTCTTTTTTTCGGTATTTTCATTTTATTTTAATATATTCATTTCCAACAAATAATTACAAGTAAAAAATAAAAATATTTTGATATTCGTTTTTTATTTTAACTAAAAACAAGACATTAAACAAGAATAATTTTTAAAAATCTTCAGATTTAGATATTCTTTTATATTCTAATTTTAAAAATTCAGGTCATTTTTTATTTAAAAAAAATATTTATGGAATCGCAATTGTACATAGTTACAATCAAAATACGTCACGTGATCAGTTTAGGCCATATTGAAGGAAGAAACGTAAATATTTTTTTTAACTGTATATTTTTAAATCTAGTAAAAAAAAACAACATAAAGAGTTGTTACAAAGAAAAACAGTTAATTTAATGATAAATTATCTGATTAGGGAAAATTACTAACCGTTATCTTGAAAAATAAGTAAAACAGTCGATTTTTTTTTTACAACAGGGTATGATTTTTTATTGATTTTTTTAGCAGAATTCATGGTTTTTTAACTAAAAAAATCCTGTATAGAAACTTATAAAGATATTCTGATATAATTATTCAGACCCTTATCTTTATAGAAAAAAGTGAAAATCGTTTTTTGTGGGTTTATTTTTTCATAAAAAAAAATGGGAGGGGCTAAAAAATTTTGAATTATCATTATCATTATCAGAGTCAATGACAGTTTGTTAAGTTTTTTCTTCTTTGAAAGTTAATTTATAAAAATCCTTATATGAATCTATGATTTTGCACTTACATGAAGATCGCATCGGCAAGAAACTGTCAGTAACCAGGCGCCGATGACTCTATGTAAACCTTATCTTAATTTAAATATAAATTCTCTATCAATTATATATATCAATATATATAAATATATATATATGTGTGTGTGTGTGTGTGTATGTGTGTGTGTGCATACACACACACATACACACACACACACACATATATATATATATATATATATATATATATCTTATTTTAAAATTTTTATTTCTAAACTCTGACAGTATTTTAAAAAAAACTCTCGGCTTTATAGTCTGTAATTACACAATAAAAACTTTCGCCTGGAGAAAAAATATAAAACAAGAAAAGACCAAATCATATGCACCTCCTAAAAATAATTAGTTAATACTATTAAAATGGCCAAAAGAAAAAATACTGCAAGAGTTGCCGAAGTTAAATATACTAAAGAGCTCAATACAATAAGTAGAACCAATAAATAATAAAGATAACAGTGTCATTGTATTATAAGGATGAATTGTGGATCAAGAAGGGAGCTAATGGGAACTTAACACGGTCATGGGTACATACGATGGGCCTGAAATGGCTGAGGTGATTGGATGCTTATTACTTTACAACCTTAACAAAATAATTGGTCCTTGCAATCACGGGCTTCGTCGTGATGATTGTCTTATTATATTGGATAATAGTACCCCTAAAAATGTGATATAATCAGAAAAAAGTTACATAATATGTTCCGTAATTTTGGGTTTAAATTAGACATCCAAACGAACTTAAAAATAACAGATTATTTAAATATTACACTAAATTTGTATATTGGTACAGTGTCACCATTTAGGAAAAACAATCAATACCATAGTTACATAAATATAGTTCTAATAATCCTAAGGTAATATTTAACATATACATAAAGATATTAGTTTTAGATTGTTCACTAATTCATCTAATAAGAACATCTTTAAACAAATTAAATGATTATGATTATATGATTAAGAAAAATAGTGGTTATGACAGTAGGTTGGATTATAAAACCCCAAATGAAATTAATCATATACATTGTAGGAGGAAAATATGGCAAGAAAGATTATTTGGTTCACACCACCGAATAATAATGCAGTGGCTAATAATTTAGGTAAGGAATTCTTTAAAAATATTTTTTTTAATTCCCCCCTTAAAATATACTATATAAGATATTTAATAAGAATACGGGTAAACTTAGTTATAGATGCATACCAAATATAGGTAGCTTAATTAATAGGAGTAATGCTAAAAAAGAAACTAAATGAAAAACAGAATAGGGAATAGGTATCATTTGAAGAAAAAACACATAATATGAGTCTAGGTAAAAAAAAATACATAAAGTGAATAGGTAGATATTCTTTGCAAGATAAGACATTTATAAGTTCTCAAAATCCACACTGAATTGTACATAGCTTAGTGGATAAAGAAGTTAAGTTAATACAGTTCTAAGTGACAGTTATCTCTAGACTGCAGGTTTAATCCTGGACAGGGGCAGCAGTAACATAGAATAATAATTATCACATATCCCAGCTATGGTCAGCGGAGTGAGAACAGGATATCCTCTGTGGACTGAATAAAGGGTCAGGTTCAAAGTTCCGTGATGGCTCCCGATTACGACAGGAAGTTTACCGAGTTCGAAAAGAAGGTTCCCGAGACCGAGATGGTTCCCGAGTCAGAGAAGGTTTCCGAGTCCGACAAGAAATACCTGAAGAAGACCGGAGGGCAAATTGACCAAAACGTTGTACAAATAACAATGAAGATGAGTACAATAGTCCGAATAATTCCAATAATACCAATTAAAATAAATGTAACTGTACTGATAATACTAAGCATCCATTATAAGAAAAATGTCAATATGAAAATATGATATATAAAGTAGAGGTCTTTAGTAAAGTCTATACTATACTGAAAATAATAAAAGGGGCATTCCAAAAAAGATTTTATAACCACAAAAATACTTTTAACATGAAAAGTATAAAAATAACACACCATTAGCCAATTATGTGTAGGAAATTAAAAATTAGGCAGAGACCCTATTTTAAAATGGAAGATAATAAAAAATGCCCTAAATATAAGGCAGGGAATAAAGTCTGTTTATTGTGCATGGAGGAGAAATTCGCAATAGCTAAATAGAAAAATACTAGAGAATTGCTCAATCGAAGAACGGAGGTAATAAACAAATGTAGGCATAAAAATAGCATGGTTTCTTGGCCAATAAAATTTGAATAAATTAAAAATTTAAAAAAATATATATATGAATAAATAAATGAATAAATAAAATAATTAAATAAAAGTTTGGTTTGTTGTAGTTATTTTGTTTTTGTTTTTTTTTATGCTAATTTTGTATGTCATTATGATGATTTTTATGAATAAAATGTAATTTGCACCAGACCCTGGCAGTCAGAATTATTCTGATGATCCGTTAGGAGAAACCTAGGTAGATATTCTTTGACTCATTTGGCATATTATATATATATATATATATATATAAGGAAGCTAGCCTGTAAAAAGAGAGAAATGCAAATCTCACAGGAAAATACCCCGCCCAACCCGAGAGAAAAATAGCTTCTTTTGTATTCTTGGTTATTTTATTTTATGATTAGATGACCTTTGAGATGATTGTGGAACTTTTCCGCCTCTTTTGTTGGTGGCGCTGATGACTCTTTAGCACAACGTTTTACATAGTGGAAATAAATAGGAAACTTATCTTCCCATCGGCATTCCCCTCCTCATTGCCTCAGACACCGGGCAATAAACCCAACCCTACCCCTTTAAATCGAGGGGGCAGGTGTTGCCTGGGGGACGGCCCCTGGGATCAACCATGTTAGCTTGTAAGATCCAGGGCTGAAACCACGAGGACAGAGCCCGTAGAATTATCCACGAGGATATGCCATAAAAACATACATATACACATATAGAAAATACACGCAAAAAACACATACACACATATACAAACGCACACATATAAAACACACACAACACAACACACACACACCAACATACATACACAGACGCGCGCACATATACATACACATACTCACAATCACAAATATACTCACGCACATACAGACAAATACAAACGCCCATACAAACAACACACACATACACATATACACGTAAACACACGCATATACACACAAGGAAACAATAAAGAACACACAAACACACACAGATATACAAGCACACACATATGAACAACCACCTTATTGGCTGGGGCGTTAGAATGCACCGACTGCACCTCTGCAGAGGGGTAAAACTCCCCAAATGGGGCCACCTGTTGGCCATGAGTGGCGACTCGTGATGTTTAAGAACGGAGTCTTGGGGGATGAACAGTCCATGTCCTGCAACACTCCACTTAGAACCTTACTTAGGCTAGACGGCTGTCGGAGAGGCTGGTCATGTCAAGCCCTAGCATCTATATGATTGCCCCAACCCTATTGCCCTCATGGCAAGCCCCAACCCTTTTTTATCATATGGGTGCTAGAAGGCGGTGGCTGAGTGTTTCCATGTACTGGAAATGACGTTAAACTCTATCTGATGATGAGGTTCCAGTTTTGGCGGTTTGGGAAATGTGGAGCACCCCTTCATCACCATTGCTCCTAGGTCCACTCTGACCCGGAGTGGTAGTACCTGTCAGGGTCCCATCTATGGGTTAAATAAAAAAAATGTATCTATATAAATAAGTTGTGTATTCATTTAGAATCAATTCATTTCAAAACTTTATTGGCATTAAATGACCCACTGAGGTTGATATGCCGTAAAACAAAACAAACCAGACCAAACCAAACATATAAACAACACGCGTAAACACATATACACACATACACACGTGGGGGCACATACACGCGCAAACACACACATACACAAAATACAGACAATCACAAATACACATACACTCAAACACACACACACATACACGCACAAACACAATAAAAAAACACAAAAATACACACATATAAAGCAAGACACAAACACATACACAATCATACAAAGAGACACACTTACATGAACATACACACATACACATGCGCGCATATACACACACAAATACAGGCAGGCATAAACATACATACATACATACATACATACAGACAAATACAAATGCACACACACAGACGCACGCACATACACATACAAAGACACACCTATACCTACATATATACACACAGAAAACATAAAAAACAAACACATATATAAACAAAGAGACACACACATACACACACATAAAAAGAGGCTTACATATACACTCTTTCTATGGAGGCGTGTAGTGTAATGCTTAGAGTTGTAGGAAATGGACTCGTCGATCCGTGTTCAATTCCTGGACGAAGCTGTTTGCATTTCACATGGTGCTAATACCCTTGGGAAAGGTATGAAACCAATTCTCCCTCCAGCTATGGGTAAAATAGCAGGGCAAACTGGACTCTTTAACCATGGCTAGGTAACCAGTCTAGGAAAAGGAAAATTCTTTATTCAAACCTGTAAAACTCCGCTTAAGAAATTGATCTTATGCCGTGCTCGTGCGGAGGGCTTGGTAAATATATATATGTATAAATGTATGTATTATAATACAAATATATTCCATATATATTATATATATATATATATATATATATATATATATATTGCTAATAAGTAAGTGAAAAAAAGATTTCTTGGCATCATTAATAGACCATAAATATCTAAATTAGGGTAGTGAATATATAAAATCACCTGTTTTGAAAATTACATAAGCTAAAAACTTTTACTTACTTAATGCTGTTGAAAGTATGTCTTCACTACCATAGCCATATATATATATATATATATATATATATATATATATATATTTCTTTTTTTCTAGCATTCAGACTACGATGATAACTTCACTCCATGTCTTCATTAGTTATGGTTGATGGATTTTTTTTATGGCTAAGTAGTCCAATTCTGGACTTATAGATGCGGTCACACACATTGCAATGGGAAATTTCCTTCTGCATTCTGTGGTGCATGACGACGAAGACGTCGTTGTTCTGATGCTCTATTTATTTCAGCCGCTCAGTTCTTGTGCGGCACGTATTTCGGCAACCTTGTCTGTTGGGGGCCAGGTCTTCTAGTATTGAAGATGTAATGGTGCATTGCTTTAAAGACATAAACACAACTGTTAATAACAACTGTGATATTCCACCGTTTCCTCTCTTATTTCAATCACACAGACATTTCTAATTCTAAAAACGAAACTTCATTGATTAAGAATTCATTACTACTAGCAGGACCTGTTGATATACCACAGAATGATAATTGAATTATTATAACGTTTGATATGTTTAGCTACTGCAAAATAGTTCAATATGTAAAAAGTATAATAATCTTTATTCAACTCTCTCTCTCTCTCTCTCTCTCTCTCTCTCTCTCTCTCTCTCTCTCTCTCTCTCTCTCTCTCTCTCTCTCTCTCTCTCTCTCTTTTCTTTTCTTTCTTTCCTTTTCTTTTCATCATTTCATTATCTTTGATTGAAACACATTGGCATTATTACGTCCGCGCGTTCACCGCTCCACTATATATTTACCCTATTCACTTTCTTTCTTTATTTCTTATTGTATTTTTATGTGTGGCATGTCCTTTTTCTTCTCTTTCTTTCTTTCTATCTAATAAAAACGGAATCGTCCGTTATTTAGCCGAGGTGACGACACTCATAGGAAGAAAGAATTCGGCAGTTGAGCAACACCAGATAATCAGAATTTATATTTTTGCATTTCCCCTTGGACAGTCTCATGTTTAACCAGTGGGCGTTGCAAGATGACAACGGTCGGAAGATTAAGGTACAAGAGTATTATCATAGAAAACGGGGTAGATTTGACAACTCATCTTGGCAGGTGCGTGTACTTGAGAATACAGAGTTGATGTTTGAGGCAATTGGTGGTGATAGGATATAACTGAGCTACTCGAACAATTCGTTGGTAATGATCATCTGACCCTGGTAAACGTCTATTTTTGCAAGATTTTGACAGCCTTCAATACTTTATCGGGGCTTCTAATGTACCAAGAGCATCTATAAAAGTGTTCAACTGTTCACTGTCTGAGAAAGTAAACTGCTTCGTGAACTAGTTGCTGATCATGTCAGTCTTACTTTTCACCATTTACACACACACACACACACACACACATATATATATATATATATATATATATATATATATATAAAGGGTTTGTAATATAAAGATTTTTGAAGGCAATAGACAATGCAATATGTGTTGAAAATTATATTTAACTTTTTCCTTTTTTTTTCAATTTTCAAAAATACGGCGTTCGTCAACTTCTTAAAACAATAGATGATTACACCATCGCCGTGGATAAGTACTATAAAAAAAACACCTAGTACTTTTAATAACTCTGATGGTGGAATTTTATTTCTAAATATATATATATATATATATATATATATATATATATATATATATATACTATAGTGTGAGATGGTCACTGTTTCAGCTTTTGCTGGAATGGTGTACCAAAGGCAGTATTATTGGTAGAGTGCTCAATATAAAAAGAGCTGTTATATAATATAATAAGATAAATATATAAAGGTTTTACATATCTATTTATTAGGTGACAAAGGAACAATCACAACCATATTGGTTTCATGCGATGCAATCATCAGGTGAAGATGTTTCTTCACCTGATGATTGCATCGCATGAAACCAATATGGTTGTGATTGTTCCTTTGTCACCTAATAAATAGATATGTAAAACCTTTATATATTTATCTCATTATATTATATTATATATATATATATATATATATATATATAGAGAGAGAGAGAGAGGGGGGAATATATATATATATAGATTGTGTGTGTGTGTGTGTGTGTGTGTGTGTGTGTGTGTGTGTGTGTGTGTGTTGTGCTATATTTATAGTAACTCAATATCATTGATAGAGTATGTATATCTAATTTAGGGTGGCTTGGACATGAATTCAACGCCGCTTGGTAACTGATAGTTTCTCATCTATGTGATTTTCAAACCAGGTTTTTATATATATATATATATATATATATATATATAGTCTGTACAGAAATAACCTACTCGTGTTTCACCATGAGGATCTTCAGAGTTAAATCCACTGAATTAATCAAGATATTTATAACACTTATACCCACCAAATTTTGAGACCAACCCAATATTTTTACCGGTAAGTAATTTCCTTTACACACACACACATACCCACACACACACTTATACATATATATATATATATATATATATATATATATATATATATATATATCTGATGGTAGCCGGAGGGTAACATTTCCTGTAGGTTTCCTGAAATCGTCATTTATGCTTTTGATTTTCTTTATTTTTTTCGTTATATATTTGTTTGTTTTGTTATTCTAATATTAAGAGGACACACTGAGTTCTGTAAATTACGACTACTGTAAAACTACAACAGCGCAAGGGATATTTCTTCACTCAATCTCTGTATCATATATATATATATATATATATATATATATATAATACAAAGATTATATATATATATATATATATATATATATATATATATATATATATATAATATATATATATATATATATAATACAAAGCTTACTACCATGCGGTCAGTCTGAGTTCGACCCTAGCCTAAGGATAGTTGTGTCTAGCCACACTGAAGAGGCATGATATGCCGAAACACGTGTCTGTGGATGACTTATTAATATATGCTCCCATAAATTTGGTAATGAGCTCTTTAATTGGTAATTTAAATTAACTCTCACTACTAAGCAAATAAGCAGTGATCATTTCTCCGGAAATTTGATCTCTCAGTGACTGTAAAATACATACATTCTATGTACTTAATAGTTTTAAAACACCAGTCCCCGCATCAGCTGTCAGTGGGCGAGGGGATAAGATATCGGACTACCATGCGGTCAGTCTGAGTTCGACCCTAGCCTAAGGATAGTTGTGTCTAGCCACACTGAAGAGGCATGATATGCCGAAACACGTGTCTGTGGATGACTTATTAATATATATATATATATATATATATATATACAAGGTGTGTAAAAAAATTATTTTTTGTACTTTTTGACACACTTTGTATTCTGAAAAAATAACGTTCCATTTATTGTTCATTTCTAGCTTGGTAAATACAGCTTTAAAATCTGTACTTTTATGACGACGCACCTTGTATTCTGAAAAAATTAACTCTCCATACATTATTCATTTTTAGCTTGATAAATACAGCTTTCAAATCTGTACTTTTTGACACACCTTGTTTTCTGAAAAAAATTAACGCTCTATTCATTGTTCATTTCTATCTTGGTAAATACAGCTTCAGTCTCGATACTTTTAGGACACACCTACTATATATATATATATATATATATATATATATATATATAAAGAAAAATCTTATTCAATGAACATACGTGTGATCAGCTGCAATTAATCGGTAACTCGATTAATTCAGTGGATTTAACCCTGATGATTCTAGCGATGAAACTCGAGTAGGTTTCTGTTGTATCCATTTCTTCAATAAATTTGCTGTACTTTGTATTGAGCACTTCGTATTTGTTTTATCACGGACTTAACCCCTGGATCCTGTGCACCTCCAACGATCGTGCCCATATTCACCGGTAAGCCACCCTTTATATATATATATATATATATATATATATATTAAAAATTACAAACGCACGTGAAGGGATTAAACGCAGATATCGGAATTCTCCGTTATTACACATATTTCACAAACGCTGCCACTGTCGATAACAACAGAGACAAAGAAACCGTTGAACAGTAACATTTGACAAAGGGTATCTAACGAACCTGAAAATTTATGTAAAAAATAATTAAAAAGTAAGTGAATCCAATACTCCATAATATCGAGTTCATTCATTCATTTATTTTTAATGCTTCACAATAACGCCTAATTTTTAAAAAAACATTTTTTAAATATATATATATATATATATATATATATATATCACTAATAAGATAGGTAATAGAACATGAAGAAACCAAACTCCTTGAATAAATCCTCTATATGTTCAAATACTTATGAGGAGTACAGTGTGTGTGAATTCTGTATTTTCTTCCTTTTACAATTTACACCTCCTTTTACATCGGCTTATTTACGCAAATTTAAAAGGTTCATGATAAAAATATCACATGTTGGAACTCTATCCGGGAAGCCGCCTTTCTCACGCTGCTCACGCCGCGCCCAATCATCTGACAGCGCTTCCACTTACCATAGATTCACCCAGAAAACCATTAAACTTAAACCAGATATACGTATTGTTTATATATATATATATATATATATATATATATATATATATATATAAACAATGGTTTTCAAGTACGAAAGAGGATAATTATAAAACGGGATAAAAACTAAATTCGTCGATCTTCAGGTGAGCTATTATTCAACAGGTCAAAAACTAGACAGACTCTGTCAGATGAATACAATTTTGCATGAAACCCAGGGTCACAAATATTCACATGTTATATATATATATATATATATATGCGTGTGGGTGCGCGTGTATATACCTGTGTGTGTTATTTGTGTGCTTGTGTGTGTGTACACACACACACACACACATATATATATATATATATATATATATATATATATATATAGAAGGTTTGCAAAAATGATCATGTTTTTTTTAATTTATTATTAACTTACATATGCGACACGTGTTTCAGATCTGTTATCTTCTTCAGTCATTGAATAACTATATTTTGGCAGAATATGTTTATGTGTGATTTCTGATATTTGATAGGTTGTGTGTGCTTTTGTAACTTATTTTTTGTTCAACTTTTTTTTCTCAATTTTCATGTGCAAGTCGCGCGCAAGGATTGAGAAAAATAACGTAGCGTTCAACCGTTATTACATAACCATTATGAACAAAAAGTAAGTTACAAAAACACACTCAAATTATCAAATATCAGAAATCACACGTATACATATTCTGCCAAAATTTAGTTATTCAATGCCTGAAGAAGATAACAGATCTGAAACACGTGTCGCATATGTAAGTTAATAATAATTTTTTTTTAAAACATAATCCTTTTTAGAACCTTCTTTTTTATAGAATATCTAATTTTCTCCCATTGGACCCATACAACAATTTATATATATATATATATATATATATATATATATATATATATATATATATATAGTATCACCGGTAAATGATTGCATCTAGCTGTATTTTAAAGAGTCAATGTTCTTTTGAACCAAAGATACAAATTTGTCGATAACTAAAACTCCCTTTTCCCTAGAAAAAAGCCATATCCTGGCTTTGACACTAAACTGCTTTTGATGGTGAGGCTCCAGATAATAATATCTGCGTACTGATGAGTGCCTCTTCATTGCCATGACTCCCAGGTTCACTCTGACCCGCAGTACTTGTTCATTCTATGAATCAAATAGATATGTTCAAGAATTATTCGTAAGTGAAATTATCCGTATTCGATTACAATATGAATATATAATGAACATGATTTTCAAACCCCTAGGAATAAAGTAACCCGAGACGGGTTGATATCCCCTTAAAATCAATCAATCAATCGGATTATTAGTATTTCGCCTTTGTTCAAAAAACGTCCCGACTGCCTCTTTCCTTAATCTTTTATGCATATTATCAATCTGATCATTTGTTGGAGGTGTGTGTGGTGTAATGTTTAACGTCGTAGAAAATGGAATGGCGATAAAAGTTCAAATCCTGGACGCGGTTGTTTGCATTTCACATAGCGCTAATACCTTAGGGAAATGCATGAAGCCAAGTATTCCCCCTCCTGCTATTGGAAAATAGTACTGGCTGGGCTCTTTAAGCTTGGTATGGCAACCGGTCGGGGAATTCAAACCAACTACTCTTCACATTGAGAGCTTCTCCACTCCCTCTCATTCTCTAAAAATATAAAATATGAACCCAATCCTTTTGGAGCCCTGTTGCCCAATGCCAAATGAAATATATGTACCAATCCTTTTGGAGCCAGATGCCAAATATGGGAATCCCAATCCTTTTGGAGCCATCCTTTGGAGATGCCATGCCCCAATCCTTTTGGAGCCATGTCTGGAAAATGCTACAAATTCCCCGTGCTGTGGAGAAAAATATACAAATGGGGATGTGAGCCCAAGGCTAAATGGAACCCATGTGTACCCTTTTGGAGCTCTGTAGAGATGCCAACTTTACCAACTGGCAAAGTGTATTTAAAAGTTTAATGGACTTAATGAAAAGTTTACTTGTTTGAAATCTTTAGTAAATACACACACATACACACACACATACAGACAGACTCACACACATATATGTATATATATATATATATATATGTGTGTGTGTGTGTGTGTGTGTGTGTGTGTGTGTGTGTTTGTTTGTTTACTAAAGATTTCAAAGTTGTTATTCATAATTTCTTATGCTCACCTACCTGACATAACAGAAATTGACTCACTGAAATAAAATATTAAACATTTTTCACTAAATTAGCAATTTGAAATCCATTAGAAAATCATTTCTTAAAAGCACTTCAAGCTCTGGGGAGATCTTTAATTTAATTGCTATGAATATCTTGCCCATACTTTTATGTTTTTATTTCATATTCTTAGTTTGTTGTAATTATTTGTTAAATATAACGTTGAGTATTTTTGTAGCAAATAATTACTCTTAATATTTTTTATGTTCAAATAAAAGGCAAAATTGGCTGTTCGATTCCAACATGAAAATAAGAAATGGATATTATACTGTTTAATTAGTATATACAAATAATATTCAAATAAATGGATAACAACAAACTAATACTTGGAGAATTACTTTTCCGTTCAAATGAATTTAAAATATGATCTATCAATGATTTTAGGCACTCACTCTTAGCTTATAAATGTACCAAACTATATTATCAATCTTGAATTATATATATATATAATATATATATATATATATATATTATATATGTTATAGGTGATACACCCTATTTGACCAATGGAATGCACCGACAGCTTACTATAAATAAACAGGGATAATTGTGGCTTAAAGGAAGCCAATGCGAGTGCCAATAACTCTGTTCGTCGGACATAATTTCCACAACTCTCTATTGTATTGTCTACTTTCTGTTAATACATTTTTCTACTTTTCGTTATCCGTTGTTTTGTTCTTATTTGACCCCTTAAAACCTCACAACATATATATATATATAATATATATATATATATATATATATATATAATCCAAAGATCAGGTGAAGAAATCTTTCTTACAACGTAGTAGTTTTTTAAATATCGTAAATTAGCAGTGCTCAATATGTGCTCTTAGTCAGAGAGCAAAATTTTATCAGGAAAAAATAACAAAAAAGAATGAGACTTTTAGTATTATAGACTATCCTAGGATGGTAGCAGCTAGATAATTCCTCTAGTATCCCTGAAATAATCTATAATTATATATATATATATATATATATATAATAATATATATATATATATAATATATATATATATGTAAAAGTATATTTGGCAGCATTTTTTCTTTTAAACAGGTTTTGTTAAACTCTACCGACGAGTTGGAGAGGATCGAACAAAGACTCGTCCGACAGGAATCGTCGGTAGAGTTTAACAAAACATATATATATATATATATATATATATATTATATATAGAGAGAGAGAGAGAGAGAGAGAGAGAGAGAGAGAGAGAGAGGAGTGAGAAAGGAGAGAGAAAGAGATACGATTTTCCATTTGCCTTAAATAGATAATATCATCATCATAGAAAGAATCAGAAAAATGCATTGGACAATATCATGGTAGTAATAGAGACACAAACAGGGAGAAATAAAAGGTTTACAAAAACTGCCCACCAAATGGCTTTACATCAAATTATACAAACCTCAAAACGTCACTTTGAAATAGGATGGACAGATTTGGGGTGACAAATAAACTTCTAAATAAACAAATGCCTGACCAAGCAACAAAGTCTAATTTGAAACACATCACGCACATGCCAGTGCTATATAATATTTTTAAAAACTATGGATTACAAAAAAATAATACTTATAGAATTACATTTCTGCTCAAACGGTCACGATTTTAAATGTAATTCTCCAAGTATTAGTTTGTTGTAATCCATTTTTGAGACGGGAACATAAAGGAATAAAACGTTTCCAAACGCTTCTCCCTAATGACTTTTAACATCAAACTATCAGAAACTCTAAACATTACTTTGAATTTTTAACCATTTGAGTTACTCCCCGTCCCACCTCCCTGCAACACTACTTGAATGTCTTCATCTGTCTCGGAGTCAACACCTGAGCAACACTCTCCCGCCATTGTTCAATTTTACGAACCCTATCAACTTAGTTCCTCTCACGTCCTCGCGCCACATCTTGAATATCTTTATGTGTCCTGGAATCTGCACCGGGCTGAAAGAGGTTACTACCCCTTCTTCATATACAACCAGAATTTGTCATATTTTGCAAGACATCCACCATCTTCACACAGCATTTTCCCCTCATGCCCGGATGAAGTTTACATAAACCGAAACGTTAGAACGTCGACTTCAGCATCAAGAATAAACTCATATTTTGGAATACTTTTGGTAATGAAAAATTGGTAATAAAAAATATCTAACAATGTCCTTTTTGCTTTTATTTGAAATAATAAAATGTTTCTATCTTTGGTTCAGAAGAAAATTAACTATTTTTCAAAAAATTATACATTGGTAGATGTGGGTTTAAAATAGGGAATTAAATCCGACTGTATGTACAAAAAATAGAAAAAACAAGAAGTATTCCAAAAGAGGAATTTAGTTTTACCAACCCTATCAAATTAGTTGCTTCGACGTCCCCGCACCACTACTTGAATATCTTCATACGTCCTGGAATCTTCGCCAGACCGACACTGGTTACCCCCGCTTCTTCATATATAACCAGCATTTCTCATATTTCTCAAATCATCCACCATCTCCATACAACATTTCACCACATGTCACATAAAGCAAAACGTTATAACGTCGACTTCACCATCAAGAATAAATTCATCTTTTGGAATATCTTGTGTTTTTCTATTTTTCTTCATATAATCCTAAATAAACAAAATGCCAGAGCAGGCAATTAAGGTTAATTTGAAACACAGTACCAGTAATAAAGATGATATAAAGTTCAGTTGAAGAAAATAATTTTCATTCAGATAATGGATATGTTACGTCACCAGTTCATTTTTCGTCGTTTCACTTATAGCGCAACAACTCAGTTTTAAGAAAAGAAAACGTTTTCAAAAATTTCTAGAAAAATATTTTCTTCACAAAAACTTTTTTCTGACTATGACCTCGTTGAGAACAAAAAAAAAATATATATATATATATATATATATATATATATATATGCTTTAACACACACCACACACACACATATATATATATGTATATATATTATATATATATTATATATATCTGACAACTCATTTCAATATATATATATATATATATATATATATATATATATATATATATTGAAATGAGTTGTCAGATATATATATATATATATATATATACAATATATATATATGTGTGTGTGTGTGTGTTAAAGCATATATATATATATATATATATATATATAATATATATATATATATTTTTTTTTTTGTTCTCAACGAGGTCATAGTCAGAAAAAAGTTTTGTGAAGAAAATATTTTTCTTTGTCTTTTGTTTAATTCTACATGTATATATATATATATATATTATATATATATATATATATATACATGTAGAATTAAACAAAAGACACATCTCATGTTTAACAATTTTATTTTTGATCTTTTCGAGTTTTCTGGCCAACTTTTTAATATTTGGGTGGAATTCGTGGATAAGTCCACCAAAGTCCCGAGTACTTTCGGCACTTCGAAGTGCCATCATCAGGGGTGATGTGTTCCAGTTTTTTTTTTAATTATATTAATGTGGAGACTGGAAGGAAAAGAATTGAAGAGAAAGGTGTCATAGGCATTTTAAAATGTGTGTACTGCATTGGAAATTTATTTTGTTTACGTATGGTTTGTATTGTTTTATGTATAGAGCTTCTAGTATTTGGAGTTTTTGTTTATTTTTTTCATCGTGCAGAATGTTTTATTTTCCGTTAGAATATGCACAAAGAAAAAAATAAACAAAAAGTCCAAATACTAGAAGCTCTATACATAAAACAATACAAACCATCCTTAAACAAAATTAATACTCACTCCAGCTACGGGTAAATAGTTGAGCAGACTGGGCTCTTTAATCTTGGTTAGGCAACCAGTCTAGGAGAATGAATACTTGGAATTCAAACCTACTAAACCCAACTTTAGAAGTGACATTGTGTCGCATCCTGTTCGTGTGGAGAAGTTGAGTAAATACATAAAATATCTGATTACAGTTGTTGTATCCTGTAAGACAAACACATACTTTATGGGTGTGTGTGTGTAATTTCCATGTCTATCAAAATCACCTGTAGTTCTGTTGTGTGTTGTGTGTGTGCAGGGCGATCTGGAAGGAGGGCATGAACATACAACTTGCCCATTACGGACCCTCACTACGGAGACAACTCTCCAAAAACCGCCATAGGGACACCACTAGCTGCACACTAGCGAAATGTCCTATCCGTGGCACAGGTATGTGCCAAGAAGTGAATGTGGTATACCGCACATAATGTATCAAATGCAACCAATTCTACATAGATAGCACCACTAGACCACTACACACAAGCATCCACACACAGGCATCCACATTCCGCAAACACCTAAATGCAGCAATACGGAGAGAAGCATTACAGTCAAAATTGAGGCCTGGGAGAGAAATCTGCTGGAGATTTTATTTTGATAAAAGTCCAGAAAGAGGGTCTCGTTTTTGTGTTTACAGACGGAAAGGTAAGAGAAACATAAAGTAAAATATTGTAAACATAAAAATGGTAGGTCGTTTAGCGAATCGAAGCGTGGTAGTTATAATGATGTTAGTAGTTAATAACAGTCGCCTTTCGGGGGAGGATTCTAAACTAACAGTATTACTTTACTTGACAAGTTAAAGCGACAATTCTTCCAAGCCGTAGGTGTATCAGTGCTACTGCATGGCTGCACCACTTAGGCCTTAAAGAATCACCTAGAGAATAATCTAGATGTGTGCTGCACCAGAATAGTGCCTGGAAACAACACCCCACAAGAAAGCAGCTGTACAGTCACTTGCCCCCTATCACACAAACCATCCTCGTAAGACGTACAAGACATGCTGAGGAGACAAGGATGAACTCATCAGTGGAATCTAGCAAAGACCTACATTGCCCAGCTCTGTGCGGATACTGGATGCTTCGCAAAGGACCTCCCGAGGACAATGAATGATAGGGACGATTGGGGAGAGATTGGCATGGATATTCCTGCTACTAGCGCGACATGATTATTATTATTATTATTATTATTATTATTATTATTATTATTATTATTATTATTATTATTTCAGCGACAGTGAGAGAGTGTGGTGGACAGCTGCTAGTTGTGATAAGTGTCGAGACACTCTCGGGAAGTAAACCCCTTGAGTGGACAGTGTCAAATAGACCTAGTATTGTCATTAGCATCCCTTAAAGAGCACTCGCCAGGCTTGGTTATTCGTTGATTTTATGGCATGTCAACATTTGTTGGATTATTTTATGCCAAAGTAAGTTTAATAATTATAGTCTCCAGTTATTTCTGTTCGAAAAATTCATTTTCACAATCATTTTAAACAAATAAACACTTCATACTTAGTTCGTATAATGATAATTCTCAGTGTATGAGTAGCACAGGGATATGTGTGGTAAAGCAAGGAGCTGATGGTAGGTGTGGTGCTCCACCTCAGCTGCTAAAATAATCTCCTTGGTCTAGCGCTAGTAAAAAGGGGGTAGACTTCCTCGCTGTCTGGCTGATACCAACATTAGGCCGACCCGACGACTTTACTTTTACTTTTACCTCTGGATCCATTAAGTTGACTTAAAATGTCTGTCTAAGATGTATGCCATTAGTGGAAGCGGCTACCCTGTGTCGCCTGGGTAGAGGGTCTTTTTTAAGTTAGTCTCGCAGGTCCATGGGGCATTCTGCGAGGATCCAACTCACGATTCAGTAATAATTTATAATCGAATCGTGAGTTGGACCCTCGCAGGATGCCCCATTAAAATCCCCCCGTAAAAAAAAAGTTCTTCGTTAATCCAGCCACTCTAAAAGAAAAATTAATGTCTACTATTTAAAATATTCAATGCAAAAAAAAATGCTATTATCATTTAAATTTTTTTAAGTATCTTCACGAATATAAGTCTAATCTCTATTATTTTTGCTAAAAAACCAAGCCCTGGTGATATTTAATGTATATGTATATTTACTTTGTCGTTAGTTGTTTTATTTTTGAAGTTTCCTCCGGACATACATATACATACAATTGTCCTTTATATATGTATAGATAGATAGATAGATGGACACAGGTGACCAGTGGTTAGTGAGATGGCTGTGTATTGTTTCCTGACGTGATGATGTCATTCTACAAGCGCATCGTGGATGTCTATCCCATTTTTTAGTGACATGATACCTAATACATTTTCTTTCTATCCCAAGGATAGACATTGTACGACACTAGATTTTATCCGTTTAAAAAACTTTTAGATTTGGGAAAGAACTTTATATATATATATATATATATATATATATATATATATATATATATATATATTAATCCTAAAGTGCTACTTGGACCTCGCGCACGTCCTGGCTTAAGAACGTGTAATCTGCAGACGAACGTGGATTCTTTTGGGTTATACAAAATAAGAAAAGAAAAAGAAAACCTTTCAACATATTCGAGAACAAGATATTTTTCACAATCGTTTTGTACCTGATTTTTTTTTTGTATCTGATTGCAGCTGAACTTTCTATCTGAAACTGACAATTTTACTATGCTATGTCAAAAGAAAGGGGCTGGTTTATATATTTAACAACCCCTCCGTTCGAACTTAATACACAGTATATATTTACCCAATCTGTCTGTCACAGCTTGATGTGACACGAGTTCAATTTTAAGTGGGTATATATATATATATATATATATATATATATATATATATATATATATATGTGTGTGTGTGTGTGTGTGTGTGTATTTGGGCAGCATTTTTTCATTTATGCATGTTGAATTAAACAAAAACACATCTCCTGTTTAAGAATTTTATTTGCGATTCTTTCAAGTTTTCAAGTTTTCTGGCTGGAAGGAGGAGAATTGATGGGAAAGGTGCTATAGACATTTTGAAATCCTTAAACAAAATTAATTTCCAATGCCGTTCACACATTTTAAAATGCCTATAGCACCTTTCCCATCAATTCTCCTTCTTCCAGCCTCCACATCCATTAATATAATTTGAAAAACTGGAACATATCACCCCTGATGATGGCACTTCGAAGTGCCGAAAGTACTCGGGACATGAACTTTGTTGGACTAATCCACGAATTCCACCCAAATATTATAAAGTTGGCCAGAAAACTTGAAAAAATCACAAATAAAACTGTTAAACAGGAGATGTATATTTTGTTTAATTCCACACACACATATATATATATATATATATATATATATATATATATATATATATATATGTATATATATATATAACCAAGGTTACAGAGCCCAGTCTGCCCTACTATTTACCCATAGCTGGAGGAGAGGAGTTGGATGTATACCTTTCCCAAGAGTATTAAAAAAATCATGAGTAGCACAGCTTGGGTAATTCAATCAGTGCGGTAAAAGTGTAGCGCACCACCTCAGCAAAAACAATCTAGTACTAGTGAAAGAGAATAGACTTCCTCGCTGCTCAGTTGATAACGAACACAGACCTTTTGCCAATGTGGCAAGAAAATAAGAGTTGATCTTTTAAAAGTATTGAATTGAATGATTGATTTTAACGGCATGTCAACTCGTCTGGAGTTATTTCATCTTTGAAGGTAGGGAAACGCGTATATTGTACGTTTATAATTACATTTTTGTGTAGTTGTTGAAGAGTTTGTTTTCTTAAATGTTTCGTTTTAACGTTTAATGTCAAAATCATCTGGATATTTTTTTTAATAATTACTTCGATCCTATTTATGCTGATGATTTTGGCTATAATTTTATTTCTCTCCAGAAGTAAAAATGTTATCCATGGAAATATTGTTTTAGGTTTCGAAAAAAACGGTTCTGAAACATTATTTTGGAACCAATTATGTTCGAGAACCAAAATTCCACTGTATATTACTATGTGTTATCTGATGTTTAAATACACGTCATTCCATATTACATATAACTGTAGGCACATAAATAGGCATTCATCTGATGGTCAAGAACGTATGAATTGACTTTACACTATTTCTTATGGAAATATTGTTTCAGTTTTCGAAAAAATTGGTTCCACTGTATTTACATCTTTTCTGTTGTTGTTTTTTAAGAATATTTTTGTTTTGTTTTGTTTTTGTTTTTTGTTGTTTTGTTTTACAAACGGTTATATGATATCAAATATATTTCTATCCAATACGAATAATTTGCGCAAAATTGCATAGTTTAAACTATCTCGTTCTGTCACGTTTTCTTCTCACGGTCAACCCGACATGCAAATCACCCTTGAACACCTGTGGTCACGTGTTTCACCCCAAGTATCCGGTTGTCTATTGTCAACTGGTCCCATTACAGATGCATATACATAGTATTTGAGTTCATGTAAGAGAATAGTATATTTTATCAAGCTGTTATGATATTTTTTTTAAATACTGTCTACAATGATTTTTATACGAGGGTAATCCGAAAAGTATGGACTCCAAAGCGCTGGTTTATTTTGGTTTATATTGTATCGCCCTCTGGCCACATGTATTTCATTTTTAATATAACTAGATATTATATTAAATTAGAAAGACTAATGAAATTAAATACGAACACAAATTACGCTTATTTTTACTTTATTCTAATTGATTTCGATATGAAAGTATATATAGGATTGCTTTTAATACATTTGAGGATAAAATAATAATATTAGAAATCAATAACGCCAAATAATTATTTATTAAACGGTTATTAAACCGGTATGCAAATTATTCACATATAAACATTTATTTTTTAATGATATATCAATGAAATATCAAGCATCAGAAGCACGTTTCGTGCATCTAATATACTACATTAAACCGGTTTTGCGGACTTTATTACTTTTTATTAGGAAATATTTATTTTTCTCTCATTGGACCTACAACAATTTTATACATTGGTAATTGTCAGTTGCTCGCCTATGCGATTTTCAAAAGAATTCTGTTTTTAAAATTGCATTAACCAGAAACTGACAGTTACCAAACGCTGTTAACTTTATGTCTTCACAACTCAAACTATATATATATATATTATATATATATATATATATATATATATATTAATAAGCTATCCACAGACACGTGTTTCGGCGTTTCACGCCTCTTCAGTGTGGCTAGATACAACAACTATTCTTGGCTAGGGTCGAACTCAGACTGACTGTTTGCCAGCCTGATATCTTATCCCTTCGACCACTGACAGATGTAGCTGGACTGGTGTTTTTAAACTATTAGATACATAGGTTTGTTTATGTATTTTTACGGTCACAGAGAGATCAAGTTTCTGGGGAAACGATAATTGCTTATATGCTTAGTAGTGAAAGTTAATTTAAATTACCAATTAGAGAGCTCATCTTTTATAATGGAGATTGGTTGTCTGTGTGACTGTAACTGAAATTACGTCACTGCTTTCTTCACAGTACCCACAGGAATAGCGTAAGTTTATCAATGAGTATTTAAGTTATAATCAAAATCATTATTACATTGAATAAATCTTATCTATTAACGATGTCTCAATGAAAATCTGAGTTAGATTTGCCTCAAAATAACCCGTATAATTTGTGCCTTTAAAACCCTGCAATGTATCTTATATATCATTAAGAAATAAAGGTTTACATAATATATGGTATGGTTAATTTGCATAGTGGTTTAAAAAACGGGTTTAATAAATAATTACTTGGTGTTACTGATCTCTTATATAATTGTTTTGTTCTCTAAAGTATTAATTCTTATTCTTTTTATTCTTATTCTTCTTATTCTTATTCGCCTACTTCTTCTTCTTCTTCGTCTTCTTCTTCTTATTATTATTATTATCATTATTATTATTATTATTATTATTATTATTATTATTATTGATAAATAGAATGAAAACGTCTCGAATTGATAAATAGAATGAAAACGTCTCGAGAATACTTTGAAGAATAGGTAAATACGTGACAATGACGAAAAATAAATCTGTTATTCTGAAAAGAAATCCCTTTTTTTTATTTTGATACAAGATTTTCATTATTCTATCAGACATAAAACGTGTTTCATTGGACAAGAGAATTTATTCATCAATCATTCTTATTCTTCCTTTTGATGCTGTTTTTCAAATCTGTCTCATATTGCAACATCCATATTTC
The DNA here is from genome assembly GCA_023376005.1 of Doryteuthis pealeii. Taxonomy (NCBI): domain Eukaryota; kingdom Metazoa; phylum Mollusca; class Cephalopoda; order Myopsida; family Loliginidae; genus Doryteuthis; species Doryteuthis pealeii. The sequence goes on from CM042138.1 coordinate 93,725,529, forward strand.
TACACTACATATTTACCAAACCCGAGTAGGATGAGACACAAGGTCAATTTCCGAGTTTAGCAGGTTTGAATTCAGAGTTTTTCTTCTAGACTGATTACATAACCAAAGTAAAGAGCCCAGTCTACCCCATTATTAAGCCATGTCGGATGGAGCTTAAGAATACACCGGCTGCACCTCTGCAGAGAGGTAAGACCAGGCTCAATTGGGCCACCTGATGGTCGTGGCTGTTGACCAGTGATGCTTAAGGATGGAATCCTGGTGGCAGGGCAGACATGCAACACTCCACTTTGGCCCTTACTTAGACTATACGGGCGGTTGGAGAGACCCCCTCCGATCAATCCGCTGCTCACGTCAACCCCTAGAACTTATGTGATTGTCCCAATTCTATAGCCCTTATGGTAAGCCTCAATTTTTTTTTATCATATATGTGCTAGAAGACGGTGGCTGAGGGTCTTAACGCCCTGGGGGTGAAGTTAAACTCTATCAGATGGTGAAGTTCTAATTCTGGATGTCTGGGAAGTGTGGAGTACCTCTTCATCACCATTACTTCCAGGTTTTATCTAACCCAGAGTGGTAGTACCTGTTAGGGTCTTATGTATGGGTTAAATAGAAGAGATTAGTCTTTAAAATATTTTTAATTGATTTGTTTTAATTGAGTTTGAAAAAATGTTCAATACCCATCAATAATTAATAAAACACATCTTCTGCATAAAATAACCCAATAAGGGTTGACATGCCGTACAATCTAACCAAGCAACAACTAACTACCTCACTGTTTACCCCTAACTAGAGAGAGAATAGTTGGATGCATCCATTTCCCAAGGATAAAGCGCCTCACCCCTATGTAATTGTCAGCAATCTCGTCTTGCAGATCCGTAACTACTGAATAGTAGGATCGATCCTCACCGGATGTCCAATACTTGAGTCACATCCTACCCGTGCTGAACGTGTTAGATAAATACCTACTTTCCCCAAGTATTAGAAATGCAAACAGCCTCGTCAAGGATTTGAACTTGGGTTGCCGAGTCAAATTTCTACGACGATAACCATTACACTACGGGCACTTTCAATATTATTATCATCATTATGATTATTATTTCACCCCCATTCGAATTTTTCCCACCCACTTTAGCCGGTGGTTTACTGGAGGTTGAGTGACAGCAAGTCTCCTCAGGTCTTTAGGACTCTTCTGGGTATTGTTGCTGATCTCAACAATCCTGTAGTCTGGATGGTCTCGATTCTTTCTCTGATTTCCAATTTATCCATACTCTTTTCCAGACCTCTTGGGATCGTTCCAAGGGCACCAATTACAATTGGCACAACCATCACTTTCATGTTCCACAGTTTTCTTAGTTCTCTAGCAAGGTCCAAGTACTTGTTAATCTTTTCGCTTTCTTTCACTTTCACTCGGTGATCTGCGGGGCCAGTAAAATCCACGAGATGACAAGTTCTCTTCTTTTTGTTTATCAACATTAGGTCTGCTCTCCTGGATTATCATTATTGGTGTTGTTGTTGTCAAGTCACGTTAAAAGCACAGATTTCAGGTAGATCATTTTTACGACGATAACCGTTACAGTACATACCTTGAGATGTGTACATTATTAAAAAAATTCATCAACGCAAAAGTACCGAAAAAGTGCGGGAAACATGTTTTAGACGAGCTGCTATGTTGGGAGTAGCAGTACGTCTCCATTTTTAACTGCAAGTAAGTCGCCATGTTGGATACCGGAAATCGACATTTTTCGTCTGCGTTATGAAAATGTAGTGAAGACGATATGAGTAGGCACCATATTGACTTTGTTGATTTGTTGTGCAATTTCAGAATAAGATAAAAAAAAATAATTGAGGGAAAAAAATATGTCTTTTTTTGTTTTTGTTTTTGTTTTTTTGTTTGTTTGTTTTTTTGTTTGTTTGTTTTGTTTTTGTTTTTTTTTGTGTTGTTGTTGTTTTTTTTTTGTTTTTTCCTACTTCAGAAATGCTGAGTAAGAAATCTGTCGCAGCCAAAAACCTGAATTGGTTTTTTTTTTCCGAACTTCAAAAAAGCCAAAAAAGAAATATGTGCCACTGAATACGTGATTACTTTTCCATTAATTTATTTTTGTTATTTTATTATATTCTTTATGTATATTTCTTTATATCTTTCAGATTTTTTATACTTTTCATATCTTATCGTATTTTTTATATTCATTTTTTTAATATTTATTTTTATTAATTAATTTAATTTTGTTATTTTATTTCCTTTTTTAATATTTTGTTATTTTATTTCCTTTTTTAATATTATATACATTTATATTTGTATTTATTTCTATATTTTCATCTATTTTTTATATTTTATTTTTTAAGAACTTTACTTTTTTAAAAAAGCCGAAAAAGAAATATGTGTCACTGAACACGTGATTTCTTTTTACTTTTATTTATCTTCTTTTTTTTTTTTTTTTTTCATTTTTCTTTTTTTTTTTTTCAACTTCCAAAACGTAGTGAAAGAAATTTCTGTCGCTGTTGAAAATGTCATTCTTAAAACATAACCTTTTATGCGCCTCTTTTTCTAGAGAGTTACTACTTAAGAAACTGTTTTTTAACTTTCTGTTACATGCTGTTGTCTCTTCAAAATGGCGTTGTCGTCTTCTTGATCAAGTCAACCAATGGAGAAATACAAACAAAGTTACTTTATTTTTAACCTGCGGACAAACATGATTCATTAGGTTTCATTTAACTAGATAATAAGCATTACAAAATAATAAACAACTTCATTAGAGTGTGAAACATGCAGGAAGATACAAAATAAAATGTCTGAGTATGTGTGTGTGTGTGTGTATGTATGTGTGTGTGTGAGACAGAGAGAGAGAGAGAGAGAGAGAGAGAGAAAGAGAGAGAGAAAGAGAGGGAGAAACTTTATTTATCAACAACGTCTCAGATTTCATTTTCATACCAGTTTCATTATTTTATTTGATATATGACTTCTTTCGCGAACGTGAGTATATATATATATATATATATATATATATATATATATATGTGTGTGTGTGTGTGTGTGTGTGTGTGTGTGTGTGTGTGACAAAACAATAGATTAGTCAAATAATAAACAGTCTTGATAATGATATATTAGACAAATATAAAGAGCTTTGGTAATGGTCCAGAAAAGAACCAAAAGTACTTGGTTTACCAATGATAACACTTTCGGATAACTGATTAACGTGTTTCAAGATGATAACATCAAAAGAATTTTTAGAAAACTTGAAAGTAAAAAAAAAGTAAAAAATAAAGATTTTCTTTTCTTTAACGAAATTTGTTTGAATATATATATATATATATATATATATGTGTGTGTGTGTGTGTGTGTGTGTGTGTATGTGTGTGTGTGAGTATATATATATATATATATATATACATCATCATCATCATCATCATCATCATTATGTCGTGCAGACAGCACGGTTATCCATGACAATCTCTCGCCAACCTTCCCTATCATTCATCGCCCCAGGGAGTTCTTCCTCGCTGCAGCCAGCATCTTTACATAGCTGGTCAATGTTGGTCCTTGCTGGGCGGCCCACACTAGCATGTCCATTTGCTGGCTTCCACAGGAGAACGTCGCTTATGAGTTCGTCCTTGCTTCTTCAGCAGTATCCTGCATGTCTAGTCCGTCTCACTCGGATGGTTTGGGAGATAGGGGTCGGTGGCCATACAGTTGCTCCCTTGTGAGGTGCTGTTTCCACGACTTTTTCAAGACTGCACGCAGCATTTTTGTGCAGCTCCCATCTAGCTTATTCTCAAGGCGCCTCGTTAGGGTCCAGGTGGTACAGTCATACAGCAGTACTGATATGACTACAGCCTGGAAGAAATGTCGCTTTAGCTTGTCAGTGAGATCGGATTTCCATATGACTGATAATTTGTTTGTGGCCAGCCATGCCTTTCCTATTCGTGCATTAATATCGTTATCTGTGGATGAGATATTACTACCTAGGTATGTGAATTGTTCCACTGGCTTACCGTCTAGTGTGGAGATGTCTCATGAACTCTCTTTTATCAGAGTTCACATAGAGGCCGATGTTCTTTGCTGCCTCCTCCAGGCTATGTAGTAGTGACTCAGCCTGTGCCGGTGTATCTGCAAGAAGTGCGAGGTCATCAGCATAGTCTGCATCTGTGACTGTTTGTGCAGGATATCTCCTGCTTCTTGCCTTTCTTAATGTGAAACCTTTTTCTTTTATGGTATCTAATGATGTTCGGAGTACATAGTCTAGGCATATTATAAATATATATTGTGCTAATGTATCACCTTGTATGACTCCAGCGGCAATGTCAAGGAAATCTGTATCGCCATCAAGTGAGCGTACCATTGCTTTAGTGTCTTTGTAGAGCATCATTATAGCGGCAACCGTTTCTTTGGGGAGACCATATGCTAGTAGTATTTGTTCCATTTTCCCTCTGTGTATGGAATCAGATGCCTTGGAAATATCTACGAATAGTAGCGTTGCCTCCAGATTCTTTGCTCGAACCCTTTCTATGATCTGTCGTACAGTCAGGATCTGAGAGGTTGCGGATCTATTTCTGCAGAATCCATTTTAGTTTTTCCTAAGGATTTTCTCTATTTCGGGTCGGATTCGATTAAGAAAAAGGGCATTATATATCTTAGCTGCGATGGCAGTAAGAGTTATGCCTCTGTAGTTTTTAGCTATTCCTAGGTCTCCTTTTTTGGGGAATGGGAGGATGCATCCTTTCGTCCATTTATCTATTCTACTTTGTCTATATACTGCATTGCATAGCCTAAGCAGTATGTCATTGAACTTACCCATCTTACCGATCTTCCATACATCGGGGGGTATTTCGTCAAGTCCTGCTGCTTTTCTACCTTTTAGTTTTTTTAAGACTTCGTTGAGTTCTTCTGTTGAGAAATCCCCTCGTTTGATATCTAGTTGTCTATCTATGATTTTTGGGGTGTTATTTTCTATGATTTTAGGTGGGTTTCCCAGAAGTTTCTGGAAGTGGTCTTTCCATTTCTGCCTTAGCTTTGATCTAGAGGTACCTTTCCTACCGCTAATTTCGTTTACTGTTTGCCATGCTAATTGCGATTGTCTGTCTTCCACTGATTGTCTGATATTATTTATTTGTACTCCGATATATTTTATTTGTTCTTTTTTGAATGTTTTGGTTAGTTCTATCTGGGCTTTCTTAAGGTTGTGTAGATTGGTGTTAGTTGGGTTTGTTTTATTACGTTGGGCTGCTTTTTTTATATCGTTTCTCTTTTGTCTAACTGCTTCAGTCTACCAAGCAACAGTGTGTTTAGCTGTTTGTTTGGTTGGTACGCACTCGGCTGCTGCTTCTAGGTGAGCACTGACAAAGCTTTCATATTCCTCGTTTGGTGTGGAGCTATCAGATGACTCCTGGAGGATATCGAATTTATTTCTTACTGCGACATCGTAGCGATTGCATATATCACTGTTGGCAAGTGTCGACCAGTCGTATCGTACTGATTTACTGGTTCGCTTCTTGTTTCTACGTAGGCTTAGTCTTAATTTTGCTGTGACTATCTTGTGAACGGAGGATACTCCTTCAAAGGAGGAATATTCCTCACAGTTCATTGCACTATTTATCCATTTTTTGTTTATTAGGATGTAGTCTAGTTGCGCTTTTTGCTATTTGGGTAGGTGTATGTCCATAGTTTGCCCTTCCGTTTTTGGAATTTAGTGTTTAGGCAAACAAGTCTGTTCTCAAGGAAGAATTCAGCTCGGAGATCACCGTTTCTGTTTGGGGTGTTATGTAAGCTGAATTTATTGTTTTCGTTTCTTCCTATCTGTGCGTTCATGTCTCCCCCAACGATCAGTACGTTATGTTTGGGGGAGTGTCAGCATAAGGAGGATAGCTCATTGTAAAATGTTTCTATATCTGTTTCTTCGCTGTCGTTTGTGGGGCTGTAACATGAGACTACAAACTTGCTGGGATTGCCATTGAACGTAGCACTCATGATTCTCGGTTGAATTTTTTCTATGCTGTTAAGTGATTTTAGTGCTCGGGGGCTGGGCAGCATTCCGACACCACCTATAGTGGCATTGACGGAGTTTTCCCATGCTGATGTTGACACAAGCGTCCAGCCATTTCCAGAATCATGGTATTTTAATTCTATTTCACTATGGTCAAATCTGTGTTTTTGCACGCATATGAAATCTATATTTTCCTCTTTCGCGGATGCCGTAAGTTCGGGGTGTTGGCCTATAGTTCTTAGCGTTCTAACGTTAAATGTTGCTAGTTTGAGTGATTTTTTACATCTGGGTAGGTTTGTATTGGGTTGGGGTTCTATGTTTGTTTTATTAGATATTGTTGTTAGGGTTATGTCTTCAGTAGAGTGTGTGTCTTGTTTGTCAGTGCTGAGAGTGATGTGATTTAGGTGTGTGATGCATTTGGAGTTTCCTAGGTTATTTGGCGAACACTAGACCGGAGCTCGAGCCTCAGCAGAACGCGTATTTTTTGTGATTGCAGGGAGCACGTTGCTGCATGATTTTCCGGCTTTGTGTACTGTCATGAATGGATTCGGTTGGGTCGAGGTCATCGATATCTATCGGTAGCTGTTTAGTTAACTCATCAATAGGTGCTAGTCTTAGATATGAGGAGCAGTAGTTACCTGATTGAACTGGTTGATCCTTGCCATTGACCCATTCTGGGTTCTTCCGCCCAGCATCTTATACGCCGTTGGCCTATTTAGGCTCTTTCGTCGCATCTCACATCCACCATGCTGCTATCCATGGTTTTGTTTTACAAGCCAATGTGGCATGTAGATTTTTGCCAGAAAAAGAAAAAGAGAAAGACAGAGAAACACAAAGGGCAAGAGGAGCAGATGAAGAAAAGGAAAAAGAGGGGGCGAATGCTACGGATATAAGTTTTAACTTAGTATAAGTTCACATGTCCCCTCCAAGATTAGCGTTAACGAGGATGGAACATATAGAGACTGAGACAGAGATAGAGAGAGGAGGAGAGAAAGAAAGGCTGAGAGGGACACAGCAGAAGGACAGTGGAGTTTTTGCTAAGTCATTAACATGCTACCTTTGATATACGACACCATCCCATGATTTAGAATCATTCTTTCAAAACACGTGTTCATTTGGGTCACTTATTAAGCTCTGAGTAGATAATTGTGATTAGGAAGAAACTTAAGAATTAAATGTAATAAATAGATGAATACGACCAGAGAATAAAATAAAATAAACACCTGCTAAAATTTGCAATTATGTCAAAAACAGACCCGTCTTATATATAAGCGAATCGTCAGCTGCTGAAAATTAACATACGAATAAGTTCGTCTAACACTCGCACTCTCCAATCTCTCTTTAATCTCACAGAGAAAACTAACAGATATAAAGAGTAGTTAATTAAGATATATATTGAGAGGGGAAGTGACAGGCAGAATGTGGGTATGAGACGGGTGTTTTTCACTTAATTGTAAATTACGACTAATTAGAACCAAATAAAATGGATTTTTAAAAACATAACTTAATCCCCAAAATAAGGAATATTTTAGCACTTATTTTATTTAATTAAACTAAAATAGGAAAATGCATTGTTTTACTCAGCTTTAGTTTTATATATATATATATATATATATATATATATATATATATATTTGTAAACTACTAAAAGTAGAGGAATCATATGTAAAATGGGGAGGTAATATTTTATTATGAATTAAAATAATAAAATAAAAAGGTGATACGAAGGCCTTTTCGACCGGTACTTTTTCAAGTATTTACACCGGTTGACAATTACAAGTCAGAAATGTAAAGAATTTGTTAAGAACGAATGGGGTAAACCAGAGAGTGGAGGGGGGGACAAAAAAAACACGGTGTGTCAAAATAGTATCGGGATTCTTTGCACTTTTTTACACACCTCGTATTCTGAAAAAAAAAAGTTGCATTCATTCTTCATTTCTATCTTGGTAAATACAGCTTCAATTTCTATACCTTTTGACACACGTTATATATATATATATATATATATATATATATATATATATATGTTGTGTGTGTGTGTGTGTGTGTGTGTGTGTGTGTGTGTGTGTGCGTGTGTGTGTGAAGAAGAAATGGAAGTGAATCGGATAGTATGTAATATTGTAAAAATTGAAAAAGCACAAGTTTCAAAATTATTCGTTTTTGAAACTTGTGTTTTTTCAATTTTTAAAATATTACACATACACACACACACACACACACACATATATATATATATATATATATATATATATATATATATAGAGAGAGAGAGAGAGAGAGAGAGAGAGAGAGAGAGAGAGATAGATATAGATATAGATATACGTATGTTTGTGTGCAATAGAAAACGAAATATAGGTATATAGGTCTTTTATTTAGAGCATGCTCAGAGAAACATTTAGATTTTGTGCCTATATCCATGAATACCCTGAATTGATTTATTACGCCTCAAATATAGGTTCTTTTATGGGATCCTGGTGTATCATTGTATTCCTAGTTTCTGTATTTTGAATGATATATAATTTCTTTAGCAGAAGAAATTATTTATCAATCATGTCTCAGGTATCATTTTGATACCAGTTTCATTAAGCATACGATATCCCACAGAAATTATCGCAGAGGCAGAGTACACAGATGATCGAGCACTTCTTGCAAATGCACTTCCCCAAGCCGAAATACTGTTGCTTAGACTGGAGAACGTAGCAAGAGGAGTTCATGTGTTTTAAACAAGATGTAGACATCACTACACTGAATGAAAAACCTCTGAAAATAGTGAGCCAGTTCATGTATCTCGGTAGCAATATCTCATCTACAGAAAGCGATGTTAATATACGGAGAGAAAGGGTATGGTTGCTATTGTCAGATTATCGATCATGTAGAAATCTGATCACTCTGATAAGATCATGCAAGAATCGTGTCAGTGCTATTGTATGGCTGCGTCACTTGGACATTAACGTTGTGATTTTGTGGTTTTATAAAATGATTCAACTTGATTGTATGAGAAAGAATGATCGCATTAAAGTTTTTTCATTAATGCAGCTAAGAAAGTTTTTTGTCGTTTTGTTTCTTTGTTTTTTATTTGTTTTTCAAAGTTCAAAGTTCCGTGGTGGCTCCCGATTACGACAAGAATGTTCCCGAGTTTAAAAAGAAGATTCCCGAATTCGAGAACGAATTCCCATATTCCGACAAGAGATACCTGAAGAAGGCCAGAGGGCACATCGGCCGAGACGTTGTACAGATAACATCGGGCCCTCTTCAGATATTTTTGTCGGACTCTGGAACCTTCTCAAACTCGGGGAACTTCTTTTCGAAATCGGGAACCTTCTTGTCGTAATCGGGAGCCATCACAGAACTTTGAAAACAATAAAGACGAGGACAATAGTCCGAATAATCCAAATAATACTATTTATCGAGCCTCATCTAAAAAATTCTGAGAAATAGTTATCTATTTATTTTTTATTTTTTTATTTTTTAGAAATTTCAGCGCAGTAGACGAGGAATTCTATAAAAGCGGTTATTCTTCTTAATTTCAGTTTGACCTATGCCACATCAAATATCAGAGGCCTCATCATCAGATATTCAAGTTTTATATTTAAATTATGTATTTTTGAGTCCAGACTTCTTTTTTTCTTCTAAATGCTGCATCACGCAACACCGTATTTCTGTTGGAAACAAAGGAGTTTGCGAATATCCATATCAAGCATATGCCAAAGAAATATGTTAACGAGAAAGAAAAGAGGATAGTCGAAAATAAAATAAAAATAAAAATACATACAAAAATAAAAAAAAAGATTCTCAATTTAGAACTGTCACTGGCATAATTAAACCTGTCTCTTTTGTTTCGTTAAAATTCTTTAGTTGATATGCAGATTACTTTCATTTTGTAGATTTAGATCAAAGCTGAGAAATTGTGCTCTCAAGAATTTCATAGGATTTTAAGCGTAGGTGATTACCTTAGTATATAAGTAGTGGAATATTAGTGGTTAATTGTAGTCAACAGCAGAAAGGACCATCTCATAACAACCGTTGGTGAGTAATTAAGACCTTTTCACACTTTTAATATTGAAAAAAAAAAACACAAAAAGATCTGGAGTTGGATTATTTAATACAGTGCCCCGAAAAAACACATGTATAGATTCTAGGTGATCATTAGAAGTGCAGTAAACAGTCTAATTTCAATTATCTCATTACATGTTATAATGAAAGCTAATACTGTTGGCATTTTAAGGATGAATGGAAGAGACTCAATTTTTCAATGATTGTTTTTATATTTGCTTTTTGAACATATATTTTGCCGCTGCCCATTGACCGACTGGTCTTGGGAAGAAAGTTGCATTTCATTTCTGCATTTTTACGACAACTTTCGAGGAATGTAATCCAAGTTTCATATTGTTTGGTTTACGGCATATCAACCCTTTTCGGGTCATTTAATGCCAAAACAAGTAATTTTGATAAGTTTCTGTGTTTCAAGTTCTTAATATCTTCAAATTGCTATAAATTATTTTCATTAACTTCATTTGGTTTGTTTAATGGTATAATAATGGAATATATAATGGAATGTAACCCAAGTTAAATGAACTTTGCTATAATTAGGTAACTTTATATTAATTATTGGTCATTTTTGTTTGAGTAATCAAGACCTTTTCATACTTTTAATATTGAAAAAAAAAAACACACAAAAAGATCTTGAGTTGGATGATTTGATACTGTGCCCCAAAAAACACAGTTCTAAAACTCCTATAATGAACTTTACTATAATTAGTTAAATCTATATTAATTACAGATTACTTTTGCCGGGTGAGCATATGGAAAACTAATCATTAATTTAAAAGGAAAACAGTTTCGTTTTAAAGGTTAAAATTTTATTTTACAAGACAGGGAGAGAAACAAAAATAATTCTTGACAGACAAGTATATGTAATATTAGCTACCTATAATATTTTAGTTCTCCTGAGGAAGGTGTACCTTAAACACCGAAACCGTGGTAGAGATAAAAACTTTCCTACATCTATAAATGCTATATTTTGTACAAGATATATTGAGCCCTTTTGGATTAACTACTTATGCTAATGCAATGAAAACGTGATAGTAACTTATTGATGAATATATATATAGAGAGAGACAGAGACAGAGATACAGAGAAAGAGACAGAGACATAGACAGAGAGATAGGTTGATAGATAGATAGAAACAATGATAGATAGATAGATAGATAGATAGATAGAAACAATGAGATGGACAGATAAATGGAAAGAAACAATTAGATAAATAGATAAATAGTGGACACAACGGTTTCGTGTAGTGCCACCAGATTTTAAACGGAAATTTAAAGAAACCAAGCGAAGTTTCTTAAACAGAAGAAAAATGTTTGTGCCTATCGACGAGAAAAAATTCTCATACGATAATCAGTAGGAAGCCATGTTCCTGCAAGCATATAATTGCTACCAATCCTGTTTGGTTGGGTTTTACGGCATATCAACCCATTGGGTTATTTTATGCCAAAGACGTTTTGTTTTAGTCATTCTTGATGGGTACTCACTTTTTTAACCCTATTTTAAGCACATCTTTAAAAAGTAATTTTATTCTATTTAGCACATAGATGAGACCTTAACAGATACTACCACTCCTGATCAGAGAGGACCAGATAGTAATTAAGGAATATTTGTCCCAAAGAGGAAAGAAAAGACATATAGTAATCAGCGGGAAGCCATGTTCCTGCAAGGGATATAATGACTACCAATCCAGAAAAAAATATTTAAATCTAAAATTCACATAAGTGCTGCAAATTTAATTTATCTGAATCTTTAGAGAAAACACCGTCTTCACAACATAAGCTAAGCCTAATTAGATAATATAGATGATTGATGAATTCATTTTTATTTCCGACTGCTCAGTGTAAATTATTATTTAGCATCAAAGATTTAGAATAACCACCTGCTATCCGAGTTTTGAATTTTCATTCGATCGAGATGGGAAATTAAGTAGGTCTGCATGCACACATTAGAGTCAAATTCTGCCTTGTTTATATATATATATATATATATATATATATATATATATATATATATATATATATTATTTGAGGAGCCGATTTAGCATATATGTATATATAATATACACGTATGGACTAAACCGGCCCCTCAAATATATATATATATATATATATATATATATATAAATATATAAATGTAAGGTGTCCAAATAACTCTCACTGTATAACCATGCTGTATGATCTTGTAGGTGCAAACATATATTAATACAAGGCTTTTTATGAATCCCTAAAGAGAGCTCAATGTATAATAATCAATAAATTAGATTAAATACTGAGCAATATTTAACTTTCAAAGAATAAAAAAAAACGGAATGACGGTTTGTTAAGTTTTTTCTTTCTTTGAAATATATATATATATATATATATATATATATATATATATATATATATATACCAGCACCTCATATATATATATATATATATATATATATATATATATATATATATATATATATATATATATATATCAGTTAGAATACCATGGATATTACCCTAGATATACATGCTCTAGCAACGTTATTGAGCACTATTTACTTATAGATATAGCATACTCTATAACTTATATATATATATATATATATATATATAACACCTCCGCACTTAACAGAGTTTAACTTTTGTCATCAGTTTTCCTTCTCCTAGACTGGTTTTCATACCAAGGTTAAATAAACAAGTCTGTCTGACTTTCAGCTCTAACTGGAAGGAGAATAGTTGTATTCAAACCTTTCCCAAGAGTATTATCGCTATGTAAAATGCAAATAGATTCGTCCGGGATTTGAACTCGGGTCACCGTGTCCATTTTCTACGACGGTAATCACCACACCTTCTCGTGGCGCTATAACACTAAAGAAACATATCAATCTGATGTTCACGACTCACTTCCTTTCTTATATTCTGTATTATATCATCAATGTATATATATATATATATATATATATATATATATATATATATATATATTCTGTATTATATCATCAATGTATGTATATATATATATATATATATATTATATATATATATATATATATATAAGCGAAGGTAGTGTCGATAATTATAAATATTACATTGACGAGAAATTGTCTGTAACCAGGTGTTGACTCCATGTCCACACTATCTTTACTTAAATACAAATGCTCTATCAATGATATTAAGCACTGTCTAAAAATATAGCACTCTTATTATCTACATATATATATATATATATATATATATATATATATATATATATAATATATATATATATATATATATATATATATATATATATTGTAGATAATAAGAGTGCTATATTTTTAGACAGTGCTTGATATCATTGATATCCTTCTCTGCACGCACCCTCCCAAAATATGACATCAAAAACAAACTTAGTCAATCTGATAATATAATAAATTCATATATATATATATATATATATATATATATATATATATATATATATATATGAATTTATTATATTATCAGATTGACTAAGTTTGTTTTTGATGTCATATTTTGGGAGGGTGCATGCAGAGAATGATATTTATTCATTTGTTTGCTTAAAGAGTTAAAGTTGACCAGACCTTATAAGGGTTGTGAGCTTGTCATAACAGTAATAGGGTAGGGATAATCACATAGGTACTAGGGCTAGACGTGACCAGACAATTTACTGGGGGGGGGCTGTTCGACCACCCTAGGCTCAAAGTTGGGTGATGCATATCATGAACTGCTCAGCTACCAGGATTCCATCCTTAAGCATCGCGGGTCGTCACCAACGGCTAACAGGTGGCCCTATTGATGTGGGGAGGGTCTAACCCCTCTGCAGAGGTGCAATCGGTTTATTCTACAGCCCCAGCTGACAGAGTTTGGTGACATGAAAGTGTCATATAACCAGGAAAAACCTGATTTTAAACTGAGTCCAACAACAGCAGATGTAATATATGGACAAACAGAAAAACAATAAACACTAGAAAACAAAAATGGGAAGAAGAACAATGTGGACACTTCCAACGACAAATCAGAGAGGTTACACATGAAAAGACTTGGACATGGTTAAGAAAAGGAAGCCTCAAAAGAGAAACTGAATCACTAATAATTGGTGTAATGGTTAAAGTCATGGGAAATGGACTCATCGCCCCGAGTTCAAATCCTGAATGTGGTAATTGCATTTCACTTAGCGCTAATACTATTAGGAAAGGTATGCATCCTAATCTCCCTCCAGCTATGGATGAATAGCAGGGCAGACTGAGCTCTTCAACCTTGGTTAGGTAACCGGTCTAGGAGAAGGAAAACTCTGAATTAAAACCTGTTAAACTCCGCTTAAGAAATTGACCTTGTGTTGGATCATGCTCGTGCGGAGGGTTTGGTAAATATATATACTCAAAAATGACTGAAAATGGTAGAAAGTACTCAGACAACACCAACAGACTTTTTCAAATTGTCTTCAACTACAGTTGCAGCATTCACGAAAAAATAAAAACTGAATAAAAAGCTAAACACTAAGGCGAAAAAGAAGGTAGCAAGCTTTCTTTGCTTAACTTATATTATTCAAATTTTAACTCCAGTGTTTGCTTCAAATTTCCTGCAGATTTTCTAGCAGACTATTGATTAAGCATAATACCACCAGAACTGCATAACTGCAGTTTAGTGTCATGTCAACGATATCCCCTTTTGTCGGAGTGTCTTACCCCTCCACAAATGAGAATCAACCTATCCTAAGCCCCGCTGACAATGGGGATACCAAAAAATGTGTTTTTTAGATTGTTCCACGATGACATTTTTGTTAACCCTAACCCTAAACCTATCGTGGATACCTCCGAGTAATTATAACACATTTCAGTATCAATTTATGTTTTTTTATTTATTTCTATTTACAGAGCTTTCACAAATAAACACCATGGGAACAATACAATTGGCTCTAGCCTTAATCACAGGTAAGTACATGTTAAAACTATGGCATTTTTTATTAAAACCAATAAATATCTTATTAGAGAAATTAAAAACACATTCATCAGACTGAATCTACCTATTAAAATCAGAATGGCTAATCTAGTCTGTCTATATATACACACGCGCACACACACACACACACACACACACACACACACACACATATATATATATATATATATATATATATATATATATATATATATATATATATATAATAACTATGATAGTTTTATGGTGCCACATTATATATATATATATATATATATATAAAGTGTGTAAAAAAAAATTCAACATTTTTGTACTTTTTGCCACACCTTGTATTCTGAAAAAATAACGTTCCATTCATTCTTCGTTTCTATCTCGGTAAATACAGATTTAAACTTTGTACTTTTTAACACCCCTGAAAAAAATTAATGAATCGAACGTTGTTCTTTCAGAATACAAAGTGGGACAAAAAGTACAAAAAAATCTCAATTCTTCAATTCTTTTTTACACACCTTGTCTATATATATATATATATATATATATATATATATATATATATATATACAGATTTTATCTCGAAATATTAAGAATAAATCACAAGTTAACTAACAACACCATTGTTATCTTATTTTTTTCTTTACACTTGCATTGTGATAGCCTTCAAAAGCAACCTCCAAACCAATATATACACAATGCTTCAAGCAAATTATAAAACCCTTATTTATATATATATATATATATATATATATATATATATATATATATATATATATATATATATATATATAAGATTTTTGGATGCATTGTTGAATAAATTATTATTTATATTTTGCTTGAAGGCAAAATATAAATAATAATAATATATTTTTGCCTTCAAGCAAAATATAAATAATATATATATATATATATATATATATAATATATATATATATATATATATATATATATATATATATATATATATATATATAAAGCATAGGGGCTATATGTAGAGTTAGTAGATATGGTATCTCACCAGTTTCCCTCTGAATGTTCGGCCTCACTGTTCTACGCGCAATTTTTAAATACTCTCACGCACTGACTCCCAGTACCATACCCTGGGAGAAATGTTTCAGCTGGAGGGATAAACCACATGAGAACAGGTGAAAAGACAGTAACAACAACTGGGTAAATGACCTGCTTGATGAAGGTATTGGCCCAGGGCAGACGGGTTCCTTGAAGAAATAGAACGGCCACGTGTACACGAGCAGAGGGTAGGATGACGTCAAGGGCAGGGGTCACCAACTCTACGACCCGCGGGCCGAATCCGACCCCCGAAGGCATTTTGAATTTGTTTTTCGCATAGCTTTCGTTCTGGCTAGCAAGTATAGAAGACAATAATAATCTGGCCCGCGCTCGTTATTTTTTTTTCAATTATCCGGCCCACTGTGAAAGAAGTTTGGTGATCCCTGATAATTCTAGCAACAATTTATCCGAAGCAAAATAACTAGGAATTATCAGTTTCACAATAATCTAATATTTTTCATTAAATAGAAATACTACCTGGCTTTTATGATTGGCGAAAAGCCAACCACCAAATCAAGAGGCGAGATAGTTTACATCAATATACCTGCAACCTTAGGCTAAGAAGGAAAGATTCGACTTACCTTATTCGTAAAAGGAAATCTACTTTTTCCTTCTTAAACTAAGGTTGCAGGAATATTGATGTAAACTATCTCTGCGGAGCAAGTTTAACGTGAGGTAAAGCTCGTAGGTTTGGTAATAGTAGTGAAAAAATAGAAATAAACCAGTATCCCTTCGTTGCCGGTCGGACCCGAACAATTACGAATACTCAAACAAAAAGGGGTCCCGAAAACTAGCAGGTAATGTGACATTTATTACCAATTCAACCAATCAAACGAGAGATAAGGGTTAATAGCAACAACAACAAGAAATATTAAAACATCATTAAGGCACTCTTAGAGTTTTTCCTCCCTCTGAAGCTAAGTAAGTATTTTCAGAAAATTTTTCAAAACATGTTTCTCAACTTAATAAATAACTAGCAGCGGCTACCTGGATAGAGGGGGATTTTTTAAAGTTAGTCCTGCAGATCCATTATTACTGAATTGTGAGTTGAATCCTCATGGGATGCCCTATTTAAACCCCTATGTAAAAATTAGACCTTGCTATTAGATCCAGCTACTCTGAAAAGAAATGTTAATGTCTACAATTTAAAATGTTAAATGAAAAAATATTCCATGCTGTTATCATTTAAATTTTATTTTTTAATTATCTTCACGAATATAAATCAAATTTCTATTATTTTTGCTAAAAAACCAAGCCCTGGTGATATTTAATGCGTATATATATTTACACACAAAAAAAAATCTCTTGAAAAAAAATTTTTTTTAAATTTTTTCTTGACAATTTAATATAATATAGTACATATCAATTAAAAAGCAAAAAAAAAGGTTCCAAATAATAATATGACATTTTTTGCACTTTTTATTTCAGAATTCATGATTTTTTTTCTATAAAAACTACTGCCTTGAGTATTATACATTTTTTTATATAGTTATTCAGACTCTTATCTTTATAGAAAAAAAGTAAAAATCGTTTTTTGATAGAAGATTACTAAAAGATATATACAGGACTTTTAAACAACCTTTTTTCCTACATTAGTCACCGCAATTTGTAAAAGAAAAACTATCTGATATTGAAATATTTTATATAAATACAGCATAAAATGTTAAAGT
>CM042138.1:93745701-93793201 GCA_023376005.1 Doryteuthis pealeii
GGTGGTCTCTATGGCGGATATGGTCTTGGAGGTCTCTATGGCGGATACGGTGCTCACTACCCAGCAGCCACAACAGCAGTCACACCACACCATGGTGTTGGTGGTCTCTATGGCGGATATGGTCTTGGAGGTCTCTATGGCGGATACGGTGCTCACTACCCAGCAGCCACAACAGCAGTCACACAAACACACCATGGTGTTGGTGGTCTCTATGGCGGATATGGACTTGGTGGTCTTTATGGTGGATATGGTCTTGGAGGTCTCTATGGCGGATACGGTGCTCACTACCCTGCAGCCACAACAGCAGTCACAAAACACACCATGGTGTTGGTGGTCTCTATGGCGGATATGGTCTTGGAGGTCTCTATGGCGGATACGGTGCTCACTACCCAGCAGCCACAACAGCTGTGACCCATCATGGTGTTGGTGGTCTCTATGGCGGATATGGTCTTGGCGGTCTCCATGCTGGATATGGTCTTGGAGGTCTCTATGGCGGATATGCTGCTCATTACCCAGCAGCCACAACAGCAGTCACACAAACCACCATGGTGTTGGTGGTCTCTATGGCGGATATGGACTTGGTGGTCTTTATGGTGGATATGGTCTTGGAGGTCTCTATGGCGGATACGGTGCTCACTACCCAGCAGCCACAACAGCTGTGACCCATCATGGTGTTGGTGGTCTCTATGGCGGATATGGGGTATGGTCTTGGAGGTCTCTATGGCGGATACGGTGCTCACTACCCAGCAGCCACAACAGCTGTGACCCATCATGGTGTTGGTGGTCTCTATGGCGGATATGGACTTGGTGGTCTCCATGCTGGATATGGTCTTGGAGGTCTCTATGGCGGATACGGTGCTCACTACCCAGCAGCCACAACAGCAGTCACACAAACCCACCATGGTGTTGGTGGTCTCTATGGCGGATATGGACTTGGCGGTCTCCACGGTGGATATGGTCTTGGAGGTTCTATGGCGGATACGGTGCTCACTACCCAGCAGCCACAACAGCTGTGACCCATCATGGTGTTGGTGGTCTCTATGGCGGATATGGTCTTGGCGGTCTCCATGGTGGATATGGTCTTGGAGGTCTCTATGGCGGATACGGTGCTCACTATGGTGGATATGGTCTTGGCGGACTCCACGGTGGATATGGCCTTGGTTTAGGTTTCTAAGCTTTAGTATTGACTGATAGAAGACTTGTCTATTTGGTAAGTAACAAACGAAAATTTTATATATTTACTTGAATTTAGTCATACTCATTGTCCGGGTCTTAATTTATTAGTAATATACAGGGCGATTGAAAAGTACCTCATTATTTTATACTATTTATAAATTCTGATCAATATTTGGGAGAATATTGTAGACTTGATTTTTATGCAAGATGGTGCACCTCCACATTTCGCTATTGTTGTTCGTGAATGGCTGAATTACAATTTTCCTCTGAGATGAATGGGTTGACGTGGTCCACATGATTGGCCGATCAGAAGCCCTGATTTAACACCTTGTGACATTTCTCTTTGGATTTTGTTGAAGGAGCAAGTCTCCTCTACGAAACCAGCAACTTTGGGAGAACTTGAAGCACGAATACGGGAATTTATTTCTGCCATTCCACAAGAGTTCTTGGTAAGATTAGTTCATGCGATTTCCGAGCAGCTTGAGAGGTTGGAGGCGAATACTGGTGCCCATATAGAATTTTTAATAAAAGTTCATGTTATTTGTGTTTTTCCATATACATTTCTTGTAAAGAAATGATGACTAAG
The DNA here is from genome assembly GCA_023376005.1 of Doryteuthis pealeii. Classification (NCBI taxonomy): domain Eukaryota; kingdom Metazoa; phylum Mollusca; class Cephalopoda; order Myopsida; family Loliginidae; genus Doryteuthis; species Doryteuthis pealeii. Next base: position 93,747,464 of record CM042138.1, read on the forward strand.
AAATAAATAAGATTTTCAAAATAGAGAGTAACTTTACAATCACCATGTAGTTACACGTTGCACGATTATTAGCTGGACCCGTAGTAATCCCAGGGAACTTTGATCTGAATACCAATCTAATCCATCCCTCTTGATGTTCCCTTATCTCACTACTCCCTCTCTCTCTCTCTCTCTCTCTCTCTCTCTCTCTCTCTCTCTCTCTCTCTCTCTCTCTCTCTCTCTCTCTCTCTCTCGTTTTATCTTTTTTATTTTGTTTTAGTTGTTACTTTATACTAAGTTTACAATACACGGGCGTAGGTATTTAAGTTTTAATGTAATAAAATATATCAAATTATAAAGACTACTGCAATTAGAATAAGAACGTATATAAAAAGATTGCACTTATTCTAATTATATTTTAATTGGTTTCTAGATAAAATCATTCATAGGATTGTTTTTTATACGATGGAGAATAAGATAATAATATTAGAAATTAATAAAATCAAGTAATTATTTATTAAACCTGATTTTGATAAGACCAGTAGGCAAATTAACCACACTATATATTATGCAAACCTTTTTTTCTTAATGATATATAAGACACATTGCTGGGTTTTAAACGCACCAATAACATGGTCTGTTTTTATGCAAATCCAACTCACATTTTCATAGAAACATTTATTCTCTGTATTAATGATCTGGACTATAAATTAAGTAATCATTGATATACTTACGGAATTCCTGAGGACATTGAGACGTAAGTAGTGACGTAGTTTCAGTTACAAAATCCAAAACATTATAACGCCGAATTCGCCATCGAGAATAAAGCACATTTTTTGGAATACTTTGTTTTCTTTTTCATACAAACTGTCGGATTTATTTCCCTATTTACTCCCATATATATATATATATATATATATATATATATATATATATATATATATATATATATGAACCAATTCGCATTTTTCTAAGCCCGCGTTTGGACTCAGAACATCCTTGGTGTCGGTAAAATATAGAGAGTGGTTAGCATTGGTATTCTACCTTGTCCCATGACGTATTAGTAGAGGCTTAAAAATGAGATATTTTCTTGTCCAAGAAAGAAAGATATAGTAAGGAGATCAGCATGAGGAATCAATATCACTAATCTGTTTCAATCGAACATAATGAAAAGAAGAAAAGAAGGAAAGAAAAAAGTGTGAGAGAGAGTTAAATCATCATTATTATACTTTTTACATATTGAATTATTTTTCAATAGCTCTTAAATAAACAATTCAAACGTTGTAATAATTAAATCATCATACGGTGGTATATCCACAAATTCTGCTAGTATGTAGATAATTTGATAGATTTCATTCTGTCTTCTTTATCGCAGATTTGTTTTTTTATGAAAATTAGAATGATGTTTAATCCGAAATATTATTTCCTTTTTACCCTTCTGATTTCAGCTCCTCTGAATTTCATATCACAGATTTCGATTTCATTTTCACTGGATTTCATAAGACAATATTTTGCCATTGAAAACACAACAAAAAGACCTTAATAAAATTATCTGTTACCATTCATGTTTGTCTTCAGTCTTCTGTTTTTACGTGTCGTTTTCCAAATGTTTATTTTCAACTGAAATTGAATTAAAAAGAATAGTTGCTTTTTGCTCTTTTGCCCAATATACATGTAATATTGTTGTTGGTTGTTAATACCTTTCCGACCACTAAGGACGATGGCGTAGTGTCCCAAAATAAATTATCTGCGCAAAAGACTGTGCAGGCCTAACCCTGACTGCACACAAACTGTGATTCTTTCTGGAGCTGCTGTCTTTTCTCCCTCATTTTGGCTCTCTTTGCAGTCGAGGCTACTCTTGTTACATAATCTATGCGGTTGCATAAGATTATTGTCAATCCCCTGTATTTCTAAAGGGATGGCCCTTTTCATATCACGGGCGGGACTTTCCATGGAATATTACAGAAAGCCCGCGAAATACGTGAAGTCACGTGGGACCTGGTTGGGTCCTCAGTTTCAGTTGAACGTCGGGCAGAGATGTACTGCTTTAACTGGAACTCACTGCATACGCGCGCTATGTTAGTCAGATGTTTAGTTACATTAAATGTTTAGTTAAGTAAATAAAAGCTTAAGAAAATAACAAGGTTTTGTGGTTGGTGAATGTCTTGGTAACAAGATTGATCTAGAAGAAGAAATGAGTTAAGTGCAACCGACCACCAAGACGAAGTCCAGATGTTAGAAGAGACGCTAGAAGAACTTAAGATGTCAAAGACGCCAAAAGAAGAATAGAAGTAAGTAAAGAAGGGTATACAACACTCTCCTCTCCGCCTCACTCATCTTCATGCCTTACTTAACGTTAAGGCTCCAGGCCGCTCGATGTAATATAATGTAATATAACATGTAATATAATAAGGTGAAAAAAATCTAAAACGTGTAGATAATAGTGAGAAGTAATTAGGATTCTTGGATGACGAAGCACAAGGCTACCTGTCAATAGGGTAGGTCGATTTTAAACTTATTTTAAATATCAAAATGATTCACACGAGGAAAGTTTTGTATTGGTATGATAAGTACTGACACCAGATAGTAGATTGCACCAATTTTTGAGTATTTAATTTTTTAAACCGTCTAATATGAAACCTCCAAAAATTATTATTCATAATACATTTAGATATAAAAGATTATCAATTTTTTCTATTCAAATAAAATTAAGATCATTATTTCCTAGTTGAGTAACATGATATAACGGGGTGACCCAGAAAAAACAGAACCCAAATTATTTATTTATTTTACAATTAAACTAACTATATATATATATATATATATATATATATATATATATGTGTGTGTGTGTGTGTGTGTGTGTGTGTGTGTGTGTGTGTGTGTGTGTGTAAAAAGATTAAAATGAAGATCAAAAATAAATTTATCTCAAACCTTTGATAAAGAGAGTCCACCTCGAAATATGAGTAAATAAAGGAATAAGATTAGGAACACAATATTCATCATTTTGCTTCTAAAACAACCAAAGATTACGTTCCCAAATATATAATATTGATATATATATATATATATATATATATATATATATATATATATATATAATATACACATATATAATACATACGCATATATAGAGACTCGTCAGACATATATATATATATAGAGAGAGAGAGAGACAAACAGACAGGCAGATACAGAGAGAGAAAGAGAAAGACAGAGAAAGAAACGGAGATAGAGAGACAGAGAGAGAGGGGAAACGGGAGAGAGAGAGAGAGAGAGAGAGAGAGAGAGAGAAAGACTTAAAGTGTGAATTTAGATATTTATTTACCTAAACCCTCTGCCGGCGACAGGACGATATACAAGGTGAATTTTAAAATAATTCAATTGGTTTGAATTCAGAGTTTTCTTTCTCCTAGACTAGTTGTCTTAGCAAGGCCAAAAAAAGCCTTAATATCTACCTAGAGCTGAGGGGAGAACAGATAGATTAATGCACTTTTCCCAAGTGCATTAATGCAAAGGTAAATACCTCTTCCAGAATTTGAACTCAGATGGCTGATTTTATTTCCTACGATAATAAGCTTTACACGCCTCCAAATTAGACATGATTTGCTTTCTATGTTTTAATGGCATATCAACCCCTATGGGTTATATAATGCTAAAGCCATCCTTGTAGAAGAACTGTAGTGGTACTATTTAACCCATAGCGGCAGGGGATAGGGGGTTCGTACCTTCTCAAAGAGTATGAGTCCGAAGGTGGTCGTAACGGCGCGACTGGAATTCGAACTCGCTTACTATGTCTAATTTCACATGCAATATATACAATATACTTCTGAGAATAAGTTTCGCTGTTACTATATGCATTATTCAGATCACGTACACACATATGCACATATTCATATATATGTATATAGCACACACAAACATATACATATACATACATGTGTGTCTATGTGTGCACGCATTTGTGTGTGTGTGTGTGTGTGTGTGCGTGTGTGTGTGTGTGTGTTCATGTGTGTGTGTGTGTGTAATATAGAGAAACCTATCACATAAGAGAAAGATAGACGCTTCGAAAGAAATAAAAATCAACAACAGCAGAACTATGATTGAATAGCACTAATTACAATTTCTTTTAACTTACGTATATTTAATCTAAAAGAAAAAAGCCTCGTGGTAGAAATTGTTAAGTTAAATGGAAAAGAGAAAAAAAATCTAATAAAGCCGGATAAGTCAATACCTTTAAGAGGTCTCTTCAAATTGAAAACTGCATTGAATACAGCAACATTTCAGCTTTTATTATCTGCTGAAATTCAATAGAGAGAGAGAAGTATAATCATCTTTTTACAGGTTTTTTCACACTAGTAAAGAAGGACAAACTTAGACCTTGACGAGGCGTCTGAAAAATAGACTGGATGTGAGCTGCACAAGGATGCTGCGTGCGATTTTGAACAAATCGTGGAGGCAACATCCCACAAGAAAGCAGCTATACGGCCACCTGTCCCCTGACACACAAACCATCCGAGTGAGACGAACAAGACATGCCTGATACTGGTGGAGAAGTAAGGATGAACTCATAAGCGTCCTTCTGTGGAAACCAACACATGGACATGCTCGTGCAGGCTGTCCAGAAAAGACTTACATAGACCAGCTCTGTGCAGATACTGCATGCTCTGAGGACCTCCCGGGGTCAATGAATGAAAGGGATGGTTGGCGTGAGATTGTCATGGATATCCGTGCTGCTGGCGCGACATGATGATGAATCTGTGGATTCTCCTTCTGTATGGCTTGAAAAAATGTATACCATTATCTTAATTTGATCTAGTTCAGGCATGTCAAACTGGCTAGCCCCGGTGTGCCGCATTGATTACATATGTATGTCCTGGGCGGGGGGTCGCACATAGCAACCTAGTCTTTAAATCCGTAGGACCGGTTTATCTCTGTCGGTAGAGCGTCTGACTAGGAACCACAAGATTCTTGGTTCAATACCGACCCTCGTCAATTCAGCGTATGAGTAGCACAGGGATCTGTGCAGTAAAGTGAGGAGCTGATAGTAAGTGTGGTTTCAACCTCGGACACAGGAACAATCTCCTGGGTCTAGTGTTAGTGAAAAGGGGATAGAGTCCCTCGCTGTCTTGCTGACACCGACATTAGGCCACCCCGACCACTTTACTTTTACATTAACAAAACAAAGTGATGATTGCTAATATTCATTTCTTTATTATCAAATAAAAGCCAATGAATATTTATCTAAAAAAAACATTTTTGTTTAAAAGAAAGGAAAAGTGACTATTATTAGTAAGAATGTCATATGAGAACGCAGTCTGGCGTGCGAGCCGCACCCGTGTTTGATGAGGTTCGCATGCGCATAATCCAAAAGGGCTCGATATATTTCGTAAGATATTGAGCATTTATAGACCAGCCAAGTATATATATATACAATTAGCTACCTATAATTTGTTGTTCTCCTGGGGAAGGTATACCTTGAACACTAAAACAGTGGTAGAGAAAAAAACTTATTTCTACAACTATATATATATATATATATATATATATATATATATATATATATATATATATCAAGTGAGAACTGGCTTGTATGTCTAAACACTAAATTCCAAAAGCGAAAAGGCAAATTATGGACATACACTTGCCCAAATAACACAAAAGCGCAACTAGACTACATCCTAATAAATAGAAAATGGACAAACAGTGCTATGAACTGCGAAGCATACTCCTCTTTCGAAGGAGTATCCTCCGATCACAGAATAGTCACAGCCAAAATACGCCTAAGCATACGCAAAAACAAAAGGCAAACCAGTAAATCGATACGATACGACTGGTCCTCACTTGCCAACAGCGACATACGCAATCGCTACTCGGTAACAGTTGGGAATAAATTTGACATCCCCCAGGAGACCTCAGCAACATACAATCCAAATGAGGAATACGAAAACTTTGTCAATGGCCACCTAGAAGCTGCAACAGAATGCATACCGACCAAACAAACATGCTGTACTCTGGGAGACAGAAGCAGTTAGAATAAAGAGGAGGAAAAAGCACCCCAACACATTAAAAATAACCCAACTAACACCAACAAAGAAAATCTTAAGAAATCACAGGTAGAACTAACTGAAATATACAAAAAAGGACAGATAGAATACATACAAGAACAAATAAATAAAATCAGACAGGCAGTAGAAGATAGACAGTCGCGTTTAGCATGGCAAACTGTAAACGAAATTAGTGGCAAGAAAAGTAGCACTAGATCAAAGCTAAAAGCAAACAGCCAAAAAGATAGACTTCAAAAATGGAAAGATCACTTCCAGAAATTGCTGGGAACCACCCCTAAACCCATAGAAAATGACATACAAAAAATAACAAATAACGAACTAGCTAGGGAACTTTACGATCGAAGAATTAATGAAGTACGAAGAAAGGTTAAAAATAGGAAGGCCGCGGGCCTCGACGAAGTACCACCTGAGGTCTGGAAAATAAGGAAATTTGATGATATACTGCTTAGACTATGTAATGCAGTATACAGACAAAATTCGATAGAAAAATAAACGAAGGGCTGCATTCTCCCATTACCCAAAAAAGGCGATCTAGGAATCGCCAAGAATTACAGAGGCATTACTCTTACTGCCATAGCTGCCAAGATATATAATGCCCTTCTCCTTAATCGCATCCGACCCGAAATAGAGAAAATCCTTAGAAAAAACTAAAACAGATTCCGCTGAAATTGATCTACAACCACACAGATCCTGACCATCGCCGAATCATAGAAGGGGTCCGAGCAAAGTATTTCGAGGCAACCCTACTATTTGTAGACTTCTCCAAAGCATTTGACTCCATACACAGATGAAAAATGGAGCAAATACTGCTAGCATATGGCCTACCCAAGGAAACAGTTAATGCCATAATGATGCTCTACCAAAATACAAAAGCAATGGTACGATCACCAGATGGCGACACAGACTTCTTTGACATTGTCGCCGGAGTCCGACAAGGGGATACAGTTTCGCCTATATATGTGTATTTCTGTGTTTTGTTTTGGTGTTGTGTGGGGTTGGTATGTATCAGCTAAGGTAAAAGCCTAATCTACGAGGATGAGTAGAAAATAATGCCATTTTTTTATTTCATGTGAAGTCTTTCATAAAACTAAGGCTAACATTGAAACCCTAACGAGGCCCCGACGAGTAAGATCGAACTTGTCAATCGACAATGTCCTCCTTCTGCATGACAATACTCGACTACACACAAGCATCAGGACAACCGATATAATCGCCTCATTCGGGTGGACAACATTACCGCATCCTCCATACTCACCAGCTTTAGTGCCTTCGGCCCCATGAAAAAGGGTTTGAGAGGCAAACATTATTCCAATTACGAGGAAGTGAAATCTGTTGTGAAGAAGTGTCTCAAAGAACAGTCAACAGACTTTTACGGGACAGGGATACATGCTCACATTCGAAGGTGAAACATTGCTATTGAGAGAAACGGTGACTATCTAGAGAAGTAGAGATGTGATCTACAGAGGACCAGCTTCATTTTGATGTATGACGTATGTTCCTGTGCTGGTAATTATATCTGTCCTGAACAAAATGGCAATACTTTTTTATTCACTCTCGTAGTATTGTTTTTGTGATAGCGTTAGAAATATTTGATATCTAGTTGTACAAATACGCATTTTTTTATATATATTGCAGAACTAGTCTATAGCTGATCTGATGTTTTTCCATTGATTTCTTTTGAGTTTTTCCCTTAGTTCGCGTTTTTTCTAATATATTTTTACTTATTTTACTTATTTTGGGTCGACTTCTGGCGTGTATACAAAAAGTTCTTGCTATTTGTGTTTTTACTTAAAGTTTAATTTCAAAATTAGATTCTAGATTGTTTGAGCCGACGGTGGTCGGTTATATTTTTAATGTTGTTGTGAGAGGAACGCGATTCGATCTCTGTTTGATTTTTTTTTTCTGTTTTAGTTTAAAGGCAAAATAGTCTTGTTTATCTAATCTTTTGTTTAATTTAGAAAATAGCCACGTGTTACAACTTGTTTTCATTTGTCACTATGTTTATTTAATTCGTTATTATCAGAACAGATTATTTTCAGTCTTAAGACTTACGAGTTAGGTAGGCGTCATTCGAGATGTTGAGAGTGATAACACTTAAAGGGGATAAACCTTGTGTGTGATGATGGGGTCGTATTCACGGAGATTGCGTGGTTAGTAAGGCCTCTTACCATAAGGTATCAATAATAATGGAGACAAACATCAAGTCAGGAAAAGACAGGTCCTCTTTCTTACCTGCTACTAGTACCATGTGTTACGATTCGTGTAGCCATTTTAGGGTTGTAGAAAGGTTTTTACTGTGGATGTGCTTTGTGGCATAAAGTTTGATCCTTTTTTGAAATAGAAATGTAGCTTTCAAGATAAGTGGCAACGAAAGATATGGCTGCCTTATGGAGTATCAGTTTTAATCCTTGTCCGTTGATCCGTGCTTAGTTGTATCATAGTTTATCCTGTCTTGAAATAAAGAGTTGGACAATCATCAAAGTCCATCTTGTCTTGAAGTAGAGAGTTGTACAATCCTCGTCTGCTACTCCGTGCCTCCAGCGAGCAATTGTAGGACAATTCATCAACGCCTTTAGATAGTCAATTAAATACATGTTTGGGCTTCTTGATAGGCCGATTATATACCAAAAATAATAATAATAAATAAAGTAGTACTACCTGTTCCGTTGTCGGCGACTAAACTGGCACCTCAATCAGGTATGCATTTGCTTGTCTGATGAGGTGGTTTGTGGACACCCAACATCACTAAAAACAAGTGCTGTTAAAGGACGGATGAGCTCCAAGCAAGGGGAGCCAACGACCATCCACATCTACAATAGTAGTGGGATTTCGGAACTTACTACTCACTTAAATACCCAAATGGAATATATGGGGCTCCTAAGCATTGGCAATCCATCTAGACAAGGAAAAAGTCTATTTCTTCCTCTGCCTAACGGCTATACCTCATTCCAAATCGTAAGGTGGTGTGATGCTGAACTTCAGCACAATCAAGCAACACTATCGTTGCCAAACTGCATTGTTTTTGTTTTGTTTTTTGTTGGTTTTTTTTTGGGGGGGGGCTTCCCTTTGGACTATAACCACAATGAGGAGGGGGAATCTTCTGCTTGGGCGACAGTTCATCATCCATATCAACCCGCCCAGGCTACGTGGTCCCACGTATTTTTAACACTACGCCAACGTCTCTAATATATGGAGGGATGCCAACGAATAATGGAGACAGAAATCTGAACAATATACAAGGTGTGTCAAAAGAGTATCGATTTTTTGTGCTTTTTGATACACCTTGTATTATTATAAAATTAACGTTCCATTCATTGTTCATTTCTATCTTGGTAAATACAGCTTCAATCCCGATACTTTTATGACACACTTTGTATTAATTAGGTGGTAGATAAAGGCTTGTTTAAACACAAATAGTGACAGTTTTTCGCAGTCGTCAACAAATTTCACTGATCATTTTTAAAATAAAAAAAAATTGCAGTACCTGATGTCGCTGTATAGGTGAAACACGTAATCATATGAATAAACTGCCAATTTCAACAATTTGGTTTTTCATCTTTTCTTTTAGTCATATTCCGTAACCAAATGGATATGACAGTAAACAGCACCCTGCGGCGAAACTTTAATTTCGGAGGGCTGAGAAATATTGATTTTGGGGTGCATGACACGTGCAAGGGGGTAAATGCCCTTTGCAGTGGTGCAGTCGACGTATTTAACTCATCAATGTGAATTGTGCCTCACATTACCAAAATATTAAAAATCATTTACTTTTATATCACACTAGTATAACTTGATTTCTTAGTTTAATGGCATATCAAAATTCGTAGGTTATTTAATACCATAACCATCCTTGTAGATTAGCAGTAGTGGATCTATGTAACAAATAGCTGGGACTGAGGGGTTGCTACCTTTTCCAATTGGTGTTCGAACTCGCTTACTATGAGGCTGCAGTCTAGTACGTTAGTCACCAAAACACAGGAACTCACCCTGCCTCCGACTCATCCTAGTAATAAAAAAAGAACATTTACATATATACATATCTACCATCCATTCCGCACAATTATGATGTGAGACAAGTTTAACTTCTGACTGGTTGCCTGATGAATGTGGAGTACAACTTCATCACCATTACTCCCAGGTCTTCTCTAACCTGGAATGATAGTACTTGTTAGGATCCAATCTATTGGTTAACAGAAAAGAAATGAGTTTTAAAATGTTTTTAGAAATTGCGTTTTAAAAAAATTGGGTACCTATCAAGAATGAATAAAACAAAATGCCTTCGGTATGAAATAACCCAAACGGGATTGACATGCCGTAAAATTCAACCAGTCAATTAACCAACTTTTTAATCCAATGAAAAAACAGTTTCTTAAACCACCTTGAACTGTCAACCAAACTGAATTGACCCAACTTTATTCTTGTAACCATCTGTAGCGAGAGAAATTACGTACGTGGTAGATCAAAGCAGGCTCGAACATGTCTAGCGTGCAAAATGAGATCAAGGGGGTGTAGCGGGAGATTACAGAGATTGAACTCGCATCTTCCTGATCGTGAGTCGTGGTTCGAAGTAAGACTACTTCGTTGGCGCATATGCAAATTTCTACACTGCTATGGCAGCGCTGGGCGCGATTGACCCGGATGTGAGATCTTGGTGAGGGCAGTTAATTATTATTTAAGGCCTGCCTTCCCACGCCGAGACAGTTGCATTTTGATCTTGGTAACAAAAATACAGACGTGCGAACAAGAGTCAAGTGAGCTTTGGCGGAAGATTGCTGGAAAATTGTTGCAGGCGAAAGGACATTGTCAGGAGACATTGTCAGGGGAGAACGTCCTTTTCAGTGGAGAGATCCGGCTGTCCGATCCGAGGAATTTCTGTTCTCTGGATGATTCTGTTCACATTATACTATCCTACATTACAAATTTTACATTGTCACAATTTTTAACTGAAAATCGTTATAACAAGGTTTCGTTTCGTTGGTTCGTTTTATTTGTTTTACGGCATATCAACCCTTTTCGGTCATTTAATGCCGAAACAAGTCATTTTGATAAAAGTTTCTATATTTCAAGTTCTTAATATCTTCTAATTGGTATAAATAATTTTCATTAACTTCAATAATTGGTTTGGTTCGGTTTAGTTTGTTTAATGGTATAATAACCCTGTGGATTATTTAATGTAAACAAATTTGAGATTAAAGTTGGTACTCAAGTTTCCTTTACAGGTGTATTTTTGTAGATATATTTCATGGTTGTATTTTATATAACAAGATTATAAATGATTGTTTAATAGCTCTTTCTTATTGCTATCTTTCATATAATACTTAAACCAACCAAGTTAAACCAGCACGCGTGGGAGAAATAGCCATATTGGAGACACGTCTGCCTCCTTTAAAAAAAACTCCACAAAACTCCTTTTTCTAAGTCTACTTCCTGTTCTGACGAATCGATTTGACCAATCAGAGACCAGGCACAAGGTCAAAGAAAGGTTAAACCTTGTCAGTTTACTTTTATTTTTTTTCCATGATTCAGAATTATCATTGTTTTTCTTAATAACGAACACAAGATTTTAAATCTTTTAGTGCTCTAAAGACTTCTAAAAAAACAAAGTCTTCAATCCAAGTTTAATTAGCATGTGTGCGACAAATAGCCATCACGTCAGCCTCCTTCAAAAAATTACACTAAACTCCATTTTCTAAGTCTACTTCCTGTTTTCACTCATCGATTTAACCAATTAAAGATGAGATTAGATCAGCGAAACGCCAAACCCTAGCAATTTACTTTTAATCACCGTTATTTTTAATTTCTACACTATCGTACATAATTTATGGGAAACCTATCAATTATGTAACCAGATATCTAAAGGGGCATAACACATCTCTCAAGAAATTTACGTAAACACCTGTTTATTTTTTACGACACGCGTTCTTTTAACTTTTCTAACCAAGAAAAATTCCCAGTGTTTCAATAAGAACAATGAGAGCTATGAATATTTAAAAGTGAATTTCTAACATATTCAAATTCTCACCTGTCTCATTTTCTTTTTTTCGAATAAAAAAAGTTTCTTTGTTTTATTTAACTCTCCTTATAAATTCAGAATAACAGGATTTGGAAATAGTTAGCATTAAATAAACAACAGAATTTACAGTTTTCCACATAAACCTTAACGAAATGATTTCAGATATCTATCACTTGCATAATTTCAGATTATGTAAACATGAATATATAATTAATCTCTCTCTCTCTCTCTCTCTCTATATATATATTATATATATATATATATATATATATACAAGTGTGTCAAAAAAGTATCGAGAATTTTTGTACTTTTTGACACACCTTTTATTCTGAAATAAAATAACGTTCTTTTCATTATTTTTTTTCAGAATACAAAGTTTGTCAAAAATTACCAAGTTTAAAGCTGTATTTACCAAGAGAGAAATGAAGAATAAATGAAGCGTTATTTTTTTTTTCAGAATACAAGGTTGTCAAAAAGTACAAAAAATCTCGTTACTTTTTTGACACACCTTATTATATATATATATATATATATATATATATATATCATCGTCTTCATCATTATCACCATCATCATCATCGGCATGGAAGTATCGGAAGACTATATATTTCTCGTGCGGCTGAAGTTACAATAAAGCAATATATATATATTATATATATATATATATATATATATATATATATGCTCTCACCACAGGTAGGTAAGCCCTGTAGAAGTGAATTTCACTGAGGGCTGCCGATGACGCTTAAATTGTAAGCCTCTCCTTAAAAAACGGTCTGAGCTTGCAGCTTTTACATATGTACATATATATGTATTTATCAGAAAAAAAATCTCCCGCCAGTGGGTATGCTGATAGCTCGGTGGTTAGAAACTCTGCCATGAAAAAATAGGTTGAATTTCGATCCCGGCTGGTGGTAGTTTGTTTCTTTGTTGCTATATCTGATGAGTGAACAGATCACAACTTTCCATCCGGACAAACACTCTGTTTATGCGCATTTCAAGTTTTCTAATATGTGTTGCGGTTTATACAAATGTTTTGCCACTCCAGCCAATCCCAACCCCGCCAATAAAGAGGGTAGCGAAGACAGCTGAACATCAAAACAGGCCTGCAAAGCAATACCCCTAACCCCAGTCAGTTCCAACCCCACCAATCAAGTGGGCAGCTGAAGTTCAAAGACAGGCCGAGAAATCAACACCCCTGACCCATAAAAACGTCAGAAAGTACAGTAGTCAACCACTCTAAAAAATCATTGCAAAAGAGGGGCGATTCTCTCGAATCATTGGATGAAATGAAATGGACTTTAGTACATAACATTCAACTTATTTTCTTGTTTATTTCACACTTTACTCATGCTTTTTATATATATATATATATATATATATATATATATATATATATAAAGATAAATCTAATGAGTCAGACAAACCATCCTCGCGGTGAGAAAAAAAACAGCAAATAGTTTGATTGTAAAAATATACTACCAAACATTTTCTCTACTTAGGTATTGAGCACTTTTTACTTATTAGCTTATTCTCCTAGCGGTTATATTAATATATATATATATATCTTATATATATATATATACATATAAATTGTTTTTTTCTTTTGGCCAAATACTTTACCAATAGATTACTTTTTGTCGGTACGACTATCTTGGTCTTTTCTTTTTTCCAAAATTTTTTTTCCCCCTGGTTGATGTTTGGTAGTATATTTTTACAATCAAACTATTTGCTGGGTTTTTTCTCACCGTGAGGATTTACCAACACGCTTGGTATATATATATATATATATATATATATTATATATATATATATATATATATATATATAATTTAGGGTAGCGTGAATATAAAATCAACGGTGTTTGGTTGCTAACAGTTTCTCGCCTATGCGATTTTGAAACAATGACAATCGCATAGGTGAGAAACGAGTAACCAAGCTCCATTGATTTCACTAGCAAATATATGCACCCTCCGGGTGCAAGTATTTAAGTTTTAATGTAATAAAATATTATATTAAATTAGAAAGTCTAACGGAACTAAATAAGAATACAGATAAAAAGATTTGAAACAGAGGGAGTATAATAAAAGATTTGAAACAGAGGGAGTATAATAAAAAATGGAACAACTGAAACTTACTCTTCCATCACTCTCCTCTTTGATTGTTATTTTTTCTAATTTAAGTATTTAGTTAAGAGGAAGTAAAGAATAAAATGACAGTTATTTTATCTTATTAATGGATTTCATTTAAGATTCATTGAAGAGATTTTTGCTTATATTCATTAAAATAAAACCAAACAGTTAGAAATCAATAACACTGAGCACATATTTATTAAATTCTATTTTTTAATATTAATATGCAAATTAGCCTTCCCGTTCACACTGTAAACTGCTATTTTGTTGTATATATAAATATAATTGCATGTTGTCAGTATGTAGACATAGTTAACAGTATTAATAATGTAAGACAATTTTATTAATAATTGAGGTTTAGATAAAAATAAAATCATGGAGAATGTGATGTCAATAAGTAAGAGAATTGTGACTTGAGTAGTGATATAGTTTCGGTTACAGACAGAAAAACACACAATCTCCATTATAATAAGATATCCACGCTATCCTAACTTACATAAATACATACTCATGGGTACGTCACGTGGTGTAATAGTTAGCAAGCTAGATTCTCAAACCATTGTTAATGAGTTCGATTCACATTGGGCGCCCCATACTTCATCAAATGTCTTAATAATATTATTAACCGTTTGGTGATTAACCTGAAAAAACCTAGGAACTTCTCTATTTGACTTGTTACACTAATGCTATCGTATTGTTTGTCCTCGTTGAAATTCACCAATTTCCGTGAACTCTCATTGCAAAATATAAGTCAGCTATCGTTCATAGATGAAAGTAGCATGATACTAACACGGTATTGTCAGGGAAAAAAAGAGACATTATTACACAAGCCAAAATTACTGTAATTATGGGTGGCTACAAACTTATCATAGCCCACTGTATTTGTGTATATCTGGTCACAGTAGCCAAACGTATATACGTAACGTGGCGGCGGTGATATATTCACTGTACTAAAAATGTCTTCGGCACGTGGCCGTCATCTTGTTGATAAAAATTACAACGCGAGAAATATGTAGTCACAACTGCTAGCCTTTATTTCCAGGGTAGGCTCGTCTCGTGGGCTGTATCGGAGAGGAGGAAAGGCAGAGAGAAAGAGAGAGAGGACACTGTTAAATTACTGTGACCCCATACTGGGCACCAGAGGCCCCATCCGTACCCTACGACGTCGGAAAGCAAAAAGAGACCGGGACCTTTCTTCGTTGTTCCACGTCACCACGTGACTTCCGGTTCCGGTCAACACCCGAAATTTCCGGTTGACATTCAATTCTCCATTCGGGAGGTCACGCTCCGGTCAAACTGTTTTGTGTTCATTACTCATTTTAAAACATTTACTCTCTCACTTATTTATTTCTTCCTCCCCCTTCCATTAGTAGTCCTTGCCAAATTCAATCTTGCTACATTTATAAGTAAATTAGAAGCGGCTACTCGGCGTCGCCTGGGTAGAGAGTGGGGGCCAAAAAGATTTAGTCTCGCAGATCAATTATTACTGAATCACAAGTTGGATTCTCGCATGATGACCCATTAATATCCCTATATTCAGACGGCACAAAACAATTGTCTCTTCTCTGTTTATGGTTGCTAACGACGCGATTGATGTTCAGGTAGGTGGCTCGGGACGCTATTAAAGGAAAGGACTGTATTTGAGATTGATTGTGTTGCTATTTGCTGTTGCTGAAAGAGGTTGCTAAGGAATCTGTTTATGATTGCCGGGGACGCTGTTGATGCTCAGAACGATTTTTTTATATTAATTGTGTTGCTAATTTCAGTTACTGAAGGAGGTTGCTAACTAAGCTGTTTATGGTTGCTATGGACGCTATTGATACTCAGGTTGGTGGCTAGAGACGTTGCTGTTGTTGTAATTTTAAAAACAAAGTAAATAAGTTACCAAAATATTTCTAAACACCTTTGATTCACTCTAGTATTTTTACCAAACATTTCTAAAAAAAAAAAAAATTCTTGCGACTCTGGAATCATTTAAATGGCTGACTGATATTTAAAAGAAAAAAACGTACGTTTTAATTGATGAGTTTTTTTTTTTTTTATTCGTAAAACTTTCTACGCGTGGTTAGAAATCGTCAGTAAAACACGCAAGATAATTTTTTAAAAAGAAACCATATGAATAAATCAATATTGATCTGAGGTTTTCAAACCAAAATAGATCAACTTTTAAACTAATTGATCATGACATGACACGAAGAATTTCTTTCTTCAGACAAACACAGTTTTTCAATTTGAAACCATGTAATGTATCTTTACATAAATCATTTTATCTTCTTTTTTTTTCTAATGAAAAAAAAAACGTAATTACTTTTCAATCATTTATATAAGTTTTAATCTGTAATAAAACTATATCCATTTTTACTTTTAAATAACCCAAAACTATTTAACATGCTGTAAAATCCAATCACCAGCCACTTTTAATGACATTACAGCCCATAAGAAAGACTTCCAGGGAAGTTTTCTTCCTCCAGAAATGGGTAGAGTAGACTCTCTAGAATACTGGAAGAAGCTTTTTCCTTTGGGATAGTTATGCATCCAACAACTCTCCCTCCAGCTATGGGTAAATAATAGAACAGACTGGGCTCTCTAATCTCGGATAGGTAACCAGTCTATGAGAATGAAATCTCTGAATTCAAACCTGATTTTTGGTTTTCAAACGAAAATATATCAAATGTTAAACTAATTAATGTACTGTATCTTTACATGACACGAAGAATTTTAGGGCCGGTTTAACTCAGTCGATAGAACGTCCGACTAGGAAACACAAGCTTCCTGGTTCGATAACAGCCCTCGCCAACTCAGCGTATGAGTAGCACAGAGATCTGTGCGGTAAAGTAAGGAGCTGATGGTAGGTGTGGCGCTCCACTTCAGACGCTAAAAAAATAATCTCCTTGGTCTAGCGCTAGTGAAAAGGAGATAGACTTCCTCGTTGTCTGGCTGGTAGCGACATTAGGCCGCCCCGGCGACTTTACTTTACTATCTTTACATAGATCAGATATGTTCTTTTTAATAATAATAATAAAAACTTTTAAAGAATTTACAGGTCATAATAAAGTATTTCAGGTTAATTATCTTCTTCAGACTCTCTAGAATTGTTGCGAGGCAAAACGGACCAGCAAAAGAAACGAAGAATATGAGGCTGTAGTATGGTCAAAGGCAGGGCAACTCACTGGATACAGGTAGGCCAATTGTGGTCAATCAGGCATATCTAGGAGGTTATAGAAAACAACACATGAATATAGTAATAATTTCGAGTCAGGACTCAATGTTTTTTATTACTCGCTCAACCAACAAAAGAAATAAGGTTTGATATTAAGAGATGGAAAACCAAAAAAGATAAGAGTGGAAAGTTACAATAATTTTTGGAGTGACGTATGAAAGTCTACCTGTCGATCTCTGATTGGTCAGCACAAGACATAAAAAAAGAGAGTGGAAGAAAGAGAGATTGATAAGTTGGCAATCTGGGCTGAGTCTTTGAAGAGAAAAGATGTAATTACGAGTGTTTTTCTCCAATGCATTTTTAGTTGGGAATAAAATAAATGAGCTCAGAAAAAGCAAGAATGTCTCGTGTTTGTTATTAAAAACTATCTACAGTACAAGACAAGATATCCCAAACGATTTCCAAGTAATGTTCCAGATTCAAAGAACAGCTGAAAATGCCAGTCCGTCAACCGATCAAGAAATACCAGCTACTCCGGTTCAGAACAGCAGACCCAACCATATCCAACCAAGAGAATAATATATAAGATAAGTATAGAAATATTACTATTACAACCTCACCCAAATAATGTAATCACTCCTTTAAATCGACCCCCACAACACTACACGAGGAATGTGAGGCTACTGAAATATATTCAATGGCCTTCATATAGTCTTAAATTCTAAAGTTAAAAGAGTCATTCGGCGAAGTATACTTATCTTTGATCACTAAATTTCAGTCGATGTCTTCTTCGGACATCCGAATATTTTTTGATATTCTGAAACAAATTATTATATATACGAGAGTAAAAAAAACAATTTTTAAAATTACTTATTCAAATTTTGAGTGTATATAACTAAAAAATATTGTGATGTAGCTGTGACGTAGTTTTTGTTACGGACAAAAATATACAAAATCTCCATTATTAATAGAATGTATTTAGTTGGAGGCGCGTGGTATAATGGTCAGATTCGTAGGAAATGGACTCGTCGAGCCGAGTTCAAATCACCAACAAGGCTGTTTGAATTTTACATAGCGCGAATACCCTTGGAAAATGTATGAATTCAATTATACTTCCTCCAGCTATGGGTAAATAGTAGGACAGACAGGGCTCTTCAACCTTGGTTAGGCTATCTGTCTATGAGAAGGAAAACTCTGAATTCTCTGCTCGTGCGGAGGGGTTGGATATATATATATATATATATATATATATATATATATATATATATATATATATTGCCTGAATTACTTGAAATATTATCCTCTAGTTAAAAATGAGTCCGTCCAAACCGTACATGATGAAATGCAAACATGTAATTCCTGATTATCTAGTGTTGTTTATGCACCGAATTCTTATTTCTTATGAATGCTGTCACCTCAGCTAAATAATGGACCATTCTCTTTTTTATTATAAAGAAAGAAAGGGAAGAAAAGGGAGATGCTACACAAACGATATTTGGGCGGTTTCATTTTTTACCAGTGAATGTAACAAGATGATAGCGATCGTACAATTAAGGAACACTAATATTATTATTATTATTTATTAGTAGTAGTAGTAGTAGTAGAAGTAGTAGTAGTAGTATCTATTCTCTTCTGAATTATTCAAAATAAAATCCTAATCTGTCGTAATTTCATCTCTACGATGCGATGTTTGCATCTCCCTTCCCATGAAAGAATTGTCTTTTAAAGTTTTGGGATTCATCTAAATTTGATATTCGTGTATATAAGAGTGTAATTAGAAGAAAAATCGTAGAAAATCGTATAATTGTCACATTGGTGGAAAAGAAAAGAATATTTAAAAAGAAATAGATAAATAGGTTTATTATTGTCATTTTAAGAAGTCGCCCTGAGAAAATGTCATAGTAAGTTTACGATGCAGATTAGCGTTCCGGTTAGCAACTATAGCTTCATGATACCCAAACCGGGGATTATATCACCAATCCAATACAAAAGAAAGATAATCCGCTAATCCATAATTCGAAATTTATTTGCCACGTTAATTTTTTACCCGCTTGAATCTACAAAATATTCTGCTTAATGAAAAAGAGATTTTATCAAAATTGGATTTGGACAAATTTGAAGAAATCATTGTGTGTAGTTTAAATTCGGTTTCGATTCCAATCTCTGCTCCCACCCCAACTGGTAAAAATGTGGAAATCAATTCGAGATGGAAAGGTTCTCCAGGTTGTTGGATTTTTTTCTATATAAGCCGTGCTACAATTCACCACTTAAATTTATAGACTAAGGGAGGTCACGTGGTTTAAGCCTTAGCCAATCAACAGCCCGAATACGTGGCTGGTTGACTACTTAATCACTGGTACTGAGAGACGTCCATTTGCAAGACGAAGGCCTTATTTTATTTACGAAACTATGCTTTGCTTAAAGTAAAGGATCCCCGCTAGACAAGCGCTCTTGCTTGAAGCCTAAATGATGGCCCATAAAATTGTAACACAGGCAACAGGAAAAGTAAGTCTTCCTCGAGATAAATTGCCTCTTTGGTTATTTCCTATAAGTCCAACATAAACAAAGGGAAACCATTCTTCATTTTTCCATTAAACTAATCCTAAGCCCTAGCCCTAACCCCTACCCATAACCCTAAACCCTAACCCGAACCCTAAACCATAACCCTGTCTTCTTTTTTATAAATAAATAAATAATTTATCAGTCAAGAGTGGTTCCCCTTTGTTTATCTTGGACTTATAGGAAATAACCGCCTGTTTTATATCTCTTCTATTTATTCCAACCAAAAGGGGTGACAAAATGTTGGTAGGTCGGTCGGTCGGTCGGTTGGTTAGTCAGTTGGTTGGTTGGATAATAACGTTTCAAACATATGGTACACAATCTGGTAATTTTCACCTTTAGTTGTCAAAATTCCTAGCAAATAAGGCAATTAGAGTAACCTCCCTTGACTTTCACTTTGAACTAAGCCGGTAGCTATTTTGAAAGTCTCCATGCGAAATAAATAAATCTTAGAAACTTTTTCGAAAACAATACAACTGCATGCTTTAACACAAAAATATCATAAACTGTGTTCTTAATAACAATTAAGTTCATTTCAGATAATTTTATGCTAGGAATTTAGCCCACTGACTTTCACTTTGAAACAAGACGGTAGCCATTTTGAATATGTCCGTGCGAAATATACAAATCTTAGAATCGTTTCGAACTGCATGCTTTGACACAAAAATATCATAAAATGTGTTCTTAATAACAATTAAGTTCATTTCAGATAATTTTATGCTAGGAATTTAGCCCACTGACTTTCACTTTGAAACAAGACGGTAGCCATTTTGAATATGTCCGTGCGAAATATACAAGTCTTAGAATCGTTTCGAACTGCATACTTTGACACAAAAATATCATAAACTGTGTTCTTAATAACAATTAAGTTCATTTCAGATAATTTTATGCTAGGAATTTAGCCCACTGACTTTCACTTTGAAACAAGACGGTAGCCATTTTGAATATGTCCGTGCGAAATATACAAATCTTAGAATCGTTTCGAACTGCATACTTTGACACAAAAATATCATAAAATGTGTTCTTAATAACAATTAAGTTCATTTCAGATAATGCGCACGCACAATTTTATGCTAGGAATTTTAACAACTAAAGGTGAAAATTACCCACAAACTACTTTTCTATGGTTCACAACATAACAACTATTTAAGACTAATATTTTCCTATAACTTGGTAATTTGTCCCGTCCTTCTTTCTATACTTTTGCAACAACAACATTAAGTTCTAACTGTAAACCTCATAGAAAAAAAATCAATTTTAAGATCAATAAAAGTCTTACTAGGTTTCACCTCAGTGCAAATGCATAAATCAGATCTGTATTCAACGGAATTGATATATTGGGGTTTTGTTACCGGGTCAAAAGAGTAATATCTTCTTCATGTTTTGAAACCACTTCAATTCGATTCGTGCAATGTTATAGGGTGTATTGTCCGTGAAGATGTGTAGACTTCCATCTTGTAGAAACCGTAGCAAATGTTGATTAATGACTTTTAGTCTATTTGAAAGGATATATAGTTATGTAACTATCTGTCCTTTCAAATATTTGAAAGGACATATAGTTATGTAACTATCTGTCCTTTCAAATAGACTAAAAGTCATTAATCTCGCTGATTTGAAAGAACTGTGCTTGAACCCAATACTTGCTAGAATTATTGATGTGTAGAATGTACTTTAATATTTCAGTTGCTTTCATTTCAAGATGAAAACTTGAAAAGTAGAAATATATTACCAAGTTTATATAAATTTAAAAACATTCAATTTAAACATAAAGTACACTAAAATTGAAAGAATAGAATTCATCAAAAGTGAAAATGGAATAAAGAAAAAAATCTAGATTGAAAAGTTGTTTCAACTAATATTATATATATATATATATATATATATATATATATATATATATATATATATATATATTTTATTATTATTTATATTTTTTTGCTTGAAGGCAATTATAAATGCATGTATCGCATAAAATTCGATAATTATAGAAAATAATCTTGACAAGTAAATCTCGGAGGGGAGTCGTTAGTATACATCGCTGAAGAGACTTAATAAAGTCGAAACAGTCTGTACGGTGTTCTGCATAGCGAGCCATCCTTTGCGAGATTTACTTGTCAAGATTATTTTCTATAATTATCGAATTTTATGCGATACATGCATTTATAATTGCCTTCAAGCAAAAATATAAATAATAATTTATCAACATTGCTTCTATAAAAAACAAACATCCAAAAATCTTATATATATATATATATATATATATATATATATATGTGTGTGTGTGTGTGTGTGTGTGTGTGTGTGTGTGTGTGTGTGTGTGTGTATGTGTGAAGAAATTATTTTCAAAATTTTCTCATCATATTTGCATATATATATATATATATATATATATATATATTTCACTATTCCTCAAAAATAAGACCTACCCTCCCATCTTTATAGAAAGTTGTTTTTCTTCTAAAGATACCAGGATTTTATTTGTAAAGGAACATTATGCAATCAAAGCGGATATTATTAGGCATTACTTATAGCCAAACTTGATAGTGTCACAAATTTGTAATGTATTATGTGGTGAGGTTCCGATTCTGGAGCTGTAGGTAAAAATACATACTTTTGAACTGTTATATATACATATAATAATTTTTATCATTTAATTTTATTTATAATTTTAAAAAAAATGTTTTAACTATTATTGTCATGCACATTGTTTGAAGGGACCAACGGGGATTATTCTAACAAAACAATTCTTGAATATAATATATATTTGTCTCGACTAATAATGTCAACCCTTGGGTTATTTTAATCCGAAACTGTTTTGTTTTATTCTTTCCTGCCGAGTATTCATTTTTTCTTCAAACTCATTTCGTTTTTTGATCTAATAAACCCATAGATGAGACCTTAACAGGTACTACCACTCCGGGCCAGGGTGGACCTGAGAGTTATGGCGATAAAGTGATGCTCCACATTCCCCCACAGCTCCAGAATTAGAACTTCTCTATAAGATGCAGTTTAACGTTATATCCAGGACGCTAAGACCTTCAGCCACCACCTACTAGCACATATATGATAAAAGGGGTTGGGATCTTGCCATAAAAGCAGTAGGGTTGGGGCAATCATATAGTTTCTAGGGCTTGACGTGACCTTGGAGGGTCCTCTCCGGTTGCCCATTTAGCCTAAGTGAATGCTGCATGTCATGGACTGCACAACCGCTCGGATTCTATCCTTGAGCAACGCCGGTTCGCTACCCACGGTCAACAGGTGGCTCCATTAGGGGGATTTTAGCCCTCTGCAGAGGTACAGTCGAGTATTCTCATGCCGCAGCCAACGGGGGATGGTAGCAGAATGCTTAGAAAAAATTCATTACTCACAACATAGAGGTTGTGAGTAATGAACAATCTCTGTGCTGGGCAGTACAGTTCACTCCACCTTCTCTTCAATCACTTATAAGGGATAAGAGACAATCTTGCCCGCAAGACAAGTGCGTGCTCGTTTAGCCTATGGATGTTAAAACAAAAATGAAATGAAAATTATCAATATCCCAGGAGCCCTCGGACAGGAAGAAACCTCTAGGTATACACAGAAAAATGCCAGATGGCGTTCCTGCACTTAACCATATCTCAAAAGCCATCGTTCTGCTAATAAAGAGTCATAAATAAGAGAGTCCTGAAAATTAGAATCAAAATTTTAAAAAGACGTAATTAAGGAGTATTTTTGACAGGGGGGATGTGGGTGCCGTCTGCTCGTGATTGGGCTATCACATTTTTTTCATATCATTAAGCATTTGATATATTCGCGTTTTTTTGTTTTTTGTTTTTGTTTTTTTTTGTGGTGGGGTATTCTCGTTTTCGCTAACCGTGAATTAATAGTTTCCCATTTTTCTGTTACTGCTCTTAATTCTGCCCAGTATTGAAAAATCATCAGAACTATTTATAATTGGATAGCTCCTTAAAATCAGGACCCACCCACAAAAATTATGTAAAGATCCCTCGACCATTCCAACGCAGACCTTTACTGGGAACACGCTATTGACTGACTCAGGAGAAAATTTCCTCTCCAAGAAATAGCTATGAACCTAGAAATAAAGTCTGAACTTTACAAGTATCTTTTGTCTTTGTCTCTTCTTTTCCCTTCCTTAATCACTTTCAGTCGGACAACCCATAAGAAATAAAACCATGTATAATGGGTATTATTTGGATTATTCGGACTATTGTCCTCATCTTTATTGTTAACTGTACAACTTTTTGGCCGATGTGCCATCGGGCCTTCTTCAGATATTTTTTGTCGGACTCTGGAACCTTCTCAAAATCGGGAAACTTCTTTTCGAACTTGGGAACCTTCTTGTCGTAATCGGAAGCCATCATGGAACTTTGAAAACAATAAAGATGAGAACAATAATCCGAATAATCCAAATAATACTAATTATCAAGCTTCATCTCAAATATTCAGAGAAATGTATAATGGGGTTTACCAAAAGAAATTAGCAATACGAACCAAATAACAAAATGCCTAATCCCACATAATCCCTTTAATCTCACGATGTAATTCATTTCTCTTCCCTCTACAATTTTCAGAGTGTCTGCTTTACCAACGCTACTTATCAATTTTATAAAAAATCTGTTTGGATATCATGCAATATTCGCCCTAAGTTACATCATTGTGAGGTCACACACCAAGAAAAAATTGAGCTGCGTAATAAAAATTATTTTTGTTATCTATAGGTATGACCGGACTTGGTGAGAACTTCACACACTATATTTAAAACATAAATTAAAAATGTAAAATGTACACATTTTTTTTTTTACTAAAAAGAAACAATCCTAAATTTTTATCTAAAAATACATTCATTTTGTAAGAAGGAACAATAACGAAGTAGTAACAGTCGTAGTATTAGTATTTATACTAAGATACTTTCGAACATCCAGCCTCTAAAAAGACAGGCTCTTATATAGTATTGGAGGAGGTAAATTGTATAGTTTAGTGATTCTTGTAAAATCCCCATTAGTTAATGGAACAGTTCGTTTCTGCTCTATATTGGGTTATTATGTAGATATAAGATGTGCTTTGGCCGACCACTTAAACTTATAGACTCAGCGTGCGCGTGAATTCAAGCCAGCTGTTCAACACGCTCGAATAGGTGGTTAGTTACCTATTTAATCGCTGATCTTGAAAGCCGTTAACTTGCACTTATTCGACACAGACGAACGGATCAGCAACCAAGGACTCTGATTAACACAAGGATTCTGCCTAACACCGAGGAACAACCAATTATTCTTCACTAAGGAAGGCAAGGATTCTACCAAACACTTAGGAACGCAAGGAATCGCCACTGTAAAGTGCTCTCACCTGCAGTCTAAAAACTGCCACCATAAAAATCATAACATTTATTATAACGTAAAATGTTGCTGCAACTTGATCAGTTTCTGTGTTTGGTTTACATCACATCATCAATCTTTTAGTTTATTATGTGTGTTGATCAAAAGTGAATTATTTATTTGTGTCTTTTGAAAAGAAATAGCAATACATTAGACAACACATCTCATGAATAACGTGTAAACTTCGTGCTACATATAGCAACCGACCAATCAACCCATCACAATCACCAAGTAAAGATCAGATAACAAAACACTCTGCCTAATTAAATAAATGTATCTCCGGGTAAACTTCGTGCTACATATAGCAACCGACCAATCAACCCATTACCATCACCAAGAAAAGATCAGATAACAAAACACTCTGCCTAATTAAATAAATGTATCTTCGAGTAACTTCGTGCTACATATAGCAACCGACCAATCAACCCATCGTCATCACCAAGTGGAGATCAGATAACAAAACACTCTGCCTAATTAAATAAATGTATCTTCGGGTAAACTTCGTGCTACACATAACAACCCACCAACCAAAATCCAGTACACCTCCAATCCTCCTCTCATTAAAGGACCAAACCACATTGTATATAAACAAACCGCTGAGTCCAGTTCCCATTTGGTCTGAATTTGACGAGGAACTCTCAGCAACCAGACGCCGTTGACTCCATGTCCATGCTACCTTAACACACACACACACAAACACACACACACACAAACACACACACACATATATATATATATATATATATATATATATATATATATATATATATAGCTTGTTATATTTATAAATAAATGAAGCACGTGGTGTAATGGTTAAAGTCATAGGAAATGGACTCGTCGCACCGAATTCAAATCCTGGATGTGGTAATTGCATTTCACCCAGCGCTAATACCCTTGGGAAAGTTATGAATCTACTCTCCCTCCAGCTGTGGGTTAATAGTAGGGCAGACTGGGCTCTTTAACCTTGGTTAGGCAACCGGTCTAGAAGGAAAACTCTGAATTCAAACCTGTTGAACTCCGCTTAAGAAATTGACCTTGTGTCACATCTTGCTCGTGCGGAGGGGTTGGTAAATATATATATTTATAAATAAAGAGTGCTCAGTATCAGTGATAGAGTAACTGCCAGTTTTTCTTGGTCTCAAGAACCTATTGTCGAGAAACTGACAGTTACTAAGTCCCTATGTCTATTTATATGCTTTCCCAACTTTATATATATATATATATATATATATATATATATATATATATATTAATAAGTCATCCACAGACACGTGTTTCGGCGTTTCACGCCACTTCAGTGTGGCTAGACACAACTATCTTTGGCTAGGGTCGAACTCAGACTGACCGTATGGTAGCCCGATATCTTATTCCCTCGTCCACTGACAGCCGTAGCGGGGACTAATGTTGTTTTTTTTAACTATTAAGTACATAGGTTTGTTTATGTATTTTACGGTCACTGAGAGATCAAATTTCCGAGGAAACTACGCTCTCTTATAATATATATATATATAATATATATATATATATATATATATATATATATATAAGGTTCCCCTATAAAACAGTTGTGAGGTCTCTAGCGACTCTAACATATGTACCTATGTATGTATTTACCAATTAACTTCTACCCCCAGCCTGCAGGTGGCTGACAGGCCAGTGGTTAAGATCCTGACTGTTGAAAAGTCGGGTTCTCTCCCGTCCGGGGTAGCCTGCTAAGTCTAGCCACACCAGGGAGACGTGATACGTCAACACACGGTACCTGTAGGAGACAATATATATATATATATATATATATATATGGGGTGGCGCTTAACAAATAAATAAAAGTTTGAAATATACCTTGCCCATGGTTAAGGTATATCTAAAAAATGCAGAGTTCAGTGGCAGGTGTTTGGGATAATAGCGGTCATATGAAGGTGATTTGAAGACACTTGAATGCCAAAAAATATCTTTTATTCACGGAATAAATATGCTACGTCACCAGCTCTTACAAGTTATTAACTCATTTAAAACTTTTCTTAAAACTTTCTAAAACTAATTTTCTTCACAAAAAATTTTTTCACCTGCTTCTGATCTAAGGCGATTGAAACACGTTGAAAACAATGAACGAAAAAATAATACAAGAGAAATACTCCTATTTCTTTTGTTCATGTTATATATATATATATATATATATATATATATATATATATATATATATACTAGAAAAAATGTGACCCGTTGGGTCACCCATTGAGCCCGGGTAAGATTATTGGAAAAATCATATGATAAATAATTTCATTAATTTAAAGTTTTCCCAAACTGTCCAAATAAGTTATTTAAAGTGGAGTAAACATTTGCATTTGACCAAAGGAAAAAACAAGAGAAGGGTCACTTATTTGATTATTTTTAATTACAGGTAATCAATATTTTAATCATGAATATCTATGACAATCTCTTGCCAACATTACCCTATCTTTCATTGCTCTTGGGAGATCCTCTACACAGCATTCAGTATCTGCGCAGAGTTGGTTAATGTACGCCTTTGCTAAACGGTAAAATGTCACAAGTCTGTCCTAAATATATAAAAATTCGGAAAACATGTCTGGTTTAACATGATTAGTAAGCTTGCCTTTTTTAATAATCTAAATTAGAGTATTATTTCAAATCAACTTATTTGCGAAACTCGGTCGTATGTTTTATTCAAATTTTTTTAACAAACGATAGTTCTCATTTACAGCAGACTACGGTAGAGTATTCAGCTCGAAGCCTCACTGTTCCTGGTTCGATACTGGCCCTCACCAACTTAGCATATGAATAGCTCAGGGATCTGTAGTGAGGAGCTGATGGTAGGTGTGGCGCTCCACCTCTGACGCTAAGAAAACGATCTCCTTGGTCTAGCCCTAGTAAAATAGGGATATACTCCCTCGCTGTCTAGCTGATACCGAGTTTAGGATACCCCGACGACTTTACTTTTTTTTTTAATTACTGGAAGCGAATAAAAAAAATTGCATCAGCTATTATTTTTCTTTTAAAAAAATTAATGAAACAAAACGACTATAATTTTGAAGCATAGAATTGGATTTTTGTTTTGTATTATAAACTGTACAATAAATAAAATTAAAAAAAGAAAAAGTAAATTATCAGGAAAAGGTTATTGCGTTTCTTCAATATGTCCTAAACTGATCACGTGACGTATTTCGATCGTACAATTGCGATACCATAATTTTTTTTTTATTATTAAAATACAAAAGAATATCTAAATCTAAGTATTTTGATTTTCTATTTGTAATTGTTTGGAAATATAGTAAAATAAAATGAAAAACTGAAAAAAATAAATTAGCAGATTGAAGTCATCTTTTCGACAGAAAACAAAATTGGAGTGAGCAAAATACCGCGTTAATTTTTCGTAAAAAACACCTTAAGCGCCGATTTTTTTCAGCAGGCACCACATCAGATTTGGGGGACTTTATTCGTAGGTGAAGTTGTTTTTATCACCGCCTAGACTTTAAGGCGGAAGACCGGGGCGCAATTCTGTGAATAACATCGTATATAACCCCACCAAAAAAAAAATTAGTGGGGGGGCAAGTTGAAGGACATAAAAAAGAAAATCAGAAACTTTTGAAAAAAAATAGTTTATGCATTATTAAATTCATTCATTGTTAATTTCATTAAAATCGGATAATTCCCAGATTTTTGTTAATTTCTATTCAATCGGGTGGCGTGAGTAGAGGTGTTTTGTAAAAGAATTTAAGCACCCTCCCAAATTTAAAATATTTTTTGACGGTTTGAAAGCATTTTTATCGACTAATAACTTTTAGTGGTTGGAAGGTGATAAAAGTTAACTATCCCCAAGTTGTTTTTACGAACAAGTAAATGCAAATATTCTTTTTTCTTTTTATTCAAAACAACCGTAAAAAAGGGTTAAGTAAATATGACAGTTTCGAAAACAAAAATATATTAAACAAAATCAAGTAGAAAAAAAAAACGTTTGCTCGCACAGAGCTAAACACAAAATTTAACTACATTCTAGTTAGAAGTTAAAACTTACCAAAATACAAAAATAAAGATTAAAAAATTCAAAATGAAAAACATGTCTGATATACCATGATTATTAAACTTTTTCTTTATTTTAATACATCAGATGAATCTTTAAAAATATTTCATGTCGAGTAAAAAGATAGTTAATGTATTTTCTAGATATTTAAAACTTATGGAATTTTCTTCAAGTGAGCAAACGTTGACTCTCCCCACAAGTTTTAATTGAAAAGGGTTTTCGTCCAAGCCCTAGTTGTATCATTGCTACTGCATAACTCGGAAGTAACATTTTTCTATGGAAACCATCACAGGCACGCCAGTGTGAACCGGTGAGGAAAGACGTACATTGACCAACTTAGATTTTCAGCAGGCACCGCATAGCGTTTTTTAGGGCAGGAGGCGAGGACGCATTTATGTGATATGCACCAACGAAAATAATCGATTTAATTAAGTTGAATTCCTTTTTACAAGGAAAAGGAGACAACATATTGACAGTCCCGGGAATTAGGGAAAAAAGAGTTTGCAAAATGAATTAAATTTAAAAAGAATAGATAAGTAAAGTCATCAGGGGAGGCCTAGATCCGGTATCAGTCATGCAGTGAGAGAGTCTATCCTCTTTCCACTTACGCTACACCAAGGAGTGCGACACCTACCGTCTGCTCCTCACTTTACTACACAGATCTCCGTTCTACTCATACGCTGAGTTGAAGAGGACCGGTTAAAAAAAGGACAGAGTTTTTTTTTAAAAAAGAATAGCAGTAACGACTTATAAACTCATTTACCGAAAAAAAAATGTTAGCCTGAACAAGACAAATTTCACAACACACTGGTACCTAACTACAAACTGCTTCCCCCTACCCCGACATCCAAGCAAAAAATACAAAAAAAAACTCCTTTTCATGCTGACTGGAGAGACGGGTTTTCGAAAGGTCAAGTCCATTGTTAGCCCATGGGTAGCTATGTCTTTACCAGTTCACCCCTATATTAAAATTTATTTTAACACAGTTAAATGTCTAACACAATAACACTGTCACTTACTCTCTCTCTCAATCTTACTCGTACATAGAGAGGGTGAGAGTAATGTAGAATGATAGAGAACGACGGGCCAGTTGTTGACTTAATTGCTAATTACGAATAATTAAAACCAATTAAACTGAATTCTTTTTCAAACAATGAGTAGTCCTAAAATCAAGGGATATCAGAGTATAAATATTGTGTCCCTAACATAAATAAAAGAAATCCTTTAGGAAAAGAAAGTTGATAATCTCAGCTTTAGTACAATAATAGATAGATAGATAGATAGATAGATAGATAGATATACATATATGTGCATAAATGTATATATATATATATATATATATATATTATATATAATATATATATATATACAAATCCAGTATTTACAAGCCTACACCTACACCTGCGTTACCATTACCAGAACCCCCTCCCTATCTAGAGAAAAGGGAAATCCACTACCCACCCCCAACCACTGCCCCCCTTACTGACGACCTCCTGTTTCACCATTTTGAAAATATCAATCATTGAAGCAAGAACTATATCCAAGTCCTGAAGAAGGTCTAATAGACCGAAACGTTGCATCATCGACACTACTACCTAAAATAAACATCCATTTTCTATAACATTCCGTGTTTGTCTACCTTTCTCCACATATATATAAGTATATATATATATATATACATAAATATTTATATATATATATATATTATACATAAATATATACATATATATATATTATATATATATATATATATATATATATATTATATATATATATTATAAACAAGCTTTTGGTACAATTAAATTTGTATAAAAGTTTGAATAATATCAACAAATAAAGTATGATATTATTTAAACTTTTATTTAAAATTTATATGGATGATATTATTCAAACTTATTTAAACTATATATATATATATATATATATATATATATATATATATATATATATATAATAATTTTGAATAATATCATACATATAAATTTCAAATAAAAGTTTAAACAATATCATATATATATATATATATATATATATATATATATATTCAAGAAAGAATAAGCATATAACTATATTCTTTTTAAATGCCATTATAAAATATAATGAAAAAAATGGTAGGTGGAAAGTCGGTAATTCAAGAATAATATCAAAATATAAAACATTTTGAAAGTAAAAGTTAGGATTGAATAAAAAGAATCAGTAAATCATTAATAACGCAAAATTAAAGCACAATTTAGAGAAATAATTTTACAGCCGAACAAATAAATCTTTTGTTTCGCTTTTAGTCATCCATAAAATCTCAATACATTTCCTTTAAACTAGACTCCAAGTCAAAAAGAAGTCTGGTCCTTGATACTTAAGATAAAGGACTCCATTATTTGATATGTTTGTCATTTATGTTATTATATTATATTAATTTTCATTATTAAATAATTTATATCACACAAATGATATAATATTCATATTATATCATAATATTACTTTATATTATAAAATCTATGTCTACGCTCTGTCTCTCTGTCTGTCTGTCTGTCTTTCTTTCTCTCTCTCTCTCTCTCTCTCTCTCTCTCTCTCTCTCTCTCTCTCTCTCTTTCTCCTCTCTCTCTCTCTCTCTATATATATATATATATATATATATTTAACTACTTAAATCAGAGATTGATTTTTCTCGATTTGTTTAGCCTTACATTTAAGTAGTTAAATCCCGTCTAATTAATTATTAATGAATTAACTTTCAAAAAATTAAGTTTGACTTCAATTAAGCACATATTTTCCCAAATATTGTCGGCTGAAAATAGCCATGTTTGTTTATATATATATATATATATATATATATATATATATATATATATATATATATTACCCTTCTAACATACTCTGGACACCATGTTATCTAGTTGGGCTTACTCCTCTGCTGGGGGTTGATTCTTCTTCGGGCTGGACTGGTTATTGTTTGTTTCATTTAATTAACGCAACAAGACTTGTGTTTCTTGAACAAGCTCCATTTTTAACCCTGTCCATTTGATTCTGTCGCGGGTGGAGAAACGACATCAGGGCGGCGACCCATTGGTCCACTCGCTCCGAAATTTGCATCGCTTCTGACTAACTAAACTAAAACCTATTCCTACGCGTCCAATCGCGCGCTTTCAAGGGGCCAAGTAAAAGGTCATTACCCGTCACAGCTGTCGGGTAACTTTCTATGGACTCCGTCATTTTAAGTTAACGGACCCTAATTCAAAATTCTGACTACAGGTACGTTCATAATTTATAACTGCTCATAAATTATGTAATACTATCTCTCATATTTATGTTGTGTTTTTTTTAAGACTACTTTTTTGGCCTGACTTCTTGATATTTGTCACTGGTTCTTGTTTGAGATCTTGTCCAAGATACATGACCACCAGAAGCAGCGAAAGGACACAGTCTTGTCTCAGACTTATACTATCCACTCAACACATGCCCTGTCGGCTGTGGCTTTAGAATATATCGATTGCATCCCTGCAGAGTGGTGAAATCCCCCCCCCAATGGGGCACCTGTTTGCTCTGAGTGGTGACCCATGAGTCTTAAGAACGGGCCCTGGTGGCTGAGCAGTCCATAATTGGCAACACTCCACTTTATCCCTTACTTAGTCTAGACAGGTGGTCGGAGTGGCCCCTTATAATCAATCGGCTGGTCACATCAAGCCCTAGTACCTATATGATTGACCCAACCCCATTCCCCTGATAGTAAGCCCCAATCCAATTTATCAAATATGTGCTAGAAGGCGGTGGCTGTGGGTCTTAATGTCCTGGGTATGACGCTAAACTCTATATGATGGTAAAGTTAAAATTCTGGAGCTCTGGGAAATTGTAGAGTATCCTTCATCACCATTACTCCCAGGTTCACTCTGACAGAGTGTTAGTGCGTATTAGGTTCTCATCTATGGGTTAAATAGAAAAACATGTTTAAAAAAAATGTGTTTTAAAAAATGAGTTTAAAAAAATGATTACCCATCAAGAATGTATGAAATAAAAACGTTTTCGGTTGAAAATAACAAAATGGATTGGCAAGCGATAAAATCCAACCAACGAGCCAGCCTCTCAACGGTCAGTCCAGCGGCGTTCTTACAGCACTTCAGCTTCGGTTGTGACGTTGCCGTGCGACTGACATCTGATTCGGAAGGTCTTCTGATATTCGCCCCGTTGACTCAATCGAAGGTCTTTCCAAGTCCACAAACACGGTACGTAGTTTCACTGTTGTACTCACTGACCTTTAAATTAAACTGCCTCGGGATTAAGATCGCATCAATGCATTCTCTGACCTTACGGAACCCCAAACTATGTGAAGCCGAGTGAGGATTTCGCAATATACGGTGCTAATATATATATGTGTATATATATATATATATATATATATATATATATGTGTGTGTGTGTGTGTGTGTGTGTGTGTGTGTGTTTATTTCTTTAAATAAAGTGGTAAACAACTGACAATTTGCACACATGCACACACACACACACACACACACACACACACACATATATAGGAGGTAAAAGGATAGTGAACAAGAAATGATAACTCAAAACAATCATTTCTTGTTCACTATCCTTTTACCTACCTCATACTGTCGGATTCTACTACCTCCATCCTATCTTCATATATATATATATATATATATATATATATATATATATATATAGAGAGAGAGAGAGAGAGAGAGAGTGTGTGTGTGTGTGTGTGTGTGTGTGTGTGTGTGACCCAAAATAATGTATAAACTCTTTAAAAATTAAAAATAATTTTTTTCTTATTTACAAGTCAAAATACATAAATTGAATAAGTTATAACGATTCAAAGAGTGTATACATTATTTTGGGAAACCCTGTATATATATATATATATATATATATATATATATATATATATATATATAGATTTTTGATTTTTTTTTAGAACAATTGTTGAATAAAGTATATATTATTATTTATATTTTTGCTTGAAGGCAATTACAAAGCGTATATCGCATAAAATTCGATAATTATAGAAGATAATAATGACAAGTGAATTTCGGTAAAGAATTATTCGGTGTGTAGAACATGAACAGTCTGTACGATGTTCTACACACCGAATAATTCTTTACCGAAATTCACTTGTCATTATTATCTTCTATAATTATCGAATTTTATGAGATATACAAATTGTAATTGCCTTCAAGCAAAAATAGATAATAATAATAATAATAATAATAATAATAATAATAATAATATATATATTATATATATAATATATATATATATATATATATATATATATGAGTTAAGGTAGCAACGACATGGCATCAACACCTGGTTACTCACAGTTTCTCGCCTATGTGATTTTCTGATCTGATTTCTTTACAGTTCCTCCAGTCTTTTGGGACCGTTCCAAGTGTACTAACTACAATTGGTATCACTCATACCCTCATATTCCACAACTTTTCAGTTCTCTGGCAAGGTCCTGGTATTTGTATATCTTTTCGTTTTCTTTCACCTTCACCTGTGATCTGCTGGAACTGCAAAGTCTACTAGTTGACAAGCTCTCTTTTTTTGTTAATCAATACTAGATCTGGTCTCTTGGCATAGATAG
This sequence comes from Doryteuthis pealeii, assembly GCA_023376005.1. Lineage (NCBI taxonomy): Eukaryota > Metazoa > Mollusca > Cephalopoda > Myopsida > Loliginidae > Doryteuthis > Doryteuthis pealeii. The sequence continues at coordinate 93,782,382 of CM042138.1, forward strand.
GGTGATCCGTCTTTATCTCGAAGTCCCAGAGAATTTTATGCGTTTCATTCTCAAGAACAGATTCTGGTTTATTCATATATCATTTTGTTGTATGGTCAAAATTTAGTTTTTACATAATTCCCAGTGGATTACCTTCCTAAACCAGTTTTGCCAAGTCTTGTATTCCCATTATGCTAGTTTTCTAAATTTGTTTAATACATGGTTTATCGTCTCATCTCTGTTACCACATAGTCTACTTTTACTGTTTTGCTTTGATATAATTTGTTCTTATGACATTACTTTGTGCAATTATTAGCGATTCAATTTCTTTCTTGAGGTTCCCTCTTCTTAACTATGTCAAAGTCTCTTCATGTGCAACCTCTCCAAATTGACGTTTGAAGTATCCATATAATTCTTTTTTATTCCCATCTTTGTTTTCTTGTTTTTGTTGTTTTTCTGTTTGTCCATATGTTGCATCTACTGTTATTGGATGCCATAAGTAATCTTTCTTTGCTCTTTTTGTGTGTTCTTTGAGTCCTTAGATTGTGGTCTCTACGAAGTCCTCTATGTTGGCAATTGGTATCACTTTGACTTTCATATTTCATAACGTTTTCAGTTCTTTGGCAAGGTCCAGGTATTTGTCCATTTTTTCGTTTTCCTTTAGCTTCACCCTGTGATCTGCTGGAACTTCAAAATCCACCAGTTGACAAGTTCTTTCTTTTTTGTTAATCACCACTAGGTCTGGTCTTCTTGCTGGAATAAGGTGATGCCTTTTTATTTCAAAGTCCCATAGAATTTTATGCGTTTCGTTCTCAAGAACAGATTCTGGTTTATGCATATACCATTTTGTTGTATGGTCAAAATGTAATTTTTTGCATAATTCCCAGTGGATCACCTTCCCAGATCAGTCGTGTCTAGTTTTGTACTCCCGTTGTGCTATTTTCCAACATTAGCATATTACATGGTTTACGGTCTCATCTCTGTTACCACATAGTCTACATTTACTATTTTGTTGGGTCTTATCAATTTTTTCTTTTATATAGTTTGTCCTCATGGCATTATTCTGTGCAGCAATTATTAGTGATTCAGTTTCTCTTTTAAGGTTTCCTTTTCTTAACCACGTCCAGGTTTTTTGATGTGCAAACCTCTCCGATTTGTCGTTTGAAGTGTCCATATAATTCTTTTTCTTCCCATTTTTGTTTTCTAGTCTTTGGTTATTATTATTATTATTATTATTATTATTATTATTATTATTATTATTATTAACCGGGGTGATGCTTAATTTAAAATAAATCAGTCCGTTTTTGTGAGGTGGAAGCAGAAATATCCTGGCACTAAAAATTGACAAGATGAGAAAATTGCTAATAATGTCTGCTACAAATAAATCAATTACTCGATTTCCCCCATCGTAACTTGTTACGTTTTCGAAAATAGAAATATTATTTATTTACAGTTCAGTGTTATTTAAACTAAAAATACTGTTGTAACTAAAAACATAGTCTAGTATTAGATTCTTGATTTAATAGACTAGCAGGAATATACACCCTCCGAGCGTAAGGATTAATGAAATAAAACATATTAAATTAGAAAAAAATAACGAAATTGAATAAGAACGGATATAAAAAGATTACACTTATTTCAAATATTTTTAATTGGTTTCTATATAAAATACTTATCAGGATTGATTTTGATACGTTGGAGAAAAAAACTATATTAGAGATCAATAATACCAAGTAATTATTTATTAAACCCGGTTTTCTTAAAACCTGTATGTAAATTAACCACACCATAAACCTTTATGTCTCATTGATATATAAATAACATTGCAGGTTTTTAAACACACTAATAACATCAGCTGTTTGAAGCATATCTAACTCAGATTTTCATAGAGACATTGTTAATAAATAAGACGTATTCTATGTATTAATTAATGATTTTGAATATAAATTAAATACTCATTGATAACAAATTGATAAGAAATATTTCGGAAACACCCAGTATATCTCAAATAATAACAATTTTTTTCTGAAACACCCAGTACATGTCAAATAATAACAATTTTTATGAAACACCCAGTACATATTAAATAATACATTTTTTTATGAAACACCCAGTATATCTCAAATAATAAAATGTTTTCTGAAACACCCAGTACTTCTCAAATAATAACATTTTTTCTGAAACACCCATTATTTCCAAACATACAATGTATATAAAAAATTTCTGAAACACCCAGTATTTAGCAAACATACAATGTATATAAAATATCTTATGAAACACCCAGTATTTCCAAACATACAATGTATATAAATCTTTTCTGAAACACTCAGTATTTCCAAACATACAATCTATATTGAAAAAATTCTGAAACACCCGGTATTTCCAAACATACAATGTATATAAAAATATTTCTGAAACACCCAGTATTTCCAAACATACAATGTATATAAATCTTTTCTGAAACACCCAGTATTTCCAAACATACAATGTATATTGAAAATTTCAGAAACACCCAGTATTTAGCAAGCATACAATGTATATAAAATATTTCTGAAACAACCAGTATTTCCAAACATACAATGTATATAAATCTTTTCTGAAATACCCAGTATTTCCAAACATACAATGTATATTGAAAATTTCAGAAACACCCAGTATTTAGCAAACATACAATGTATATAAAATATTTCTGAAACACCCAGTATTTCCAAACATACAATATATATAAATCTTTTCTGAAACACCCAGTATTTCCAAACATACAATGTATATAAAATATTTCTGAAACAACCGGTTTTTCCAAACATACAGTGTATATAAAATATTTAAAAAATTGTGTGATGTATTGTTTGAATATTTCAAAAGTTTCTGTGCAGATGTAGAAAACTTTAGACTTTCTTAAAAAAACATTTTCATTATGAATTTTTAATCGTGACTAAATTCTGTTTTCATTTTATTTATTTTTTCTTTTCTTTTCATTATTTAATTGTTTTTCAACATTATATGTTTAAAAATATGCAGTTTTTCTTCTTAGTCATTATTGATTGTGTATCAAAATACATCACCTGTAGAAAATTAAAGGGAATATAAGAAGTATACTAAATAAATATATTGATATAGCCCTACATTCGGTAGAAGACATACAGTCGCGTTTAGAATGACAAACGGTAAATGAAATTAGTGGAAGTAAAAGTACTTCTATATCAAAGTTAAAGGCAACCAGCCAAAAAGATAGACTTCAGTAGTTGAAAGACCACTTCCAGAAACTGTTGGGAACCCCCTAAAATCATAGAAAATAATGCCCAAACAAACATAGATAACCAACTAGACATTAATGTAGGGGACTTTACGATGGTAAAACTCAATGAAGTCTAAAGAAAACTCAAAAGTAGAAAAGCAGTGAAATATCTCCTGAAGTATGGAAAATAAGGAAATTCGATAACATACTGATGAAATGCTGTATATGAATAAAATAGATAAATTGACAAAAGGCTGCATCCTCCCATTCCCCCAAAACAGGTAGCCTCGGAATCGCTAAGAACTACAGAGGCATAACACTTATTGCTATAGCTGCTAAGATATATGATGCCCTTCTTCTTAATCGCATCCGACCCGAAATAGAGAAAATTCTTATGAAAAACCAAAACGGATTCCGCAGAAATAGAGCCATAACTTCTTAGATATTGACTATTCGTCGAATTATAGAAGGGATAAGAACAAAGAATCTTGGGGAAGAGCAGGCTATTTGTCGATCTCTTCAAGGCATTTGACTCCATACACAGAGAGAAAATGGAGCAAATACTGCTAGCTCATTTTAAAATATTTTTTATTTCATAATTAATACTAAAAATTATGTAAGGAAGAATTACAACATTCACAAAACATTGAGTGTAACAAAATGTTATAGTTTTATTCAATAAAAAGTAAAGTGAGTGCTATTTATTTTGATCTACTGTTCAGGAGAATCTGAAAAAGATTGGAAAGGTGTATAGAGAGGGTAGGTGGGTTCCTCATGAACTCTCTCCAGCCAACAAAGAAATGCGGGCAACAATCTGCAATAGTCTCCCTTTAACGCTAGACCCCATTCAGCCAAACAAACTCAAGAAAAAAATAAAGTCCTCAGGCTGGGAAGTTCTTCCTCACCCTCCATACTCGCCAGACCTTGCTCCATCAGATTTTCACTTATTCCATTCTTTCGAGCATTTCATCAGTGGAAAAAGACTCATAAATGTTCACGAGGTTGAAGCGGAGTTGAATTTCTTTATTTCTTCCAAAGATGTTAATTCTTTTTGAAATGGGGATTAAAAAGTTCCCTAGTAGATGGACAAAGGTTATATTAAATGATGGTGACTATTTTGTTGAGCAATAAAGATTTTCAGTAATATTTCTTTCAATTATTATTCCTAACAACAAATCGGGACAGGACTTTCCGGTACATCTAATATATATATATATATATATATATATATATATATATATATATATATTAATACTAGTATTCCTTAATCGTACGACCGTTAACATCTTGTAACTATCTCTGCTTAAAAATGGGACTGTCCAAATTATCCAAGAGTGTCGTCACCTCAGCTAAATAATGGACCATTTCGCTAATAATGGACCATTTCAGAAAAATATAATAAGAAAGAAAGAAAGAAAGAAAAAGAGAGGGAAATATAGAGATAGGGGTGAGCGCGCGGAAGCGATAATATGTTTCGATCGAACATAACGAAAAGAGGAAGAAAAGAAAGAAAGAAAAGAGAGAGATATAGTTAAACCAAGATTATTATACTTTTTAAATATTGAACTATTTGGCAACAGCTCTTAAGTAAACATATCAAACGTTGTAATACATACTGTGGTATCCTCAGATTCTGCTAATATAAGTGACTTTCTCATATGGCCACTCACACGGACACATCAGTGCAAGTCGACCAGCAAACGCTTACATTAATCAGCACAGTACGAACACTAAATGCCGTGCGGAAGATCAGTCAGGCGATGAACAATAGGGGTGGATGGCGAGATAGAGTAAAAGGAATTCGTGCAGTCAGCGATATCTGAGGATGATATATATATATATATATAATATATATATATATATAGAGAGAGAGAGAGAGAGAGAGAGAGAGAGAGAGAGAGAGAGATTGCGAGAGATTGGGAGAGAGAGAGAATCTGGGGGAGAGGAAATAAAGCATTTAGATCTCGTATTATTTAGATTTTTCGGACTATCGCCTTCATCTTTGTTATTATATACACAACGTTTCGGTCGATGTGTCTTCAGGCCTTCTTCAGGTCTTTCTTGTCGAACTCGGGAGCCTTCTCGAACTTGGGAACCTTCTTTTCGAACTTGGGAAATTTCAAAAATTCAAATAACATAAATTATCAAGGCTCATCTCAAAAATTCAGATAAACAGCATTTAGATCTCGTATAAAATATTGCGCTATGAAGAATTTGTACTTTCTAACAATTTTCATCGATTTTGTTTGAGATCAAATTAATATTTTTTTCTCTGAATTTTCTCTGAAATTTTTAGATGAGGCTTAATTTGTATTATTTGTATTATTCGGACTATTGTCCTCATCTTCATTGTTATATATACCTCTTCATCACCGTTACTCCCTGGTCAACTCTGACCCGTAGTGGTAGTACCTGTTAGGGTCTCATCTATGGGTTAAATAGAAAAAAGTGTTTTAAAAAAATCTGTTTAAAAATTGTTTTTTTTAAATAATTGAGTGCTCATCAAGAATAAATAGAACCAAACGTCCTCGGCGTAAAAATAACCCAACAAGGGTTGACATGCCGTAAAATCCAACCAACCAACCAACCAACTATCTAATCAATATAATTATTAGTATTTTTTTCTTGATATTTGTAATATTCACATATTTTATTTGTTCAGATTGCGAGATGTCTTCCTCTTATTCTTATTTCGTCTTTTTTTTTTTCTGAAAGAACTTGGTTTCAACAAAACAATAAATTCATTAATAAAGAAAACGAAGATGAATGCCGTTTCTCTACACACACACACACAAAAACCCTGATGAGCCGTCGGGTAATTTTTCACAGAAATTAATTAAGCGATTCCGTTTAATACTTTTCATATTTAATCAATTAAGATTTTTTTCTGGTGATATTTCTATTATTCTAATTTAAGAGGCCGTGTCATTTATGAAATGCCAGTTGACTGAGAAGAGTGGATTATTAGATGTTCTCTATTCTTTATCGACATTTCCGCTTCTATTTCTCTTTTCGGTACTAATACCGCAGAATAGCGAGCAAGAGATATTATAATTATATACATTACGTATAAAAAGTATTACATTTCACGGAAATAATTGAAACCTTTGAGACACTATGGTTAGGGTTAGGGTAAGGGTTAGAGTTAGTTTTAGTCAGTTTTATGGTTAGATTTACTGCTAGAGTTAGAGATAGGATTAGGGTTGGTGTTAGGATCAGTGTTAAACTACTTCGAGAGTTTCCGTAATCTAATGCTATGTATATGTAAAATGCGATTCTTATGATATCATCTCTTGCGCGCTATTCTGTATCTGTATATTTAAACTTAATACTAATGTAGAATAGATAATATTATTAGATTACGTATGAAATTATTATATTTCATTATATTTCATGGAAATAAATGAAACCTTTGAGACGCTAGGGTTAGGGTTAAGGTAAGAGCTTGGGTTAGTATTAGGGTTAATGTTAGGGTTGGGCTACTTCGGTAGATTCTGACATCTAATGCTATTTATACGTAAAATACGATTCTAATGATATTATCTCTTGCGCGCTATTCTGCATTTGTCCCGTAATAATTAGCAAACTATAATTGTAAAACCATTACTAGTAAATTTGAGTTTCACTGTATGCTCCATAGATCCGGCCTTGTGCTACAACTAAGTAAAGCTAAGCAAATAACTATAAGGAAAACTAGAGAAAAATCTCAGCATAAAAATAATTCGGTAAACATCTAAGGGTAATAATGCAGAATAGCACGCAAGAGATAATATCATTAGATTACCTATAAAAAGCATTTCATTACTTTTCACGGAAATAGCCGAAACCTTTGAGACATTAGTGTTAGGCTATTTTGGGAGTTTCCGACATCTAATGCTATTCTTACATAAAATCCGATTCTAATGATATTAACTCTTGCGCGCTATTGTGAATTTGTACCCTCTTTTTCAATAAAGTCATAAATCAATGGCTTTGAAAGTTTATTATTTTTTCAATCTAAAAATTAGAAGACCACTTGTTAAGATACTTCAATAGCAATATCTCATCTACTGAAAGCAGATGTCAATATACGCATAGGCAAAGTATCGGCTGGACTATCAGTGGTATGTACGAGAGGTCACCACTTTTATTTATAGACTTTCCCAAAATCAGCAGCAGGCATTGACCAATGAAAAACTATATAGAATGCATTTAAGGTCGTTGGTAATTGACCTGAAATCAGTTGCTAACTGGATTCTCTGTTACAACGAGTACACTCTCGTTCTACCTAGGGTTTCAAGGAATACTAGTGGATTCTCTGCTACAAGGAGTACACTCTTGTTCTACCTGTGTATTTTAAATATTCTTAGTGAGTTTATTATTGCTTCAATTCGAAAATTAGATAGTTGATTGGTTGGTTCGTTGGTTGGATTTTACGGCATGTCAACCCTTGTTGGGTTATTTTTACGCCGAAGATGTTTTGTTCTATTTATTTTTGATGAGCACTCAATTATTTTTTTTTAACTCAATTTTTAAACACATTTTTTAAAACTCTTTTTTCTATTTAACCCATAGATGAGATCCTAACAGGTACTACCACTCCGGGTCGGAGTGGACCTGGAAGTAATCGTGATGAAGAGGTACTGCACCTGTACTAGAGCTCCAAAACTGGAACCTCATCATCAGAGAGTTTAACGTCTTACCCAGGACATTAAGACCCTCAGCCACCACCTTCTAGCACATATATGATAAAAAGGGTTAGGGATTGATATAAGGACAACAGGGTTATACAGTTTTCTTTTCTACTAGCATTTCTCTTTTTCAATGAAGTCCTATATGAATGGCTGTGTTGGGAGACAAAATGGAGTAGTCTCCCTTTTAATAGGGTTTAGGGAACTCTCTCACGTCACGATCCCGTTTTGGTCACGCGATAAGGGGAATCCTAGAATCCCCGTCTTTTTACGAACACGACGTAAAGTGATGAACTTTAGTCGTTCGTTCCTCCACAGTGACGCATATAGTGCCTGTCTTTGTTTCCAGACCTGAGAAATAGTAAGTGGTGTCCACCTGTTTGTTGTTTAGACTTTTCTTCATGTTCCCCGAACACATTGTGACTCTTTTATAGCTTGTAGTTCCTTTCTTGTATGTGCTATAATTAATTGTTATACAATGGAAGTAAAAGTACTCCTATATCAAAGTTAAAGGCAACCAGCCAAAAAGATAGACATCAGAAGTGGAAAGACCACTCCCAGAAACTGCTGGGAACCCCCTAAAATCATAGAAAATAATGCCCAAATAAACATAATAACGAGACATCAAGGTAGGGGACATTACGATGGTAAAACTCAATGAAGTCCAAAGAAAACTAGTACTAAGAAAAACAGTACTACCAAAACAAAAACACCCTCTGGGCGGTGTAAAAATTAATTTTCGAAAGATATTGCCTAAAGGGGTGGGATTTTGTTTTGTTTTACGACAGACGATAATACTTTTAAAAAATACACTAATTTCACATAATTCTACAAAATCTTATTAGAATTGAACGAATATCTTAATCTTATTGTAAAAAAAAATCCTTTTTTTTTAAATTTTGTCTCGATTTAATCGACGTTCCAAAAGTATGTAAAAAGGATGTTTTGCCACGATCTTTCGTAACAAAAATGTAAACAGACCTTTGAAATCTTATATATTTTTAGTAATAGACATAAAAGACTTTTTAAAATTCGAATAAATGTTTCCTTTCTAATAAAATCAAATTTCTCAGTTAAATTCAAAATAATTCAAACAAGATTGTTTCGAGAATTTTGGGTAATGTGACGTAATCAGTGACGAAGTTTTGATTACAGACAAATATATACCAAATCTCTATTATCAATAGAATTAATTGACTTGTCTTTTCCCCTACCGAATATTCTATGTTAGGCTTCTCTCTTTTAGATAGCCTAATGCATTGTATAGATTCTTATAGCTGTGTATTTTAAATGTTCCTTGTTCTTTATTGCTTCAATCTGAAAATTAGTAAACAACCAGTTCATAAACCTCGGTAGCAATATCTCATCTACTGAAAGCCGATGTCAACACATGCGTAGGCAAAGCATTAGCTAATATCGACAGGTTATCAACCACAGGAAACTTGCTATCTCTGATAAAATAAATGGGAATTCTTCCAAACCGTGTCAGTACTACTGTATAATTAGACCACTTGGACTCTAACGAAACGCTCGGAGAAAAAAAGATTGATGGGAACTTCCCAGAGACGCTGTATGGTATTTCGAGCAAATCATGGAAACACCATAAAAACAGTAGCCGTATGGCCACATACTTCCCATCTCACAATCTATCCAAGTAAGATAAGAAAGACATAATGGGCATTGCTGGGGAACTAAGGAGAAAAAGGGATGTACTCATATTAACTCCTACGCATGGACACACCTGAAACTTAAATTCATCAATTCTGTGCCGACACTCAATGCCGTTCAGAGGACTTAACAATAGGGAAGGGTGGCGAGAGAGAGAGAGAGAGAGAGAGAGACTGAAACCTGTGTTCTCGGTATGCGTTCATGGGGATGATGATGATGATGATGATAGACCCTATGAAAATGATGATTGACAAAAGTGTTATATACCGTCACTGGACCAAACAAAGAACACGGAATACATGTATATATAAAAATATAAAGTTTTATTTTTATTCTTCGATTGTGTGTAGACTGGGAGTCGTCGGCAGAGGATGGACATATACAATAGCCCTCGGGAGTTCTGACTGCGAGCGATCTCGATCTGTTCAACCCAGATTTCTAAGGGTTTTTTTTTAATAATCATTTTTTTAATAATCATTAACTCAACAGGGTCACGCCTCTTTGATCGTGTCACATAGGCAGTTTTCCTGTAAACACACCTCTTCACCCACGCAGCTTGTTATGGGCAACACCTACACATTTTCTGTGCCTACGCAGTGTCAATTTACACCTCCATTTTCCTTGTATCAAAGTCGGGTCAATGCGCTCAAGGCAATATCCCGTTTTTGTCTTCAGGCCGAGGTTTGACACCCACGAATTTCCTGCGCCCACGCGCCAGTCATCTTCACCTAGTTCCCGGGTGCGAACTCGTCGACCAGGCAATATATTACAAAAGATTCCTTTATTATGTTCACTTGAAATGTATCTTAAGAAATTATGAAACCCATTAGGTTCTAGTGTAGGACACATCACATTAACAACGAGTCATTGGGCTTGGTTAGTTTTACGGCATGTCAACACAAAGGACACACGGAGTGAAGTAATGCACAACATGTCAGCGTACCAACTACCATAATACTACCAACTATAATCGGTATCTTCCCACGGTTTGAACGAAGCAGTTCAATGCGATATACATACCACCAAATAGCACATACCAAAATACTGCAAAACATTTGACTCACCCACATATTCCTTACCCAAATTTAAATCTGGGTTACATTATAAAATTATAGTTTATCTGAATTACTTATATAAGTAAGACAAGTTCTTAAATTCATTTGTATTCTATTTTATTTTATTTTATCTTTCACAAAGCTAAATCCTGTCTGGACATTTCATGATTCAAAAATAATTGTTGGTTTTGAGAACCAATTCTAGACGTG
>CM042138.1:93798201-93855701 GCA_023376005.1 Doryteuthis pealeii
CATCCTTGTAGAAAACTAGTCGTGGCGCTATTCAATCCATGACTGGGGGTGAAGTACGTTATACTTTTCTTGAGGGATTAGTTTGGCACCGACCGAAATTGTGATTATGTAGAAAAATAGATACATGTTCAAACTTTAAAAAGATGTAGACATGAATGGCAATGAAAATAAACGTTTCAGTGATTTCTAAATATTTTGCAGTTCTTATGTTTGGGATTACTCACGTAAAAAATAAAAATGACAATTTTCAAAAAAATAATTTCATTTCTTTGTTGGTCCGAGAACTTTTCAGCCGTACCTGCACATTGAGCAATTGTTTCACCGATGTAAATTTCGATTGAATAAAATTCATAATAAAACTTTTTTTAAATAACAAACAACAAAGTTTATTTCATGATTTTTTACAGACAAAATATATATTTATTTTTTGCAAGTTGAGTTTGCGAAAATCCCAGGATTTTGTGGTCTATTTGCTGTGAGTCTCCAATAAAAAAAAATCAATGAAAATGTGTTGAAATACAAATCTGCAAAGAAAATATCAAAATCGTTTTAGATTTTTAATTGATATTTAATTTAACTAAAATTTAATAACAAAGGAAAACTAATTATACTAGCAAAATAAAAAAAATACCCTCTGGGCGACGTAAAATAAATATTGCCTGAGGGGATGTGAGTTGAAATTTAATATCAGAGAGTTTGTATCATAAGTAAAGTAAAATCATCAAATTTATTAAATGAGTAAAAAATTAAAAAATTGAAATGGAAACTTAGTTCTGATAATTTCAAATATATATCAAAATAAAACAAACTATATATAGATAGATAATATTATTTAAACTTGTTTAAAAAAAACCAATGAGGACTGTCTAACATTGCATGCTCAAATTTTGAGTTTATTTATTCTATGTTGTGACGTAAGCAGTGATGGGTTTTTTTGTTACAGACAAAAACCGGAAGCGAATCTCCATTATTAATAGATTTGCAAACTGCATTGGGAATTTATGTGAGTAGTAAGTACCGCAATCCTACTACAATCGGCGTGGATGGCCGTTGACTCTCCTGGAGCTCATCCGCCCTTTGACAGCTCTTGGTTTTACTGATGCTGGGTGCCCACGCACACACCTCATCAGACACTCCAATGGGGATACCAGTTTAGTCGCCGACAACCCCACCATGGAACAGGAAGTACTAGCTTATATGGTACTAGTAGTAGGAAAGAAAGAAACCTGTCTTCATAACCGACTCATATAATAACAGGTTACGGCAACATTGAGATGTCTTTTTTTAATGCCGAATTCTGATATTATACAGCACTCGCAGGATCTGTGGATATACCACAGTATGATAATTTAATTATTACACCGTTTGGTATGTTTTCATAGAGCTATTGCAAATTACTTCAATATATAAAAAGTATAATAATCTTGTTTTAACTCTCACTCACTTTTTTTCTTTCTTTTTATCTGTTCATCGTTTTATTATGTACGATTGAAACTGATTAGCGTTATCGTTTCCACACGCTCACACCCTTTCTCTATCTTTCTCCCTACCCTATTTCTTTCTTATTATATCTTTCTGTGTCACCTGTCTTTTTTATTTCCTTTCTTTCTCTATGATAAAAAGGGGATGGTCCATTATTTAACTGAGGTAACGAAACTCATAAAAATAAGAATTCGATATATAAGCATTATCAGATAATCAGGATTTACATTTTTATATTTCATCTTTGGGCAATTTGACGGTCTAACCAGAGGGTATTGCAAGATGATAACTGTCGTAGTTTTAAGGGGCATGAATATTAATACATAGATGGAATTAAAATTTAACATTTAAACTTACCTTTTCATTCGAAAACATCACTCAAACATTTTTACTTTTTACTGGCTGTTGTAGCTGAAGAAGTAGTAGATGATGTGGGTGTTTTTATTCCGTATAAAGCAAGGAGTTTTTGAAGGTCATATCCACCAGTGTTACCTGCGCCTTGACTACCATATCCACCAGAGAGTCCATATGGATAATAAGAACCATATCCACCGAGACCGTATCCGCCGGACATAGCAGGATAGTGAGAACCATATCCTCCCATGGAACCACCTAAACCTGCACTACCGTATGATCCGTATGATGTAGGATAGTAATGGCCATATCCACTCATGCCATGTCCATAACCACTCATACCATGTCCATATCCTCCCATGCCATATCCTCCTTGTCCATATCCTCCCATGCCATATCCTCCTTGTCCATATCCTCCCATGCCATATCCTCCTTGTCCATATCCTCCATGTCCCCACCCATGCCATATCCTCCTTGTCCATATCCAATCATGCCAGAACCTCCAAGGCCATATCCACCCATGCCATATCCTCCTTGTCCATATCCACTCATGCCAGAACCTCCAAGGCCATATCCTCCATATGCCCCAAGGCCAGAACCTCCTTGTCCATATCCTCCAAGGCTATATCCTCCTTGTCCATATCCGCCAAGGCCAGAACTTCCCATGCCATATCCTCCAAGGCCAGCTCCTCCAAGGCCATATCCTCCAAGGCCATATCCTCCTAGTCCATATCCTCCAAGACTGTATCCACCATGTCCACCATGTCCATATCCCCCATAGGTGTTTGCAATGGGGGCACCACTGTTACTGCTACTGCTACTGCTACTGCTCGTATCTGTGCGAATCAAATGATATACAAAGTAAATAAGTCAAATATTCCAACGCAGAATTACAAAAAGAACACAAAATGAATATAAAAAATTTTGGTTGACATTTAGAAATAAAAGGAGCCGGTTTAGCTCAGTCGGCAGAGACCTGCATTGGAATCGCAAGGTTCTGAGTTCGATTCCGGTCCCCGCCACCTCAGCGTATGAGTAGCAAAGGTTGGGTAATATGTGCAGTGGAATAATACGGCATCGACCGAAATGGCGATTATGTAGAAAAATTATGTTAACGAAAACTTTTAAATGATGTAAACATTTCTGTGATTTCTAAATATTTTCGAGGCCTTAATTTTGGGATTACCATCGTATATATAAACAATACAACAACAAAAATAGAAATAACTGAAAACTGTGATAAGACAATTTTACTTACCTTGAGCTGTTATCGTTGAACAAAAGACTGCAAGCACTGCAAAAAAAATGGATAAGAAATTATTAATCTATATCAGTAATTGGGGAAAGTTTGTTAGTCTGTCCTCTGTAAAATAGAACGGTTTGATGTAGTGCTATCAAATTTGGTATGCACACCTATTGGACACAAGGGAAGATTTTAACGTTAAAAATTGTTCTACCCAAGGAAAGAGAAGGCTCTCCACAAGAATGGAGTTGTAAGAATACACAAAGTGTGTAAAAAAAGTCCTATTCATTCATTTTTTTCAGAATACAAGGTGTGTCAAAAAAGTAATAAGTTTAAAGCTGTATTTACCAAGGTAGAAATGAAGAATGAATGAAACTTATTTTCAGGTGTGTCAAAAAGTACAAATAATCTCGATACTTTTTTGACACACCTTGTACAACAGGGAGCCATGTTCCTGCAGACATTAATAATTCTAAAAAAATAAATAAATTTCCAAACTTAAAAAAAAACATTATTAATCTTACCAATATATTTATCCATATTTAAGTGAAACTTACTAATTAGCTTTAGCCCAGTCGGCTTGAGCTTAAGAATACACAAACTGTACCTCTGCAGAGGGTCAAGATCCCCCAGTTGGCAGTCCATGACATGCAACACTCTACTTTGGCTATTACTTAGGCTAGACATTTTCAAACCCAAGTAACTATATGATTGTCCCAACCCTATTGCTCTTATGGCAACCCGAACCCTTTTTATCATATGGGTGCTAGAATACGGTGGCTGAGGGTCTTCATGTCCTGGGAATGACGTTAAAAACTATCTGATGGTGAAGTTCCAATTTTGGAGCTCTGAGGAATATGCATTACCCCTTCATCACCAGTACTCTCAGGTCCACTCTGACCCGGAGTGTTGTACCTGTTAGGGTCCCATCTATCGCTCAAAAATAGGGGAAAATGTGTTTAGAAATGTGTTTAAAAAATTGAGTACCCATCAAGAATGACTAAAACATAAAACGTCTTTGGCATAAAATAGCCCAACAATCCATCCAATTGATTAGCTTTATAGCTATCATATATACTCAAGTAATGCACGACATCGACGACCCTCAATTTTTAATTACAAAAAATGTATTTTATCATATACTAGAATCTGCTACCCGGCATTGCCTGCGTAGAGGGGTATAATAAAAAGTTAGTCTCGCAGATCCATTTAATTTTTTGGACTTAGATAATTGATTTATGTTTTAATCACGAATGCAACCAGTGACTTTCCTTTTTCTTACTATTGAAATCCTAATTTTTAAATATCTTTCCAGATATGATTAAAACCTTCATTTTTGTACAAAAAGCAAGCTCTGGGGATAGTGAATGTATACATATATTTATATTGTGGTTAATTGTTTTATTTTTGTAGTTTCCTCCGGATATACCTACATACATCTGACCTGTATATATGTATAGATTACATGTAATTAACAACGCCTATCAATCTGCTATGTTAGCTTGCATCTCGTATAATGAACGACCCCTTGTTTTTAGGTAAATAATTGGTCTTAAAACACGGTCATTACACGAGCATATATATATATATATATATACCAAACGCCTCCGCACGAGCAGGATGCGATGTATATATTTACCAACCCCTCCGCACGAGCAGGATGTGACACATGGTCAATTTCTTAAACGAAGTTCAGCAGGCTTGAATTCAAAGTTTTCCCTCTCCTAGACTGGTTACCTAGCCATGGTTAAAGGGCCCAGTCTGCCCTACTATTTGCCCATAGCTGGGGGGAGAAATGGATTCATACCTTTCCCAAGGGTATTAGCGCGATGTGAAATGCAAACAGCTTCGTCGGGGAATTGAACTCGGGTCGACGAGTCCATTTCCTACGGATGCGATATAAGGTAAATTTCTTAAGCGAGGTTTAACAGGTTTGAATTCAGAGTTTTCCTTTTCCTAGATTGGATACCAAGTCAAGATTAAAGAGCCCAGTCTACTCTACTACGACTGGAGGGAGAGTGCTTGAATTCATACCTTTCCCAAGGGTATTAGCTCTATATGAAATTCAAACAGGATTTGAACTCGTCACGCCGTGTCGATTGCCTACAACGATAATCATCACACCACTAATCGGCAAAATCAAAGTTGTCTATAAAACAAAAGTCGGCAAATAATGTTTATTGTTTAAAGAGAACTGAACAAACCGGAAACGGAAAACACTTACCAGCGATGAGTGATGTTGTTGCGGAAAATATGGCTGCCATTTTGATCTGTCAGAACATAAAAGAGGGAAATATATTTATGAGCGAAATTCACCGGATACGAGACACATTGATTGATAGACAATGAAAAAAAAATCATCGGTACAATATCAAATAACGAGCTGTTCATTCTTACACCTTTTAAAATGATTTGAGAATTTAAAAACAAAAACTCTTTAGTACTTTTTAGTAAGCGAGGAAAATTATCGTCTTAAGAGTCAAACATTAGAACAAAACAACAAAAAAAATTAAGTCGTCAATCAATGCATCATATTTATTCAATAAATGACAAATAAATTGATAATCAATCCCTAATATGTGTTATTATATTTATTGCCACCAAATCTTTTCCTAATAACCAGCTGTACTCCCCTCACCTTTCCAAATAGTTCGAGAATTTAAAAACAAAACTCAGTAAGCGAAAATTGGAAACCATTAGGCAAACTTTATCACTAAAATTTAAATCATTAACTACAATATCATCTCTATCATTCTAAAAATATATTACACAAGAAATTAAAAACAAACAAATTAAATACACACACACACACACACACACACACACACACACATATGCATATATATATATATATATATAAATATATATATATATATATGCGTATGTGTGTGTTTGTTTGTGTGTGTGTGTGTGTGTATATATATGTGTATGTGTGTGTCTATTTCATTTCACTTCAATTAAGCACATATTTCTTCCCAATATATATATATATATATATATATATATATATATATATATGGGAAGAATATGTGCTTAATTGAAGTCGTACCTAATTTTGAAAGTTAATTAATTAATAATTAATTAATTAGGCGGGAATACCTTTTCAAATGTAAGGCTAAACAAATTAAGAAAAATCAATCTTCGTATGTAAATTTCGGCCTATTAGGCCTCATCAGCAGAGCTATAGATAGGAAGACCGCCTGCTGATGAGGCCTAATAGGCAGAAATGTACATGCAGAGATTGATTTTTCTCGATTTGTTTAGCCTTACATTTGAATAGGTATTCCCGCCTAATTAATTAATTATTTATTAATTAACTTTCAAAATTAGGTACGACTTCAATTAAACACAAATTCTCCCAAACATTGTCGGCTAAAAAAGGCATATCAAAACACATAATTTGTGTATTTACTACTCATATATATATATATATATATATATATATATTATATATATATTATATTTGAGTTAAGGTAGCGTTGACAACACTTATCTACTAACAGTTTCTTGCCAATGCGACTTTCAGTTTTGGTCTGAAGATCACATAGGCGAGAAACTGTCAGTAACCAGGTCTTGACTTCATATCCACGCTACTTTAACTCAAATATAAACCCTCTATCAATGATATTGAGCAGTATCTTGTTAAGATTATCACCCATATTACCCACTAATATATATATATATATATATAATATATATATATATATAGAGAGAGAGAGAGAGAGAGAGAGAGAGAGAGAGAGACCAAAACGGGTTTGATAAATATGTTTAATTGCTGCCAAAATCTACTTTGGATATTTGGGCATGGTGTATTATGTATGCCTGTGTGAGTGTATGTGCGGGTTTTTGTGTGTCTATGTTTGCATGTGTGCTTGTGCGTATGTGTGTATGCATGTGTATTTGTGTGTGTTCGTGTGTGTGTGTGTGTTCGAGTGTGTGTGTGTGTGTGTGTGTGTGTGTGTGTCTATACATGTGTGTGTGTGTGTGTGTGTGTTGTGTGTGTGTGTGTGTGTGTGGTGTGATAAGGAGAGATATTGGGAAAAAAATTTAGTAAGCAACGGAAATTACCGTCTTAAGAGTCAAACATTAAAACAAACCAAAAAAAGTAAGTTTTCAACCAATGCGTTGTATTTATTCAATAAATGACAAATACATCGATAATCAATCTCTTAATATGTATCATTATTTTTTCTTATTGCCAAAAATGTTCTTGTTTTACTTCAGTTCATTTCCTCCATCATCGAATAATCAATATTAAAAGACAAATGTCTATTTAAGTACAATTCACTGAGTCCCTCCATGTCGAAATATTTTAACCCTTTACCTACTGTCTTTTTTTTTTTAAATATGCATTTACACAACCCGACTCCCGCACGTGGAGGATGCGACACACACCCCATTTCTTAAACTGACTTTAACAGGTTTGAATTCAAAGTTTTCTTTCTCACAGACTGTTTGCCTAATCAAGGTTAGATAGCCCATTCTGCCCTATATATCCTAATCCTTTGCCTACGGTTTTATGTATTTACCCAACCCCTCCGCATGTGCAGGATGCGACACACACTCCCTTTCTAAAGCGGAGTTTAACAGGTTTAAATTCAGTGTTTTTCTTCTCCTAGGCTGGTTGCCGAACCAAGGTTAAAGAGCCCAGTCTGCCCCTATATATCTTAACCCTTTACCTACTGATTTTGAATTATATATTTACCCAACCCCTCCGAACAGATAATACAAAAAAATACAATTTATATAACATTCAAAGATAAAATAAATTTCAAACACCAGTCTTTGTTTTTAGTAAGCTTGGCTGATCTAGTACCTTGTCTCAGTACCTACTGTTCTTAAGTGCCAGTCAGGGGTTTCCAACTATGGTCCCGACCCTTCAGCGGATCACGAAATTAATAAATAGGGTCGTAAAATAACAATGGATCGCGAAAATAAATAAGAAAAGGAAAATGAAAATAAATGCACTATTTTAAGCTTAGATACTGTAATGTACATTCCAAAGTCTAGGAAGTGACTACAAAGGGAGCATTTCCTGATTTTGTTCTTTGTCCATTTAATAGCATTACACTTAGTTTTAATGAGTCACAATTCAAATTGTTGTTCTGACTGTGAGTCGAAGTAAAAAAAACAAGTTTGAAAAATACTGATCTAAGTAATGAGTAGTTTTATCACTGCTAAACTTCAGTGATCTACAGAGAACATGTATTTTTAGAGACATTTAAACAATTCTTTAAATGAAAATAAGCATAGATCAAATTTAGCAAAATACTGCAATTATGAGGCATATAGGGGGAGGAATTCCAAGCTTCCTAACCATTACACCACGATGAGGTGACCCCTAAAATTCAGTCATGATAAATGATATTACTAGTTAAGTATCTATATTTCAACTAGTCAACTCATGAATCACTTGAGTCCCCGTTGTAAATGCGGTCCATGATGACATTGATTCTTCTATTTAGGAAGGCGTACAGGGCCGGGTTAGCTCAGTCAGTAGAGCGTTCGGCTTGAAACCACATGGTTCCTAGTTCGATTCCGGTCCTCGCCAACTCAGCGTATGAGTAGCACAGGGATCTGTGCGGTAAAGTAAGGAGCTGATGGTAGGTGTGGCGCTCCACCTCAGATGCCAACATAATCTCCTTGGTCTAGCGCTAGTGAAAAGGAGATAGACTCCCTCGCTGATTGGCTGATACCGACTTTAGGCCGCCCCGACGACTTTACTTTTTTTACAATATTCAAATTTGTATTTTCTTAGTTAACAACAGTTCGTGATGATATTGTGCATCTATTTAGGAAGGAGTAATGAGTCTGGTTTGATGTCATAGATATTTCCAGTATATATCGAGAAATTGGCTGAATAAAAATGATGTTCAAAAACAAATGAAGACTACACAGAATTTTCAATCAATAAAAATTGGGCTGGATATTGATTTATTCTCTTTTTAAAAGGTTATTGCTGTTTGAATAAACATATAAAAAAAATTCGATACATACAATTATACAGATAACCATTCAACTAACAAGATATTCGACCTGTTGGCGGTCATAGAATACGTCTACAAATGGGTTTAGCCCCCTCCTCCACCAAAAATAAATGAGTACGTATGACAGTAAACTGCATCCTGTGATGATGATCAGTTTCCTTGGCTCAATGGTAGGATCAGGGAAACAATGAAAAATTGAAGATACTTACCTCTGTTGAAACTTGCAATCGTTCTCTAACGAAAGGAGGACTATACATTTTCATTGAAATCCGTTAGCTTTATACAAGGGTTCAAGCCTACGCATTAACCCAATGTTTCAAAACTGGTTATCGCCTATAGAGACCTTAAGACAATAACAAAACAAACAAAAAACCTGTTCCCTATGGGAACAGTTTCCATTTGATATAACCACAAGATGAAATATATCTTGTGAGATGCTTCTCACAGATACAGTGTGCGTCAGCCGACAAAAATAGTCTAATCCGGAGTGTGTTGGATGTCACATGTTAAATGCTAATTGGATCAGTGGCGGCAATGAGAAACAGATTGTCATTTGTTAAAAATCACGATTTTATGGTAATTGATAAACAACGTCCAACAAAACACACGGAACGCGGTGGATCAACTGATCGGCGGGGGAAGGAGGGGAGAGTCTAATTTTAAAAGTTTTCGTTGAAAGAAAAAACACCGACAACACACCTTTTGATTAAATTCTGAAAAATCTATTTTGAGAATCTATTCACATCTTCCCAATTAACCTCTATGTTTCTTTAAATATACATAGACATATCTATTCCTTTTATAAATGAACCCGTACGTACCCCTACCTACACACATACACACACACACACACACACACACACACATACATATATATATATATATATATATATATATATATATATATATATATATATATGATTTTCAAAGAAAGAAAAACTTAACAAACCGTCATTCCATAATAAATTTATTTCGACCAAACTCAAAAAGCTTTTAAAAATTCTACAAAATGTTTAAAACCCTTAAGAGCGTGGCCTCTTCGGCGGAGAATACAAAATGAGGGATTCACCTAAAGACAGTTTCACCAGAAAATCAGGTCAGACAGCAAGTATAAGGATGAATATTTCTAATTTAACAAAGAGATACAAAGTATAAAACAATTTTCTGTTCAGCTGACATTTTTCAAAAAACAAAATAAGATATGTATATGTATATTTTTATAACAAGTAAAAAAACAAAAAAAATTAAAATATTTTATCTCGACTTTCTATAAAAAAAACTTTTTAAATGATAAAAAGGGTTTTTTATCTTCCAGTTAATCTATGTTAGAAATTAATATATAACTAATATTAATATTTAAATAAAATATAAAGAGATAAAAATAAAAAGATTTTTTAAATTAAATTTAAAATAAATTTTTTTTTAAATATAAAAATAAACAGATTAATCTTAATACTATAATAATCATGAATAAATAAATTATTATTATTATTATTATTATTATTATTATTATTATTATTATTATTATTATTATTATTTTGAGTTTTCACATCAGCGTTAGCTGATGGTCTTTCACTGGAGTCTGAGTGACAGCAAGTCTCCTCAGGTCTCCAGGACTCTTCTGAGTATTCGGACAGATTGCAGTAGTGCAGTGTTCTGGATGGTATCAATCCTTCCTCTGATTTCCAGATTTTCCAAACCCTTTTCCAATCCTTTTTAGACCGTTCCAAGTGCACCAACTACAATTGGTATCACTTTGACTTTCATATTCCATAACTATTTCAGTTCTCTGGCAAGTTCCAGGTATTTGTCCATTTTTTCATTTTTATTTAGCTAAACCCTGTGATCTGCTGGAACTGAAAAATCCACCAGTTGACAAGTTGTTTCTTTTTTTATTTTTTTTTTTTTTTTGTTAATCAACACTAGGTCTGGTCTTCTTGCTGGGATAAGGTGATCCGTTTTTATCTCAAAGTCTATTATTATTATTATTATTATTATTATTATTATTATTATTATTATTATTATTATTATTAAAATAATTATAATAATTATACCAACCAATTAAAATTCACAATACCATTATTGAATAATTAATACTATCAAAGAAATAAGCTATTATCCATATTAATAATTTCCAAGAATTGAATTCATATTATAATTAAACTATTATATTATTAAAATTGTTGTAGATAATCTCCAATATATTTATTAAATGAGACATCCCATAATAGTAACAATAATCACAGCACAAACAAAATTATAGAAATATTAGATTCATATTATTACTATCATTACAAATATTACATCTACCATTATTAGTATTATTAATTATTACAGTAATTATTATTATTGTTGTTGTTGTTGTTGTTCTTGTTCTTTTTCTTGTTGTTGTTGTTGTTGTTGATAATCATTATTGTGATATACTTATAGAATTTTAATACTATTAGAATATCAAATCATTACAACCATTTTAATCCATAGTCTTCATCCATTCAACAAATTATTCTCATCAATATTTATAATACTAATTACAATTATATCTAAAGGAATTCGTTATTGATAACTGTAGTACATATAAAATTAATCATAAATCATATCATTATATCAATCATTATTGCCAATAATCATTATTATCAATAATTACCAAAATACCATAATTATTACAATAATTTTTTTAAACTATTAAATCAAAATCAGATTTCATATTTAAAGGTCTGTAATAAGTTAATATCCATAAGTACCCCAATAATACATATAGGAATCAGGTAAAAAGCTAATATAGATGGTTTCAATACTATTTATTTTGTCATCACCAACCTTAAATATAGTCGGATGCAATAGAGATGAAATAGAATTTATGGGTATTCTAGAAATTAAAGTACTATTATCGTAGTAGTTAACAAATTATTCTCTTCAAAAATTCTTTTTCTACATATTCATAATTTATTATTAATTATATCAATACTATTAACATACCATAGCCATTAAGTATTAAATTAAACTAAATTAATTGAACAATATAAAAACAGACATATTACAAATTCACTCCAATATTAAAGTACTAAATAAATCATATTTAAATTCCATTTTACCAAATTATCCTAAGAAAAGCAAACAATTCGTGAATATTTATAATGCATATCATTCGATAATTGGAAGAAATGAAAACTTATTCATAAAAAAAAAAATTTTTCCAGGATCAAAATAAAAAATAAAATTCTTAAAAAAGTTATAAATATATAAATTGACCAAAATATAAATTTAAGTAATCATGACTAATGTAAAATATTAAGTACCAAATTTAATAAGGAAAAAAAGTAAATAAAATTCCTAGTGATATCAACAAGGAGATGTGTGTGTGTGTGTGTGTGTGTGTGTGTGTGTGTGTGTGTGTGTGTGTGTGTGTGTGTGTGTGTGTGTATGTGTGTGTGTGTGTGTGCTGAAAGATAAATGGAAAGAAAATGTTGTATGGATAAAAATTATTTATTGAGATGCCGACATCTGTTACGACCAAGAGTTTGTCATTGGTTGAAACACGTGTCGGCATCTCAATAAACATAATTGTCGGATTCACTTCAATTTTTCTCCCTTATATATATATATATATATATATATATATATATATAATTTAATATAACAAAATTATTGGTAAATCCTCGCGGTGAGAAAAAAAACCAGCAAATAGTTTGATTGTAAAAATATACTACCAAACATCAACCGGGGAGAAAAAAAATTTTGAAAAAAAGAAAAGACCAAGATAATCGTACCAACAAAAAATAATCCATTGGTACAATATTTTGTCCAAAAGAAAAAAAACAATTTGTATGCATATATATATATATAAGATATATATATTCATATAAAACCGCCAGGAGACTAAAGCTAATAAGTAAAAGTGCTCAATACCTAAGTAGAGCAAATAATAAAGATAAATCTAAAGAGTCAGAAGAACCTACTAAACGTTTCGCTTAAGATCTCAGCCCTGAAGAGCATTAAGCGAAACTTTTAGTAGGTTCGTCTGACTCATTAGATTTATCTATATATATATATATATATATATAATATATATACCGTTTTATTAGTGAACATGTACACACACCCTACACGCATATATAAACTAGCAGTTGGGGGTGAGTGGCGTAATGGTTAGTTGTATTCGGTTGACTCGAGTTCAAATCCTGGATGAGGCTGTTTGCATTGCACATTGTGCTAATAAACTTGGGAAAGGTATGCATCGATCTTCTCTCCCTCCAACTATGGGTAAATAGTAGGCAGACTGGGCTGGATTTTACCACCATGTCAACCGAAGACCTTTTTGTTTTGTTCATTCTTGTTGGATATTCAAAAGGCATTTTAAACACGTTTTTTAAGTTCATTTTTTTTATCTAAACCCATAGGTGGGACCCTAGCAAGTACTAAAATTGCGGATCATAGGCGACCAGGGAGTAATGGCAGTAATAGGGTACACCATACACCCCAGAGAACTAGAATTTGAAGTCTGTTTTTATTGTTGGTGCTGTATATGGCTTTTATGGTATCTACTAAAATTCTTCGAATATTTATGTAAGTGTTGTTATGGATTCAACGGGAGAAAAACTAAACATTTATTAAAAAAAAAAAAAGCTCCGCAAAATGGATTTTTAAAATTTTATCATTATTTTACATTACTGACACGCGTTTAAGATCTCCTGATATCTTCTTCAGTCTGAAGAAGGTATCAGATGATCTGAAACATGTGTCGCTAATGTAAAATGATAATTTTTTTTTAACATAATCCATTTTGCTGACATTCTTTTTATAATATATATATATATATATATTATATATATAATATATATATATATATATATATATATAACGTTTTTTAAAGCGGATGCTATAAAATATTCCAACTGCAGTTTCATGCAAATTCTTCAGGGAACACATACATATATATATATATATATATATATATATATATATATATATATATATATAGTAATAAATGGATATCTTGGTACAGATATAAATTTATTTTGGCATTTCTTTGCATCCTTGCTCTTATTTTACTAATTTGAATACCTCACACCTGGTCTTATTGGTATAATCTTCCAGTTTCACTGATTTTTGCTTTTTTCAAATTGCCCTTCGTGTTTGTTTAATACGCAAGCTCACGGGGATGCACACACTGGCGATTTTAAGAACTTTTATGTTTGTGCGTATTAGTCATATTTGTGACGTAGCAGTTTTTATGTTTGATTTCTTTCTTGTGAATATGCGTATTCTAACTTCATGTATGTTAATTTTCACCTTAAGTTGTTAAAATTCCTAGCAGAAAATTGTGCGTGCGCATTATCTAAACACATCAGAACACATTTTATGATATTTGGGTTAAAGCATGCAGTTATATTGTTTTCGAAACGATTCTAAGATTTGTATATTTCGCACGGACACTTTCAAAATGGCTACCGTCTTGTTTCAAAGTGAAAGTCAGTTTTCTAAATTCATAGCATAAATTGTCTGAAATGAACTTAATAGTAATTAAGAACACATTTATGATGTTTTTGTTTTTAAAGCATGAAGTTGTATTGTTTTCGAAAAAGTTTCTAAGATTTGTTTATTTCGCACGGAGACTTTCAAAATAGCTACCGTCTTAGTTCAAAGTCAAAGTCAAGCGAGGTTACTCTAATTGCCTTATTGGCTAGGAATTTTGACAATTAAAGGTGAAAATTACTAATGTATTTTATGTTCTGATGGCGAGGTTTTGTATGTGTTATATATGGTACGTAAATGTTTGTATGTGTATATATATCGGTACGTAAATTTTCTTATGTTTTTTAAAAGTATATATATATATATATATATATATATATATATATATATAAACTCTAAGTACACTTCCCATTCACAAGGCAGACATTCAGTTTCTCATTAAGAATTATTTGGATTTAACTACGTGTCTGCTTCCAGCAACCGTTTTCCTCCAATGCTTAAGAGTGGAATCCATGTGCTTGAGCAGTACATGACTTGCAACACTCCTGTTTGACCCTTACTTGAGCTAGACGGTTGGTTGGATAAGCCCCCTCCGATCAATTGCTTGGTCACGTCTTGTATATCATATTATAATATATTTGAGATGTATTTTTGTATCTGTATCCGTTGTTGGAAATACATATACCAGGTTTGGGCATAGGTGTGAAGCATTAACGTACTATATTATGCTAATGTTGTTACCATAATATGTTAGTTAAGGAATAAATATCAGAAAACTCTGTAGTTTTTTTAGTTTCTTTTATTTAGACATAGTGGTGAATTTTCAGGACAGTCACTTCCCTTCTTCCTGACCGTGAATCGTAGTGGTGATCTTCTGGCTGCTTGTCCGGTACGTTGGAATGGTGTGGTGGTGCTTGTTGCTGGTTGGTCCGTTGGTGATTAATGAGTCTGTACTCTGTGTGTGGTCGTGTGATGGGGGTCATGGGGTTGGTGGTATGGGGGTGTTTTGGAAATATGAGTATGCATTTAAAGTGCCGGTGTCTGTATTCAAGCCGTTCGGGTGAGTGTCTACTAGAAGCATACGGAGACGCAAAATCTACAACATGCATATTATAATATATCATATACTCATATGGCAACACCCAGCCCTTTTATCATACATATGCAAGAGAAGGTAGTGGCCGAGGGTGTTCTAAGTATGACCTTAAACTGTACCTCGTGGTGAGATTCAAGTTCTGGAGCCCTGGGGATTGTGGGGTACACTTTCATCAGCATCACTATCAGGTCCACTTTGACCAGTGTGGTACTATCAGTTAGAGTCCCATTTTCGTTTAAATTAATTTATAACAAATGTATTTAATGAGAAAATATGTTTTTTAAAAATTAAGACCACAATGAATAATAGAAAACTGTATTCGGCATAAAATAACCCAAGGGTGTACATGCCGTAAAATACAATCAACCAACCAACTACAACCGGTTTCCTTAATGAGTGTTTATTGTCCTTTGTGTATGTCTTGATGGGGTTAATTCAAATTTCACACTGATACCTGGGCGTCTACGGTAAATTTTTCAGAGTTAGTTATTTTTTTAGGAAAGTGGAAGTCAAACTACACGTCATTTCCATTATTGTTTCTGAAAAAAATCTTCGACAATACGAGACTTGAATAATGAAATTATATTGTAAGTTTTTTTTTGTTTTGTTTGGTTTTGTTTTTTTAGGGTTTTTGTTTTTTTTGTTTGTTTTTTTTTTTGTCTTTTTAATTATTCAATAAAATTTATTATTGATAATTAAATACAAAAAAATAAGTTCGTCTATCGGAAAACTCATTTATGATATCATCAATCAATGGCATATCTATCTATCTATGAATATAATGAACATAAAAAGATAGATAGATAGATAGATAGATAGATAGATCTGAATACTCTGAATTAAATAGATAGATAGATAGATAGATAGATAGATAGATAGATAATGAAATATGTATCTAACTATCTATCTATCTGTGAATATAATAAATATAACGAAAGAGATATATAGAAATATAGATAGATAGAAACATAATGAAATACCTATCTATATATTTCTAAAAGTTCTTATGTTTTCGTGAGTTACATAATTGATGGCCGTACTATTAATTTTGAACTATTAGTGTAGAATATTATTTGAATTCAAATCGAAAAGATATTATTTGAATTCAAACTGGACGGTTAGAGATTTAACTGATAATTAGTATATGTCACGAAGTGTCCTTGATATTTTCAAACACTCTCGCTAAGTCGTGTGGATCCTGAGTGACTAGGCAATTGACTCTTCCAAGAAAAAAAATACTTCAGGGGAAAAATACAGATTTTTTTCCTTCAAGCAAAGAAAAGTTTTTAAAAAAGGAATTAGCCAATAAGACAATTTGTGAGTGATTGATAATTATTTTATTTTATAAAAAATAATTATTATTCACTTTTTTTAAAAACAGACGGGTGCAAAATATAATAAAGTTCATGAACAGTCCAATAAATACCTTCTACAAATCTCTTTCTACAAACATTTTCCTTCTTTTTTTTTCTCCAAATCCGTTTCCAAAACAATTACTTCTTTTCGTTTTTTTTTTCTTTCCTGTTCAAATTAATTCAGTTTTCTTCAACCAATTTCTTTCTCTGGTTTCTTTAACTTTTTGCCTTTTTGTTAATAAATAAATAATAAATCTTAATTATTCCAACCGTCACTTCAATCTACTGTCATCTGTCTTTGTTACCGTTTCAACTCCATATTTCTGTCTAACCCTTCTCGTGTTCCGTTCGTCTCTGAACTCTCTCGTCTCTGAGCTACCGTCCGTGTATTCTATCGTCTGTTTTTTTTTTCTAACGTCTCTCTCAGTCAAATTTTTCCTGGGTATTTTTTCAAAACAAACCTAAGGGAATTAACCCCTTTTTTTCTGCCAAGAGCAGCAACTCTTACCTTCTCCTTTATTTATTTAACTTCTTTCGTTTTCTTTTCCAACAAATAGTCAACCCCCTTGCTATTATTAAATGATATTCTGAGAAATCTCAGAATATCATGACAGTACACTTATTTTGACGTTCGCTTCTTGCAATTGCGAGCGTGAGATAGTCAGTCTGTGGCGAGTCGTCAGGGTGTAAAGACGTGGTCAGCCAGACTCACAGTGAGTGGTTATTGTATTCAGAATTTAAGAAGTAAAGATTCACAAGATATATGCCTTGAGGTAGTCATTAAAAAAACTAATCGACAGCGCAAGGCATCACCACCATCTTGAAATTGTAATAATTTATCTTATAATCTTTTTAAATAACCATATGTAAACTCTACTTGAAAAGCATATTTTTCCTTTTCTTCCTCTCCTTCTACCTGTCTATATTTTTCCTCTTTCTCTCTTTTACTGTCTCTTTCTTTCAGAGGGATCGGCCACATTGCTCATCTGGCTGTTGGATTTTTATTTTTTATATATTTTTTATTTTTTATTACCTTTTTCATTTTTTTATTTTTTATTTTTTTTAGGAAAAAGGAAACATTGTCACCTCATTAATAAATTGAAATGCATTATATATATATATATATATATATAATGAAAAGTTGACTTAACCGGTGAATTTGGTCACGATGGTTAGTGGAATTCAGAGGGGTAAGTCAGGGATATAACAAATACAAAGTGCTCAATACTAAGTAGAGCAAATTTATTATAAAATGGGTACAACAGATAACCTACTCGAGTTTCACCATAAGGATCTTCAGGGTTAAATCACTGAATTAATCGAGACACCGATTAATAGCAGTCGATTTCATGTGTATGGTCAATGCATGACCATACACGTGAAATTAACTGCTATTAATCGGTGTCTCGATTAATTCAGTGGATTTAACCCTGAAGATCCTTACGGTGAAACTCGAGTAGGTTATCTCTTGTACGCATTTTATAATATATATATATATTATATATATATACTAGAACTTGCTAAAAAAATTGAAAAAACTATGAAAATGTTGCCAAATTGATCTCTTGGAATAATCCCAAAGAACTTTGAAAAGAGATTGGGACAGTTGGAGAACTGGGAAAAAGAGGTAGAATACCGAGAAGGCTCCAGGGAGATGAGGTGATTTGTTGTTTTTTCATCCGGTATCTAGTGAAGGCGACCTACTAGCTGTGGTGTGGACAAAAGACAAAATTACAGGAGCTAATAATAACTGTAATATCAACAGTAATAACTAGAGAACATATAGTAAAACAATATATAATCGGATCTCTTAAACCGAATCCTCAGTCACGGTCAGAATGCGAAACAAAATCAGGTTTTTACCAGGGTACTGCTGGTTTAAATTCATAGTTTTCCTTCCAGAAACTAAAGAGCCTAAATGCCTTTATATTGGCGTATTGTTTATATAAGGTGTGATGAGGATTACAACTTGTATTTATAGACTGTTCTAAAACAGCTGAATCGGCCACTCGGCTGAATCGACCAATCAAAACGCCCAAACATGTATTCGATTTACTATTTAAAGGTGTTGATAAATTGTGGCACAATTGCTCGCTGAATGTACAGACGAACGGATTAGGATTAAACAACTCTCTAAACACGGATCAACTGACGAGGATTATACAACTTCTTAACATGGATCAGCTGAAAAAGGATTAAAACTGATACGACATCTTTCTACTTCAAGAAAGGATCAGACTTTATGCCCAAAGGGATCTCCAATGTAAAACTGCTTTCACTTAAAAATGACCCCAAGAATCGTAACACCGTCCTAAATATAACAGATTCTACCACGATTTGAACTTTGATCGTCTTCTCCATTTATGATGAGAGCGGTTGTGTTATTTATATTTTCATAGTTCCTAACAAGTTTCGACCTTTGATACACCGTCAAGAGAAAAGACTTTGTGAATCAAGTCTCTTAAAATGCATCTATAAAGAAAAGGATTCTTGTCCTGAATAAGATTCTTACGAGAAAAGCATTGGAGGATTCATATGAATAACCAAATCCAATAAAGAAGAGAGCAACTAACATTAGAAGTGACATCCACCACATTTCACCTGGGATTAGAGACAATACATTTTACTCTTTTACAATTTCATGGCTTAAAAATAAGAAGTCTCTTCCACCACCACCTCTCTCTCTCTCTCTCTCTCTCTCTCTCTCTCTCTCTCTCTCTCTCTCTCTCTCTCTCTCTCTCTCTCTCTCTCTTTCTGTATATATATATATATATCTGTCTCTCTTCTGTTTATATCTCTTATTCACGATTTCTCTCTCTCTCTCTCTCTCTCTCTCTCTCTCTTCTCTCTCTCTCTCTCTCTCTATCTATCTATTCTCTCTCTCTCTCTCAATATATATATATATATCCCTGTCTCTCATTCACGTTATATCGATCACTCCTTAATGCTTTCTGTCTTATCCCCTATATATATATATATATATATATATATATATATATATATATATATATATATATATATATATATATATACTAGATTAAAAGACGCTGCAACTAAGCTAGCTCTTGCGGTGGGCTCTTGCTTGGACCTACGGCTTAACAATGACTTGATGCATTAAACACTAAGTTTTATTCAAACTAGAACAATATTTTTCAAAGATCTAATAGCTTTCATTTTTTTAATGTATAATCTGTCTATTTTGAACTTATTGTCCCAAAAACTGTTATTCCACAAAAAAAAATTCATCACAAAATATCACGTAAAAAAAAACAGCCGAAAACAACCGCAGTAATCTTGGGAATCCAAAATCTTAGAATTATGTGTTCGGGTTTGTCTTGAAATCTGTTGTTTAATTTGCTCACGGAGTCGGCCTGATTTCAGAATGGAATATATGTTGAGCTACGACCTCTAGGAGTAATGCTGTAAAATGGGACACACTGACATTCGCATTTAGTATTAGAGTAGACCTTAAGTATCACAAGTCGCCCTCCCCACGGCAAACAGGTGGCCCCATCGAACAGATGTGTTGTTGGTTTATTCTACAGTTCTAGCCAACAGGGTGGGTGTCAATTCTGTTTGACCCGACTCATACAATAACGTGTTAAAACAACATTGAGACAAATGGTGTATGAATTATTAGCATTAGATCTGAATACATGAAACCATATAATATTTTGAAAATTATTTGTACCAGAAATAGTTACTTGAAACCATATAATTGTTTGTAAATTATTTGTATTAGATAGGAATACATGAAACCATATAATTGTTTGTAAATTATTTGTATTAGATAGGAATACATGAAACCATATAATTGTTTGTGAATTATTTGTATTAGATAGGAATACATGGAACCATATAATTGTAAATTATTTGTATTAGATAGGAATACATGAAACCATATAATTGTTTGTAAATAGGAATACTTGATATCATACAGCTGTGCAAACGAATGATTATGGTCAAATGAAAGAGGTGCAAAGATATAATTTTGAAATTATACTGTATCTCCCACTGAGTGGGCTTGCTGATTAACTCAACTGATTTAACGAGAATGTGTATTTCCTTGCTAATTTGAAGTTAATTTAAATTGTAAAATAGTTCATTATATAAAAAGTATAATAGACTTGATTTAACTCTCTCTCTCTCTCTCTCTCTCTCTCTCTCTCTCTCTCTCTCTCTCTCTCACACACACACACACACACACACACCACACACACTTCTTTCCTTCTTTTCTTCTTTTCATTATGTTCGATTGAAACAGATTATCGTTGACGCTTCCACGGGCTTACACCCTCTCTCTATCTTTCCATTACTCACTTTTTTTCTTATTGTATCTTTTCTGTGTAGCATGTCCTTTTTCTTCTTTTTCTTTCTTTCTAATAAAAACGGAATGGTTCATTATTTAGCCTAGGGGACAAAACTCATAACATAAGAATTCGACGGATAAGCAATACCAGATAATTGGGATTTAAATATATATATATATATATATATATAATATATATATATATAGTGCATTTCAATTTATTAATGAAGTGACAATGTTTCCTTTTTCCTTAATTAATAATTAGTTTATCATACAACCGCTTTCACTAAATTAAGTATTAATTCATAGACATTCATTGTCTGGTTTGTATTTTCATTTTTAAGTTAAAAGTTGCCTTTAATGTTAAAACATTGACTTCCAAAAAAACGAAAAAGGAAGAATTATTTGTATCAGATAAGAATACTTGATATCATATAACTGTGCAAACAAATGAGTAATATTAAATTAAAGAAATAGTTACTTGAAACCATGTAATTGTATATAAGTTATTAGTAATAGATAGGAATAGATGAAACTATATAATTGTTTGTAAATTATTTGTAAAGATAGGAAACTTGATATCATATAACTGTGCAAACAAAAAGGTGCAATAAAATAATTTAGAAATTGTTATTTCCTACTGAGTGGGCTTGCTGATTAACTATTAAGTATTTCCTCTCTACTTTAATTCAAAGACATCCATTGTCTAGACTGTATCTTCTTCTTTTTTTAAGTTAAGGGTTGTCTTTGATGTTTAAGAATTAATTGCTCTAAAAACGACCAAGTAAGAATTTGCAATTTTCAAACGTGTCCATAAGAGAACAATAGACAACATATATTTCAATTTTTCTTCCGATTTCTTTTTTGTTTTACACGACCCACCCAGTATGAGAGAATTTCCCACTCATTTACACCCCCGGGATCACATCTATTTTCTTTTTCAAAATGCAGATACAATGAAACGTTGTGGTGGTGATGATGGCCAACAACCAGCAACCAATTGTTTTGACGCAGGGTCAAAAGACATTAGAATGTCTACAACGGCGACCGTCTTCTCTTCGCACGGATTCGAAAAGGCAAAAAAGATATTTACGACATAGAAATTGATAATTCAACGTGTCTTCTTCTTCCTACGTTTATTGAAAGTTGTTTTTAACAAACCAGAAACAAGCAGAATTGAGAATGAATATTGCTTTCTTTTAAATTGTAAGTGGGTTACACCTACACCAAAATAAAATAATTAAATGATTGTATGCAATAGATTACTCGCGAATAATACATACATTACATATACTAGCAAGAATATGCGCCCTCCAGGGATATTTAGGCTTTAAAATAATGAAATATATCAAAATACAAAGACTAACGAAATAAAATAAGAATGCATATAAAAAGATTACACTTATTTTAATTATATTCTAATTGGTTTCTATATAAAATCATTTATAGGATTGATCTTAATACATTGAAGAATAAAACAATAATATTAGAGATCAATAACACCACATAATTGTTTATTAAACCCGGTTTTCTTAAAATCAATACCTACATTACATAAACTAGTAAGAATAGGCAACCTCCAGGCATAGGCATTTAAGTTTTAAGGTTTAAATATGTTAAATTAGAAATACTAATGAAATTAAATAAGAACTCATATAAAACGATTACACTTATTTTAATTATATCTTAATTAGTTTCTATATAAAATCATTCATGGGATTGATTTTGATATGTTGGAGAATAAAACTATATTAGAGATTAATAACTCCAAGTAATTACTTATTTAACCTGGTTTTGTAAAATCCAGTATGCATATTAACCACATTATGTTTTATGTAAATCTTTATTTCTTAGTGATACATAAGACACATAGCAGGATTTTAAACGCACTAATAACATGGGCTGTTATGAGGCAAATCTAACTGAGATTTTCATGGATACCTCGTTAGTAAATACGATTTATTATTTAATGTATTAATGATTTTGACTATGACGATAAATTAAATACTCATTGATAAACTTACCCAATTCCTGACGGTACTATTACGTTAAAAGTGACGTTGTTTTGGCCACAGAAAGACAGACACCTAATCTCTATTATAATAAGATTAGACGAACATGCGGAGTTCCTCCTTTCTCACCTGTCTTTGATGATATTGGTGCTTCTGTTCAAGAAGACAACGCTGTTAAATTTTTTTCCGGGTTCGATACCGACCCTCGCCAAATCAGCGCATGTGTTGCACATCTTGGACCTGTGCAGTAAAGTGGAGAGCTGATGGTACCTCAGACGTTAAACCAATATCTCTGATCTAGCGCTAGCGGAAAGTGGATAGACTCCTTGATACCAACAATAACTAAAAGATGATTTAAACCCATTGGGTTCCATTTGTAACACCAGTCCATGATTATATTGGTGCTTCTAATCTACGAGTAAACACTGTTAAATGTTAACAGCAGAACCTATGGATATACCACTACATGATTTCATTAACTATTACAGGGTTTGATATGTTTACTAGCTATTGAAAATAGTTCAATATATAAAAAGTATAATAATCTTGATTTAACTCTCTCTCTCTCCTCTCTCTCTCTCTCTCTCTCTCTCTCTCTCTTCTCTCTCTCTCTCTCATTTTTTTCTTTTAATCTTTTCAGTCCTCTCTTTTCTATCTTTCCCTTATTCTCTTTCTTCTTTGATATTTTCCATGGCATGTCCTTTTTCTTCCAGTTCGTTCTTTACACTAAAAACGTTTTGGTCCATTATTTAGATGAAGTGACGACACTCATAAGAAGTAAGAATTATGTGGATAAATAACACCAGA
Source organism: Doryteuthis pealeii (assembly GCA_023376005.1). Lineage (NCBI taxonomy): Eukaryota > Metazoa > Mollusca > Cephalopoda > Myopsida > Loliginidae > Doryteuthis > Doryteuthis pealeii. The sequence continues at coordinate 93,822,319 of CM042138.1, forward strand.
TAATCAGGATTTACATTTTTGCATTTCATCTTTGTACGATTTGGACGGTCTCATTTTTAACCAGGGGGTATTGCAAGATAATAACAGTCATCAAAGACACACGAATATTAATTTATAGATTATGAGAGAGAGGGGAATAATTCTAGCATCAACTGTATATATAGGTTAGGGTAGATCGATTTTAAAGTTTTAAAATATCAAATTACATGAAACACTGAAAGTTGTGTATTGGTCAATTAAGTACTGATACCAAAAATTAGATCTTGAACTTATACCAATTTTTTAGGTAATGGCATCAAAGATCATAGATAAAAATACACTGAAAAATCATCGGTTTTGCAACATTTGTCAAAAAAAAGTTATCAGAAAATCTAAAAATTTCAGTATTTCAACCAGAGAATGTTGTCATTTTATTCTATCAAAATGAAATCAAACGACGAAATTATAACTAAAGTTCAAATTAAAGAATTGCAAAACAGGACTTTTCAGTGCATTTTTTCTACGATATTTGATGTTATTTCCTCAAAAATTGGTACAAATTCAAGATCTAATTGTTGGTATCAATACTTAATAGGCCAATACATAACTTCCAGTGTTTCATACAATTTGATATTTTTAAAGTCAAAAATCGACCTACCCTATTATAGGTATGTAGGATGTTTAATATTATCATAATGGAGATTGTGTGTTTTTCTGTCTGTAATCGTTACTATATTACTACTCAAGTCACAATCTCCTTACTTTTATACGTCACATTGTTCATGATTTTATTTTTATTTAAACCTCAATTATTGATAAAGTTGTTTTACATTATTAATACTATTGACCATATCTATATACTAATAACATGCAATTGTATTTATATATACAACAAAATAGCGATTTGCAGTGTGAACAATAAGGCTAATTTGCATATTGATATAAAAATGATTTTAATAAATATGTGCTTAGTATTATTGATTTCTAATTGTTTGGTTTTATCTTAATGAATATGAGTACAAAGTCTCGGGCATAAATCTTTAATAAAATGCATTACCAAGAAGAAATAAAAGTCATTTTATTCTTTGCTTCCCATTTTAACGAAATAGTTAAATTAGGAAAATCTTGCCATGAAAACGAGAGTGGTGGAAGAGTAAGTTTCAGTTGTTCTGTTTTTCGATTATACCCATCTCTGTTTCAATTCTTTTTATCTGCATTCTTATTTAGTTTCATTAGCCTTTCTAATTTAATATAATACTTTACATTTTTACATTAAAACTTATATACTTGCACCCGGAGTTTGTATATTTTTTTTAGTTTCATTGGTGTTTTCTTAATTCATGAATACTAAAATGTCTGCGTTTATATCAAAAGTGACGTAAACAGTAAAAATATATTAACTTTATTTTTTGTTTGAGTTTTTTCAGCTTGATATTTTGAAGTTATTTAGAGTATAGATAATTTGAGTCTTCCAATTTCATTTGTATGTAAATCTAGGATTGTTTAAATCAATTTCCGTTTCCATTAATAAACTTCAACGAAAGACTTCATTTCATTCAGACGAATAGACTTTCCCATTTATAACCAAGATCCACACAATACAGTAGATTGTTCTAAATTTGGAGTTAGATTACTGGTTTTATTTCACTGACTTATTAATAGTAAACTCGAATAATAGTTATTATTATTATTTACTCCTTTTGAGTTTTCACATCAGCATTAGCTGATGGTCTTTCACTGGAGTCTGAGTGACAGCAAGTCTCCTCAGGTCTCCAGGACTCCTCTGAGTATTCTGGCAGATTGCAGCAGTGCAGTGTTCTGAATGGTTTCAACCTTTCCTCTGATTTCCAAACATTCCAGGCCCTTTTCCAATCCTTTTGGGACTGTTCCAAGTGCACCAACTACAATTGTTATCACCTTCACTTTCATATTCCATAACTTTTTTAGTTCTCTGGCAAGGTCCAGATTTTTGTCCATCTTTTCATTTTCCTTTAGCTTCACCCTGTGATCTGCTGGCACTGCAAAATCCATCAGTTGACAAGTTCTTTTTTTTTTTTTTAATCAGCACTAGGTCTGGTCTTCTTGCTGGGATAAGGTGATCCGTTTTTATTTCAAAGTCCCAGAGAATTGTATGCGTTTCGTTCTCAAGAACAGATTCTGGTTTATGCATATACCATTTTGTTGCGTGGTCAAAATTTAATTTTTTGCATAATTCCCAACCCAGTCGTGTCTAGTTTTGTATTTTCGTTGTGCTAGTTTGCTACATTCGCAGAGTATATTATTATTATTATTATTATTATTATTATTAGGTTTTCATACCTGCCGTAGCCGATGGTTCACTAGAGGCTGAGTGACAACAAGTCTCCTCATGTCTCTAGGACTCTTCTGGGTAATCTAGCCGATCCCAACCAGTGCTGTAATTAGGATGGTTTCGATTCTTCCTCTGATTTCTAATTCACCCAAATTCTTTTCCAGAGCTTTGGGGACCATTCCAAGTGCACCAATTACAATTAGTACAACCTTCACCTTCATGTTTCACAGTTTCTTCTTCTTCTTATTATTATTATTATTATTATTATTATTATTGGCGTTAGCTGATGGTATTTCACTGGAGTCTGAGCGACAACAAGTCTCCTCATGTCTCCAGTACTCTCCTGAGTATTATAGCCGTTTGTAGCAATGCAGTAGTCTGGACGGTCTCAATTCTTCCTCTGATTTCCAGATCCTTTTTTCCAAGTTCTTTGGAACAGTTCTAAGTGCACCAACTACAATTGGTATCACTTTGATCCTCATATTCCACAGCTTTTTTATTTCTCTAGCAGAGTCCAGGTATTTGTCCATCTTTTCGTTTTCCTTCATCTTCACCCTGTGATCTGCAGGAACCGCAAAGTCAACCAGTTGGCAAGTATTATTATTATTATTATTATTATTATTATTATTATTATTATTTACTCCTTTTGAGTTTTCACATCAGTGTTTAACTGTTGGTATTTCACTGGAGTCTGAGTGACAACAAGTCTCCTCAGGTCTTTTTGGGGCCGTTCCAAGTGCACCAACAACAATTGGTATCACTTTGACTTTCATATTCTATAGCTTTTTCAGTTCTCTGGCAAGATCCAGGTGTTTGTCCATCTTTTCGTCTTTCTTCATCTTCACCCTGTGATCTGCTGGAACCGCAAAATCCACCAGTTGACAAGTTCTTTCGTTTTTGTTAATCAATACTAGGTCTGGTCTTCTTGTTGGGATAATGTGATCCGTTTTTAAGTCCCAGAGAATTTTATGCGTTTCATTCTCAAGAACAGATTCTGGTTCATGCATATACCATTTTGTTGTATGGTCAAAATTTAATTTTTTGCATAATTCCCAGTGGAGCACCTTCCCAACCCAGTCATGCCTAGTTTTGTATTCCCGTTGTGCTAGTTTGCTTCATTCGCTTAGTACATGATTTATAGTCTCATCTCTATCACCTCATAGTCTACATTTACTATTTTGTTAGGTCTTATCAATTTTTGCTTTAATATAATTTGTCCTTATGGCATTATTTTGTGCAGCAATTATTAGTGATTCAGTTTCTCTTTTGATGTTTCCTTTTCTTAACCAAGTCCAAGTATTTCCATGTGCAACCTCTCCGATTTGTCGTTTGAAGTGTCCATATAATTGTTTTTCTTCCCATTTTTGTTTTCTAGTTTTTTGTTGTTTTTCTGTTTGTCCATATATTGTTAGCTGCCATAAGTAATCTGTCTTTCCTCTTTTTTGTGTAGTCTTCGAGTTGTTGGATTGTGGCCTCTACACAGTCCTCTATGTTGGCAAAACTCTTCCCCTTTCCTTTCTTGATACATATAATCTATCTCTATCGTCTCTAAAGTGTAGAGACTTGTGCATTATTATTATTATTATTATTATTATTATTATTATTATTATTATTATTATTATTTCACTCCTTGTGAGGTTTTCTCACTAGCGTTAGCTTATGGTCTTTCACTGGAGTTTGAGTGACAAGTCTCCTCGGGTTTCCAGGACTCTTCTGAGTATTCTAGCCGATTGCAGCAATGCAGTTGTCTGGATGGTCTCAATTCTTTTTATGATTTCCAGTTCCTATAACCTCTTTTCTAAGCTTTTGGGGACCGTTCCAAGTGCACCAACTACAATTGGTGTCACTTTTACCCTCATATTCCACATTTTTTTTTCAGTTCACTAACAATGATGTTCAATTTTTCCAGTCTTTTTTCTAAACATTTGGGGACCATTCTGTAGGCACCAACTACAGTCACCGTCACCTTTATGATCCATTGCCATTTTGCTTCCCAAGCAAGGTCAAAGTATTCGCCAATCATTTGGTTTTATTTTATTTTCACTCTGTGGTCCACTGGAACGACAAAATCCACGAGATTACAAGTTATGTTCTTCTTGTTATTTAACACTAGGTCTAGTCTTCTGACTGGGATTGGGTGATTCATTTGTATCTCAAAGTCACAGAGAATTTTATGCTTTTCATTTTCTAAAATAGATTCTGATTTGTACATATATACAGGCGTGTGGGCTAGAGTCGTGGGAAATGGACTCGTCGATTCGAGGTCAGTTCCTAGACGAAGCTGTTGGCATTTCACATAGCGCTAATACCCTTGGGAAAGATATGAATCCATATATTCTCCCTCCAGCTATGGGTTAAATAGTAGGGCAGACTGGGCCCTTCAGCCTTGGGTAGGTAACCAGTCTAGGAGAGGGATAACTCTGAATTCAAAATTCCTGAGGTCGGTCGTTGATTGGGTGTGTGGCAACTTGATGCACCAATTCTTTCCTATCGACTGTGTCAAAAAGTATGGATGGTCCAACACAAGCCTTCACCACTATAAACAAATCACTGTGTGGATGTTCATTGTATGAACACTCATACATCGAAATCGACAGGAGAGTCCATCATCATACAGTTTGTCAACATGGTCAGATCTTAGTCTCTTTCACAGTTTCCAGTTGATAAGCTTTCACACCCACTCATGCCTACACTTGTATTCCTTTTGTATTAGTTTGCTGTATGAGGTATGTCAGAAAAGTTCCAGTATGTCATAAGACTTCGATGTGAGTCTCACCGTCCACTGTGAGTTCTTGTCACAGGGCCAGACGATCAACCAGCATGTCTACAAAGAGATACTGTGTCGTCTGCTTCGTTCAGTGCGCTAGAAGAGGCGAGAGATGCAGCAGGACAACTCGCGGGTGCTTTACCATGACAAGGTACCTGCCCACACTGACGTGAGTATCCGAGAGTTCCTGAAAAACCTCACTGTGCTGGAGCAACCTCCCCAGGCTCAATGTGATTTTTTCCTCTGCCGCAAGCTCAAAGGGTTCATCAAGGGAACACGTTTTGAGGATGTGTACGACATCAAAAAGGTCATGACGATAGAGATATGGAGAATCCCGGAAGAATCCTTTCAGGAGTGCATGTAAGCGTAGCAAAGAATGATGGAAAGTGTATTAAAAGGGGTGATTACTTTGAAGGGGATAACTTGAAATAATTTGTGTGACACCAGTCCTGGAACCTTTCTAACATATCTCGTATTCCCTTATTAAATTATTGTAGTTATTCTATTCTTTGGAATTTTTTAAAACAAGTAGAAACTGGTAAATTTCTTAAAGTTCGAGTGTCTCTTAAACTCCAAGACTCTTCTTAATATTCTAGCAGACTTTTGCAGTGCTGTGGTTAAGACAGTCTCAATTCTTCCTCGAATTTCCACTTCACCGAAGTTCTTTTCCGAGTTTTTTCGGATTATTCCAGTGGCTCCAATTATGACTGGCATTACTGTCACAATTTTCCACAGCTTTTTAACTTTCTGGGAAAGTCCAATTTCTCGTTTTCTATTCTAATCTGTTTACGTTATTTCTTTTATTCTATTTCTATTTCTTCCTTTCCTTCTTTTTCCTTTCCATCTTTTTCCTTCACTTTTTAGTTTTTAGTTTTGTTCTCCCTTCTTTTCTTGTTCTCTTTCTTTGTTTTGTCTTTCTTCCTGTCTTTCTTCCTTATTCTTTGTTTCATTTTTTTAGTTTTTTCTTCTTTCTTTCTTTTTTTCATTATTTCATTTCTTTCTCTTTCTCTTTCTTCATTGTCCTCTTTCTTTCTTCCTTTCTTTATTTCTTTCTTTTTTAGTTCTGTTCTTCTTTCTTCCTTCCTTCCTTCCTTCCTTATTCTTTCGTCTTTTCTCCCTTCCTTCCTTCTTTCTTTGATTCAGGTTTAGTTTTTTCTTCCTTTGATGAACTTAGTGTTAAAATCTGACAATTTAAATTTCAGTGATTTTCTAGTTTATGTTTACTATTAAAATCTAACTACACGTCCTTACCAAAATGATAGTCTATGCCTATCATTATGAAAAAATTAATACCTGGGAGAATGATTGACAGTCACTTGGCAAGACGAACATTTAATATTGCGTGTTTCCTTGAAAATATTAAATGTTTCCTGAAAATAAGACACTGGTTCTTAAAATGGTCTTTTTCGTGTGTTTGTGTCAAGACAAAATGGAAAAAAGATTTAGTGTATCTATTACTCTCTCATATTAAATTAAACTTTTTTTTATTAACATATTTCATTCGCTATCCTTTTCTTTACCCAGGTCACTGAATACATTACACAATCAAAAGGTATACGCAAAATCTTACCTTCTTCCGAAAGAATTGGCTAATGAGAGCTAAGAAGAGAAGCATTTAAGATCGATTGCAACTGTCCTCAAATAAAATTGCTAATTGAAATTTCTGCTAGCAAAATGTATATTTTTGATTAACACCAGAGGAATACTACACACTCGGACTTAACTACTGACTTGGACTTATATATATTACAGACGATTACCAACTGCTTACATTTTAGGATTATAAAGTGAATTCTGTGAAAAACAGAACAACTGAACCTCTACAATGGCGACAAGGATTTTAACAAAATTATTTTTTTAAGTGTACTAGCAAATATATGCACCCTCCGGGTGCAAGTATTTAAGTTTTAATAAGATGAAATATCATTTTAAATTAGAAAGGCTAATGGAACTGAATAAGAATGCAGATAAAAAGATTTGGAACAGAGGGGGTATGATTGAAAAATAGAACACCTTTGAAACTAACTCTTCCATCATTTTCCATTACTCCCGTCTTTCATTGGTAAATTTTCCTAATTTAACTATTTAGTTAAAATAGGAAGTAAATAATAATATTACAGTTATTTCTTCTTGTTAATGGATTTCATTTAAGATTTATTTAAGAGATGTTTGCTTATATTCATTAAAATAAAAACCAAACAATTAGAAATCAATAGTACTAAACACATATTTATTAAAATCACATTTTTAATATCAATATGCAAATTAGCCTTCCCGTTCACACTGTAAACCGTTATTTTGTTATATATATAAATACAATTGCATGTTATTAGTATGTAGATATGGTCAACAGTGGCTTCGGCCTCTGGACCATTGATATAATTAATAGCGTCGATCCCAGGGGGCCATCCCCCCAGGCAACACCTGCCCCCTTGATTTAAAGGGGCAGGGCTGGGTTTATTGCCCAGTGCCTGAGGCGCCCCCCTTGAGGGGGAATGCCGACGGGATCGACGCAATTTTTCACCTGCCACTCCATGAGCTTCGGTTTGTGGGTGGTCCCACGTTAATAGGGACTTTGTGCCTGACCCGTACAAGTGGGGTACGCGGTAAATACTGTATGTAGACATGGTCAACAGTGTTAATAATATAAAACTATTTTATTAATAATTGAGATTTAAATAAAAATAAAATCATTGATATTGTGATGTCAATAACAAAGGAAATTGTGACTTGAGTAGTAATATAGTTTCGGTTACAGACAGAAAAACACACAATCTCCATTATGATAAGATTTGTTGTTGAATGGAAGAAAAATAAAAACCAAAAGATGCTTGCCTTACTATTCGTCAAATAATTGTGTACATGTTGCTTTCACTCTGACCTGTCGACTGCAGCTGTAGAATACGCCGACTGCATCTCTACAGAAGAGTAAAACCTCCTGTTGGCTTTGGGTGGTGACCCGTGATGCTTATGGACAGAATCCTGATGCCTGTAGTCCATTGCATGTAATACTCCACATTGGCCCTTACTTGGCCTAGACGAGTGATTAATCCGTGTTACATAATTTATGAGCACGAATTCATGACTGACCTGTAGTCAGAATTTTGATTAGGGTCAATTAATTTAAAATAACAGAGTCCTATTGAAGGTTACTCGCCGATTATGGAGGGTTAGTGACCTTTTTACTTGACCCCTTGAAAGCGCGCGATTGGACGCGTAGGAATAGGTTTTAGTTTAGTTAGCAGATTCGACCCGACATTCAAATAGCGTAGACGTGGTTGTCAGCTCCCGGGGTCCATCCCCCACCCCGCGGCAGAATCAACATGTGCTGGGGAAATAAAGCTTTATCATCAAAAACACCAAGTGTTGTTGATAAGTGAATATTAACAACAATGCCCAACCCAGTACGAAGAAAACAAGAAGGAAAATCAACCCAGCCGAAAGCCTTGAAGTAAGCCCTACCAGAGAACATGGTCTATAACTTTCTGGCAAAGTCCAATTTCTCGTTTGTAGTTTCATTCGGACATACATACATACACACTAACTGCTATTTATATATATATGTAGATTAATGTGTATATATATCTATTTTGTCATTTTAATTTTTGTAGTTTCACATACATACATACACACTGGCATTTGTCATTTTAATTTTTGTAGTTTCATACATACATACACACTAACTGCTATTTATTATATATATATAGATTGATGTGTATATATATTCATTTTGTCATTTTAATTTTTGTAGTTTCATCCGACATACATACATACACACTAACTGCTATTTATTATATATTATATATAGATTGATGTGTATATATTCATTTTGTCATTTTAATTTGTAGTTTCATCTACATACATACACACTAACTGCTATTTATATATATATATATATAATATATATATAATTAATGTGTATATATTCATTTTGTCATTTTAATTTGTAGTTTCATCCGGACATACATACATACACACTAACTGCTATTTATATATATATATATAGATTAATGTATATATATTCATTTGTCATTTTAATTTTTGTAGTTCATTCGGACATACATACATACACACTAACTGCTATTTAATATATATATATAGATTAATGTGTATATATATTCATTTTGTCATTTTAATTTTTGTAGTTTCATCGGACATACATACATACACACTAACTGCTATTTATATATATATATATAGATTGATGTGTATATATATTCATTTTGTCATTTTAATTTTGTAGTTTCATCCGGACATACATACATACAACTAACTGCTATTTATATATAGAGAGAGAGATTAATGTGTATATATATTCATTTTGTCATTTTAATTTTTGTAGTTTCATTCGGACATACATACATACACACTAACTGCTATTTATATAGAGAGAGAGATTAATGTGTATATATATTCATTTTGTCATTTTAATTTTTGTAGTTTCATTCGGACATACATACATACACACTAACTGCTATTTATATATATATATAGATTAATGTGTATATATATTCATTTTGTCATTTTAATTTTTGTAGTTTCATTCGGACATACATACATACACACTAACTGCTATTTATATATATATATAGATTAATGTGTATATATATTCATTTTGTCATTTTAATTTTGTAGTTTCATTCGGACATACATACATACACACTAACTGCTATTATATATATATATAGATTAATGTGTATATATATTCATTTTGTCATTTTAATTTTTGTAGTTTCATTCGGACATACATACATACACACTAACTGCTATTTATATATATATATATATATATATATATATATATATATAGAGAGAGAGAGAGAGAGAGAGAGAGAGAGAGAGAGATAGATAGATAGAAAGTCATTTTAATTTTTGTAGTTTCATTGGGACATAGAGATTAATGTGTATATATATTCATTTTGTCATTTTAATTTTTGTAGTTTCATTCGAACATACATACATACATACATACATACATACTAATTGTCCTTTATATATTTTTAGATAGATATACTGTAACTAGTGTGAAGTTTATTTTTTCTGTGAAAAATATAAAAGATCTAAAGAAAATGTAAATAGCAATACATAAAGAGATGATGATTATTGCTTTGAAATAAACTTGAGAGAATATCCCTTCGAACTGAGCCCGAAAAGCCCGACCCTCGTAGTCGCAGCCCTACCCCCGTAGTCCCTACTTATATAAAAACATACACACACACACACAAATACACACGCACACACAGACACGTACATGCACACAAGGAAAATACAAAAGAAAGGTTTTTGTTTTGCTTTGTTTTTTATTTGCCTTTTTGTTCCGTTTGTTTTGTTTTATCTTGTTATTTCGCTGTTTATGAAAGAGCCGGATTTGTCTGAGAACTGAATGAACCGTGGGAGATGAAGTGTGGGATATTATCTCTAACAGCCGGATCCAAAATCGGATGATACAGAATGATTCGAGTAAGAATTGATGTTTATCTCTGTCGGTAGAGCATTCGCCTAGGAATCACATAGTCCCAGGTTCGATACCGGGCCTCCCCAACGCAGTGGATGAGTAACACATCTTGGGTAATATGACCTGTGCGGTAATACAATGGAATACAAAGAATCCGGGGAAAATTAGAAAAAAGGATAGGGAAGTAAAGTAGAGAAAAGATCATAATATATATATATATATATATATATATATATTATATATATATATATATTAGGGCAGACTGGGCTCTTTAGCCTTGGGTAGGTAACCAGTCTAGGAGAGGGATAACTCTGAATTCAAAATTCCTGAGGTCGATCGTTGATTGGGTTTGTGGCAACCCTTGATGCACCAATTCTTTCCTATCGACTGTGCCAAAAAGTGTGGATGGTCCAACACAAGCCTTCAGCACTATAAACAAATCCCTGTATGGATGTTCATTGTGTGTATGAACCCTCATACGTCGAAAATCGACGGGAGAGTCCATTTATATATATATAAGTAAAGAAATAACAAAAGACTTAAAGATTTAGCTTTATAGTCTATTTCAGGGAGCTTAGACAAAGTGTCTAACTCTCCCGACTCAGATGCGATGAGTCGAGAGAGTTAGACACTTTGTCTAAGCTCCCTGAAATAGACTATAAAGCTAAATCTTTAAGTCTTTTGTTATTTCTTTACTTATATATTTGCTCTGTGACTCTAACATTAAGAGCACACATTGAGCTCTCAAACTGCGACAGGTTTTGAAATAAAACTCTTGTGTCGTAAGGAAGATTTCTTCTCTGGACTTTTGGATTATATATATATATATATATATATATATATATATATATATATATATATATATTCTATTTTGATTTATATTTTCTAAATTTTTTACTTTACATCCTTATTTTTTATTTTTATTTTTTATTTTTTATTCTTTAATATTTTACTTTTATAATCTACCTCCCACCTCTTATTTGCTTTCATGTTTTTTATTGTTTTTTATTCTACTTCTGGTCTTTTAATTCTGCTCATTTTGTATGTACACTCTTACAACTATTTCCCCAAGGAATCGGTCCCCCATCTAAGCCACACCTCATCCAAAGCATAGACCACCCCGCTCATTCAGAGAAACTAATCCTGCCCATTTCAAACTAAGACACCAACCCTCCCTCCCCCAAATTGATAGATTTAAAAGCGATGTTACTTTGGGAAATTCTCAGTAAGAGTCATGTTCTTGTGATTACCTGAAGATGCCATAGTAATACGGTTGAAATAAATTATTGTAATGAAGCAAGTTTAGAGTTTTTTTTCCTTCATTTACTGTATATATATATATATATATATATATATTATATATATATATATATATATATATATATAACTGTTGTGATGTTAGTCCAACAGTAAAAAAGAAGTCAAGTCGAGATAGGGTAAAATAAGACAAGTGTATTTACAATAATGGTACAGGAACGTTAACGGTAACAGTACAACCTTTTCACTCGGTGTCTCACTATTTATAGTGAGAACCGGTGTATATTCTCCACTGTAGGAACGGCCGGTACAACAATAACAAGGTCAATTTATTAAGCGGGGTTATACAAGTTTGAATTGAGAGTGTTCCTTCTCTAAAACTGGTTGCCTACCCATGGTTAAAGAGCCCAGTCTGCCTTACTATTTACTATGGAGGTAAAGTAGTTTCATTCATAGCTTTCCCAAGGGTATTGGCGCTATGTTAAAATTTATACATATACCGGGGTTCAGAGAACGTCCTAACCCCCACTTCCGCCACTGTTGTTAACACTTTAAATGGTTACATCGACAAAACCAACGTGGATTGCTAGAAGAGATATTGAACTCTGTCAACTCATTTTTCTTTTGACTGTTGGCTTTTTTGTTAATTTATTTGCACTTAGGTGCCCTTTTCTTACAATCGTAGTTGAGAGTCACTTTTTACCCGAGTGATTGAGTGAAAAAAAAACAAGAATCAAACTGGTATATTAAATGGTTTTATCAAAAAGTACATTTATAAATTTCACAAGATTAGAAGCCGCCCTAACGGGTAGCAGTTAATCGACATCCTGTAGAATTTGTCGCAAAATAAAAAGGAATTTCGAAAATAAATAAGAAATTATTTTTTAATGAATGACTAAAATAAATAAAATAAATAAATCCACCATGATTTCGGCTTGGTTATTGTAATGTACACTCCACAGTCGAGAAAGCGAAATGAAAAGAGAGCATTTTGAATTCTTTATTTAGCTCTCATGTTATCTCTTTTGCTGAGAAAAAAATTTCGTTATCGTAGTATTTTCTTCCATTAATCTAATTTAGATAAATTTTGTCGATGTTGAATAAAGGAAAATTGCGAATAGTGTTTTTCTTTGATGTCCTCATATCATATTATTACACTTAGGTTCAATGGGTTACTCGTAAAAGTTTTATTCTGCCTGTGAGTCGCAGTAAAAAAAATCTTTTGCAAAACAGTGCACTAAAAGACCTCTAGTTTCACAACACATTCAACTCTAACACGCGCATCTACTTAAGCTTCTTAAATTACTTTCGGTCTAACAATGACAATTCATGCATTAAGTACATATTAATTTTATCAAACAATATTTTTCAAACAATTAACAGTTTTGGACTGAATAAAGGGTTGGGTTCAAAGTTCCGTGATGGCTTCCGATTACGACAAGAAGGTTCACGATTACGCCAAGAAAGTTCCCGAGTTCGAAGAGAAGGTTCCCGAGTTCAAAAAGATGGTTCCCAAGTCCGAGAAGGTTCCTGAGTCCAACAAGAAATACCTGAAGAAAACCGGAGGGCACATCGGCCAAAACTTTGTACAGATAAGATAAAGATGAGGACAATAGTCCGAATAATACAAATAATTATGAAGCCTCATTTGAATTCAGAGAAAAAATTGACAGTTTTCTTCTAAACAATATAATTTGTCTACCTTTTAAAAGTTCAACGATAATTCTTCTGTTTCCACTTAATTCAAAGATAATTTGATATAAGTAGCTCCTTACTTTCCGTACAAACAATCATTTTTATTTCATGGCTGATTTTTGCGGAATTTCCTAATTAATTTCGATTATTCACCAATTTATTTCCAAATTATAAAAATTGTTATTGTACACAAAAATTCATCGCGAAAAATCACCTCAAAAATCGCTGAAAACAATCGCAATAATTACAACTTGCGGAGATTCCAATACGGTATAATATGTCGGGCTACCACCAATAGGAGTAAAGTTGAAAAATATGAAACACTGACACCCTGACATTCTCACTTTTAATAAAAAGTTTGTTTTTTAAAACATTTCATCTTTTCTATCTTCTTTTATTAAGATTTCACCATCATAATGTAAACTTGTTATTTAATATCACTAGCAAGAATATGCGCCACCCGGACGTAAATATTTAAGTTTTAAACTAATGAAATATATTAAATTAGAAAGACTAACGAAATTAAATAAGAACTTATATAAAAATATTTCATTTATCTTAATTATATTTTAATTGATTTCTATAAAAAAACATTCATGGGATTGATTTTAATACGTTGGAGAATTAAAAAATTGATATTACAGATCAATAACCCCAAGTAATTATTTATTAAACCCGGTTTTGTTAAAACCGGTATGGAAATTAACCACAACTTTTTTTTTATTCTTAGTTTATTTTATATATAAGACACATTGCAGGAATTTAAATGCACTAATAACATGGGCTGTTTTGAAGCAAATCTAACTCAGATTGTCATAGAGACCTAGTCAATAAATAAGACGTATTCAATGTATTAATGATTTTGACTATAAACTAAATACTCATTGATAAACTTACGCAATTCCTGACGTAAGCTGTTACGTAGTTTCGGTTACAAACAAACAGACATTGAATCACCATAATAATATAATATGTATAAAAATATGTTCTTATACTCTTAAGTCTGAATAATTAATTGGCGATCAATGAATTTTACATTTCATGCCGTTGGTTAAAATATTCAAACTTTTATGCACAGAATTAAAACTCAATTATGAAACACCTGTTTTTTATATGCTCTGACGAGGAAAAAGTACATTGTGAAATAAGTTCACACATAACAGGAGTGGAAGAGAAAGGGTTTTTTGCATACATAAACAATTTCTCATAGAATATAAATATCTTGAGAAAGATATATATATATATATATATATATATATATATATATATATATATATATATATATATATATTAACTGTCATTAATCGTATTTCCCGGCCGCGTTTGATCACTCTCTTCACGTGATTTTAAAAAAAGTTCTTTTTTCGAAAATTTCAAAAATTCTCCGCTTTCCAATGAATTTAATTTTTTTTAAATAAAGATTTACTCTGATGAAGGTGGAATTTTCTTTGTGTGCGGAACATTTATACATTTTTCTATTATTATTATTTCATTTCATTTGGTTATTTAAAAATAATGATAGTTTAAATAATGTACACATGGATAAACTCCTGACCGAAACACGTGTAAGTCAAATTGATTCAAATATTCTATTTTATCTATTCTATACTTTCTTTCCTTTATTTCTTTTTTCAATATATATATATCTGGTGATGTGATATTTCCATTTGTTGAGGGAAAATCATTTTCTGGTCAACTCATTTTCAATTGCTTTTTAAATATATATATATATATATATATATATATATATATATATATATATATATATTAGAAATATACACTTGATAACTGACGGGTTCTTGAGATTTTTTGCTATCTATTCCTTACACCTATTTGACTCCATTGTTCGATAAAATGTCCGTCGATGAAAGGACAGTCAACGGAACTTTCTTTCGACTGAAAAACTATTTGATGATGATGTCGACTAAAACTTCTTCGATGAAACGTCCATAGATGAGAGGTCTCTCAAAGAAACATGCTTTCGACTAAAATCTGTTCGATGAAACGTCCGTGATGAAAGGACTGTTGACACTTCTCATCGATGGACGTTTCATCGAACTGATTTTAATGTTTAATCGACAGTTCTTTAATCGATCGACGTTTCATTCAAACAAACAGACGTTTCATCGAACCGATTTTTGTCGAAAGATTGCTGTATTTACAATCCTTTCAACGGATAATTGAAAAAATGCTTCATCGACAGTTCTTTAATCGATGGACGTTTCATCGAATATATCGAAAATTCATTTAGTTCGACTGAAGTCAGTTCGATGAAATATCCGCGATGAATGGACAGTCAAGGATTTTCAACTTTTTAGTCTCGTTGATTAAATATCCTTTGTCAACGAAGCTCCAGATCTTCGATGAAACGTCCGTCAATGAAATTACTGCTAAAGAAAAGATGAAAAACGAAGCATCCTTTCATAAACAGATAATATTTTCGTTTAGAGTCCTCTCATCTACGGACATTTCATCGAACATATCGTCACATATTCGATGAAACACTCGTCGATGAAACGACTGGAAAGGAAGCATCATTTCTACTAAATTACGTGTCATGAAACATCTTTAATTATTGGACTGTCAACGAAGCATCATTTCAAATAAAATCTGTTCGGTGGAACATCCCACGAATATGTTTTGATTAAAGCTTTCTGAGAACAATAGCATACCTAGCAACCATAAATAGTGTCCTTAGCAACCTGTTTAAGCAACAGCAACTAGAAACAGACACAATTTCAAAGACAGTCCTTACCATCAATAGCGTCCCTAGCCACCTTCTTGAGCAACAATACCGTCCCTAGCAACCGTAAACAGCGTCCTTAGCAACCTCATTTAACAACAATAAATAGCCAAAGAATCAATCTCACATACACTGCTTAGCTTTAGTAGCGTCCCTAGCCACCTTCTAGAGCAACATTAGCGTCCCTAGCAACCGTAAATAGCCTCCTTAGCAACCTGTTTCAGCAGCAGCAAATAGCAGCAGAATCAAGTTCAGATACAGTCCTCAGCTTGAATAGTGTCGCTAGCCATCTTCCTGGGCAGCAATAACGTCCCTAACAAATGTATATAGCTTCCCTAGCAACCTCTTTTAGCAACAGCAAATAGGAACCGAATCAATCTCAAATACAGTCCTTAGCTTCAATGGCGTCCCTAGTCAACTTCTTGTGCAACAATCGCGTCCCTAACAACCATAAATAGCGTCCTTAGTAACCTCTTTTAGCAACAATAAATAGCTACAAAATCAATCTCACATACATTCCTTAGTTTCAATAGCGTCCCTAGCCAGCTTTCTGAACAACAATAGTGTCCTTAGCAACCGTAAATAGCGTCCTTAGAAACCTGTTTCATCAACAGCAAATAGCTACAGAATCACTCAATACATTGGCAACACAACACTATTATCGATGAAATATCGTTTTGCAATAAGGTTATTAACAAAAATCCCCTTTGGGAAAACGTCAGTCGATTTACAACTAATTTCAAAAATTCGATATCTACTTTCAATAAAATATTAATAAACGGTACGTCCACCGACAAAAGGTGAGACATACATTCGTTCGATTAAATGTTTTTGGACGGTTTGTCAACGTAAAATCCTGAATGCCAATGTTGCATACTATATACCCTTTCTGTCATACTCGGGTATATAATAGGGAGAGAGAGAGAGAGTTTATCTCGCGTGGTAGAGAGAGAGAGGAGAGGAGAGAGAGAGAGAGAGAGAGAGAGAGAGAGAGAGAGAGAGACTTATTAGATTAGAGAGGATATGATCTTACTTTATTACTTGTTGCTGGTTCCTGCTATCTTATCTGACCGTCATTGCCTTGTCTAGTGAACTTATCTGCTTGTTTTTCTTCTTACTTCTTTGGGCTGGGCTGGGCTAGTAATTGTCTTAATAATTTACAATTAACACAAGACTTAAAGTTTGCTTGATCAAGCTTTATTATTCATGAGCCCAGGATTTAATTCACCGCGGGGACCGACCTCAGAGCACGTCTAAGCTCTCTAAAAGCTAGGTCAAATATAATCTAAACTAACAATCACGTGTCTGTCATGGTACGTAAAATCATGTGCCTCTAAGGGTCACGGGTTACCAACAGTGCCCGCTAGTTTTCCATGGGGACTCCTTGATTCTAAATGGACAGACTTCAATTTAAATTCTAGCTACAGTGTCTGTTCATAACCTCTCATGAATTGTTACAAATATATTCATTATATATTCATTATATACAGTACATAAATGTATATTCAACCATTTTAAACGAGTAAACAGTAAGTAGCCAGCTATAATATCAATGTTTTAAGGGAAAATATATTAATATAATTCAAAATCATTCTAAATATTATCTCATAAAAGTTTTTTCTTTAAGTTAATTAACAAGAATCTGCGCCTATCGGACGTAATTATTTAAGTTTTAATGTAATCAAATATATTAAATTAGAAAGACTAACAAAATTAAGTAAGAACATTGTTACGATTTTAGCGGCCATCTTTAGGCTTAAAGCAAGCGCGCTTGTCCAGCGGAGATCCTTTGTGTTAAGCAGAGCGCGATCCTTAGTAAAGAATCCTTTGGTTGTTCCTTGGTGCTCCTCAGTCTTGCAGGTCCTTCGTCAATGATTGCAAATGGACATCTCTCAGTATCAGCGATTAAGTAGTTACCCAGCCACGTATTCGGGCTGTTGATTGGCTGAGGTTTAAACCACATGACCTCGCTTATTCTATAAATTTAAGTGGTGTATTGTAGCACACCTTATATATCAAAATATTTCAACAAACGTATATAAAAGGATTAGAATTATTTTAATTATATTTCAATTTGTTTCCATATAGAATAATTCATAGGATTGAATTTAATAACTAGACAATAAAACAATAATATTATGGATCAATAATTCCAAATAATTATTTATCAAACCCAGTATTGTTAAAACCAGTATGCAAATTAACCTCACCATATATTATTTAAACCTTTATTTCTTAGTGATATATAAGACACACAATAAAGATGAGGACAACAGTCCGAAAAATAGAAATAATTCTAATGTAAATTATTTGTATTAAGAATTTTACATCCAGGTTTTTCTTACTTCAATATTGTATGATGAAAACATTGAACAAACTTTGAATGGTGCTTCCAAGAAATATCCATCGATTATTTTAATCGTATTTTTCTGTCATGAAACTCTCAACAATGACATTTGAGATGTCAAGTGCTAAGTATTTGAGAAATCGGATTAATTAAGTTTGAAAAACTCAAGTTTACTTTGACAGTGTATTTTTGAAAGGAAATAAATTGTCAGATCAGCAGAAATTGCATCCCGGCAGGGGCTATAGAATACGCTTGTTAAATATACTCGTTCAACATCGGGTATATAAACGGGAAGAGAGAGAGAGACAGGCAGAGAGATAATAGATGATGAGATGATGGTCTTCTGCTTACTGCGTTTACTGGTTCTAAGAGTAGTTTAGAAAGAAAAAAAAAAACTATACTGCATATAATTTTAATGTTGACGGAGGGGAGTTAATGTAGCATAATGGCGCGCCCTACCCGGGAACACCATATTTGTGGCCTTGTGCCAGACACAAAGAAACCTTAATAGAATATAGCACGATTCTCAGACCTTACGGGAGTGGGCAAGCAAGAGGGTAATGTAAAACTCGTTATCACCTGTAAGTCTATTCGTAGCCAGTGAGTCTGGGATTTTGCTATTAAAATTTATTTTAATCGGTTTGTCAGAAGAGAGGGTAGTTGACCCGTTGACCTCTTAATTGACACGTGCAATTTGGTAGAACAGTTAGAACCTTCGAAAGATTCCACGACATTCTAGAAAGTTCCCCAGCCATTTCTATATAATGAGGGAACCTTAGATTTTGCGACAGTTGGCCGTTTAACATCGGGTATATAAACGGGAAGAGAGAGAGACAGACAGACAGAGAGATAATAAATGATGAGATGATGGTCTTATTTATTACACTCCTGCTTCCTGCTTTTCCTGGTTCTAACTTGTCACCATTTTCTTTAGACTGACTTCTCTTCAGTGCTTCTCTTTTTGGGGTTCATTCTTCTTTGTGCTGGGCTGGACATTGCTTGTTTTAATATTCAATTAACAAACAAGACTTAGTTGTTTCTTAATAAAGCTTTATTTTCAAAACCCAGCCCATATTTCCACAGCAGGCGAGTTGCGAACCCTAAAAAACATCCTATCTTATAGGAAGCCGGCTCGCATCTGACTAACAAAATTAAAACTTATTCTCACAGCGCCAATCGCGCCCCTCACGGGTTTAAATGTTATTACGCGACAACTGTCGGGTAACTTTCCATGGACCCCGTCATTCTAAATCTAACGGACCATTATTCAAAATATTCTAACTACAGGTAGGTTCATAATTTATAGGCTGCTTATAAAATATGTGACACGCCGACTAAACCTCTTTAGAGGGATAAGACCACCCTCATGGGGCCACCTGGGCGTGTCTGAGCAATAGGGTTGGTTGATTTTTACTTTTTTTAAATATCAAATTCTCTCAAACAGCGAAAGTTGTATGTTGATACTGATAACAAAATTAGATCTCTTACTTGTGCCATTATTTGAGGAAATAGCATCAAAGATCGTCGGTTAAAATGCACCAAAAATGTTCGTTTTCACGACATTTGGCTCAGAAGTTGGTTAGAAAGTTTAGCAATTTCAATATTTAATCAAGAAAAGGTTTTCATTTTATTTTACTAAGATGAAACGAATGAGATATTGTAACAAGAATTCAAAATGAAAATATTCCTCCATCACCACCGACACCCCGATATGCTGTTTTTTTTAATTAAGCTGTAACAGTGATAACATTCATAAGATTGAAATCCATTTCCCAAATAAAGGCAAAGTTTTGAAGAAAAATATATTTTAATTTAATTCGTTATGTTAATTTGAAACTTTCGCTACATGGGGAATGTTACAGTTCCAAAATCAACCTACCCTCCTGAGCAGTCCGTAACTTGCAAACACTCCCCTTTGACCCTTACTTAGACTAGACACGTGCTCGGAGAGGCCCCCTCCGATCAATCGGCTGGTCACCTCATGCCCCAGCACCTATAAGAGTGTACCAACCCTATTTCCATTATGGCAAACTCTCAAACCTTTTTATCATATATGTACTAGAAGGCGGTGGCTGAGGGTCTTACTGTCCTGGGTATGACGTTAAACTCTATCTGATGTTGACGTTCCAATTCTGGAGCTCAGGGGGAATGTGAAGTACCCCTTCATCACCAATATTCCCAGGTCCCCTCTGAATCGGAGCGGTACTACCTGTTAGGATCCCATCTATGGGTTAAAAAGAAAAAAATGTGTTTAAAAAATGTTTTTAAAAAATTGTGTTTAAAAAATTGTCTACCCATCAAGAATTAATAAAACAAAACGTTTTGACATATAATGACCCAACGGGAGTTGACATGCCGTAAAATCTGCCCAACCAACCAACCAACCAAGTAGTGTGTCTCACAGTCTTTGGAAATTCGAACGCACTTTTTGCAGATCTAACAAGATGTCTATTGTCAAATTTTGTCAAAACTCACCTATTTTCTTTTCAAAGTTACAAATCCGATTTCTCAAATAAATGGCATTTGACTTTGCAGCTGTCACCGTTGAAGAGTTGTAGACAAAAGAAATTCCTTTAAACCGAACCAATGACCCATTCCAGCAACGTGAAATGGATGGATAAATACAGAGTTAGCTACTCATGTTCTCTATCCCATGTATATTTCGATAAGTAAACGCTTTGTCACATACGTCAGTCGACGTTTAAATTTTCGGGTCAATTACTACTACGTCAACAAATGAATACAGGGTGTCTATAAAGTTCTGCAATAGATTTAAAATTTAACCACAAGGATGACAGTCTTTTTGAAATGTAATAATTAAAACGTACATAAAAAATAAAATTACAAGTGTTGAACTTTCTTATGATTTTTGGACATATTACCTTTAGGCACCCCTTTTTGATCTCGATTAAGAAAGGGCATGTTTTTCATTTACATCCGTCAATATCCGGTTATTTGTTAGGGGTTAGGGTTAGGGGTTAGTTTTATAATTTAAAAAGAAATCTAAAAATCGTCTGTTAAAACAACCGGATATTGACGGTGTAAATGAAAAACATGTCCTTTCTTAATTGAGATTAAAAAGGGGTGCCTAATGGTCCAATTTTTTTACTAAATGATTCTATAATTTGTACAAACTGAGTTATTAAGTTTTCAATTTTAAAACTGTTGCAAGATTTTATGAACATCCTGTAGAACTGTGTATTATCAAGACTTGTATCTTGCGGGGAACCTCACAGAAGGAAACGCTGCCTGTTGAGAGAAAATGCTTGGTTGGTTGGTTGGTTGGTTGGTGGTTGGTGATTTTATGGCATGTCAACACTTATTAGGGTCATTTTATGCCAAAGAGGTTTTTGTTTTATTCATTCTTGATGGGTACTCACAATTTTTTGTATATACACATCTTTTTAAACTCATGTTTTTCTATTCGACCTATAGATGGGACACTAACAGATACTACCATCACTTGCAAACATTCGACTTTGCCCCTTATTTAGGCTAGACGGGCTGTCGGAGAGGCCCTTTCCGATAAATCGGCTGGTCACATCAAGTCCTAGCACCTATATGATTATCCTAACCCTATTGCCCTTATGGCAAGCCCCCAATCCTTTTTATCATATATGTGCCAGAAGAAATTCCGTCTGTGCAGGGCACAAGAGGGGGACTACCAACGACGTGTGCCTTGTAACAATCGGTGCTCATATGGAAAACTTATGAAATCGTTCATAAAATCCACTTACCTTTGAATTTATCATTAAATTTTGATGAATTAACCATATCTATTAATAATGGAGATTGGGTCTATTTGTCTGTAGCCGAAACTACGTCACTGCTTACATCACATTATCCAAAATCGCCATAACATAGAATAAATACAGTCAAAATTTGAGCATGCAAGCTTAGTCGTTCCTCATTGTTTTTTTAAAACAAGTTTTAATAAATACATGCCCGGTATTATAAATTTATATAGAGTTTATTATATTCTAATATATAATTAAAGTTTCCATTTAAAATTTTTTTTTAAATCCTTTAATAAATTTTGTGATTTTATTTACTTATGGTACAAACTCACTGACATTGAATTTTTAACTCCTACCCCCTCAGGCAATATCCTTTAAAAAAAATTAATCTTTACTCCGCCCGGAGGTGCTTTTTTATCTTGCTAGTTTTTATATAAATTAAGCCTATTTAGTTTCCTTTGCTTTGACTACGTAGTTACTCAAATATTTACATCTGGAATGATATAAAACATTTTGAAACAACCAGTATTTACTGTATATCACATCATTCGTGTTTCATTTACTTCTTTTTTTTATGGTTTCTTCTTTTGTGGATGTTGTTTGTGCTTTTGTTTTCTTTTGTTGTTTTGGTGATGTTTGTTTGTATGGGTTTTTTTGGGGGAGGGGGATTTTTGTTTGTTCTTTTTTAATAAATAATAATAAAATTGATAATATAATAAATTCAAAGAAATCGATACAAATGAAAACACATTTGATAAAAGTAATTTTTTAATTAAAAAATTCAACCCCATAAAAAAAATTCATCATACTCCTGAAAGGAGACTTTGCGGATATCAAATTTGTATGGAAACCAGCTCATGGGCACACCAATGTGGGATGCCAGCAAAGACCTCATTGACCAGCTCTGCGCGGATACTGGATGCTTTACAGAAGACCGCCCGAGAGCAATGAATGATAGGGATGGTTGGAGAGAGATGGTTATTGGTATCCGTGTTATTATCGCGACATGATGATGATGATGATGATGATGATGATGATGATGATGATGATGGTGATGATGATACAGGCAGATGTACACAGATTTAAGAACATTTTAGAACAGTGTTACCTTGACTTACGTGTTAAGTTCGTTCCTCTATTAACTCAGTTTCCTCGTATAGCAAATCAATTTTCTTCATTGAAATAAACTGAAATGCCATTAATCTATTTTAAACCCCCGCCCCCCCCCCCCCAAAAAAAAATATTTTTTGTAACTTTTTTTTTAATAAGAAAAAATAGCTCTGTATTGTATATAAACATATAAAATTGAATGTAATGAATTATGTGCTGTAATATGCTTTGATGTTTATTTTTTCTCCAAAAAGTTCTTCGACGCCTGTTTGATCAACAATCAAACTATTAAAACTGATTTCCCAGGTTTGGTCATTAGTATGCTCAGATACACAGGGAACACATGGGAAAGGTCGGAGAATACAGCAGCCGAAACGTTGTGTTTATATACAGCACAATAAAATAATACAACAGTCTGAAACATCAAACTTATTCAATAATACTTTTATTTAGCGTAATAAATTTGGAAACTTAAATGTTTTTAGAGAACTTATTAAAAATAAGCGTATCTGAAGCTCGCTCGTACCACAAATTTTAGCTTACAACACAAAGCAAAACATTCCATTAATCCGTTCCAGCAACAAACGCTTCCACCCCAAAACACCCTAATTTTTAATACATTTTTTAATAAGAAAAATAGTAGTGTATTGCATAAAAACATAATCTATACATATATAAAGGGCAGTTGTGTGAATCTGTATGTCCGGAGGAAACTTCGAAAATAAAACAATTAACGACAAAGTAAATATATATATAAACATTAAATATCACCAGGGCTTGGTTTTTGAGCAAAAATAATAGAGATTTGATTTATATTCGTGAAGATAATTAAAAAAAAATTTAAATGATAACAGCATGGATTTTTTTTTCATTTAGTATTTTAGATAGTAGACATTAACATTTCTTTTCATAGTAGCTGGATGAATGCAAGGTCTATTTTTTACATAGGGATTTAAATGGAGCATCCCACGAGGATTCAATTCACGATTCAGTAATAATGGATCTGCGGGACTAACTTTAAAAAATCCCCTTCTACCTAGGCGACGCTGGGTAGCCGCTGCTAGTTCTTTATAATTAATATTTATTCTTTGGCATAATAAATTTGGAAACTTAAATGTTTTAAGTGAACTAATTAACATAAGTCTATCTGAAATTTTCTCGTATCTCAAATTTTAGCTTACAACCACAAAGCAAAATCTCGATCATGTGACAGTCCTGTGATTCGAAAAACTCGTAATTTGGGGGTGCTCGTTAGTCAAGGTACAACTGTATAAGAAAAATATGGAGGCGTGTGGTCTAATGATTAGAGTCGTAGGAAATGGACTCGTCGACCCGAGTTCAATTCCTAGACGACGCTGTTTGCATTCACATGGCGCAAATACCCTTGGCAAAGGTACGAATCCAATTCTCCCTCCAGCTATGAGTAAATAGCAGGGCAGACTGTGCTCTTTAACCATGACTAGGTAACCAGTCTAGGAGAAGAAAAACTCTGAATTCAAACCTGTTAAACTCCGCTTAAGAAATTGACCTTGTGTCGCATCCTGCTCGTGCGGAGGGGTTGGTAAATATATGTAAAAGAAAAATATGACAAAACGAAACTTTGCTCTCTCTATTTATTCATTATAGCTTATGATTTTTACGATACAGAATGAGTAAGAAAGCTTTTTTTAATGGTCATATCTACGCTAGTTATTCAGTTTAAAATTGTTGAAAGCTGGAGTTATAAATATGGTCAGGAAAGCCACCAACTGTTGACAACACGGAAATAGGAGTCTTCCCATAATCCTCTTGATGTTGTGTCGGCTGTCTCTCACGATGAATAACGGGCGTGGGAAACATTCTGTGAAATAAACAATTATGAAATATATAAATATATTTAGAGATACACATGAACGTTATTTATAGAAGAAACGTGAACAACATAATAATTATTACGCCATAAAAATAGACAACCAGTTTAAAGAGTGCTAATTTGAACTTACCTTGATGATAAGATCACACACACACACACACACACATACACACATATATATATATATATAGTGAGAGAGATAGATAGATAGATAGATAGATAGATATTTACATATATTTAGATTAGATTTATATGTACATATATTCATATATCATATATATATATATATATATATATATATATATATATAAGAGATTTATCCAAAACTTGGTAGTAAGGGATGATTCTATATGTGATTTCTAAGATCCACTGTACTAATATTGATGATCCAGTATCTATAAATACAGCGAATCTTTAAATCACTGAAGAGAGCTCAATGTATAATAACCTTTTAGATTATATACAGAGCAATATTTATCAATAAAGGAAGGAAGAACTCAACACCGTAATTCCATAATAAATTTATTTCGACCAAAATTGGGGCCTATATAAATCTAAGTTGATTTAAACCGGCTCCCCAAATTTTCGTCTCATCAGATGGGTCTCAATTCACTTATGGACAAGCACATCACAAAAAAAATCCAAAAAGCTGAATATTTAAAAAATATATAAATTCAAACAAAAACAAAAAATAAAAAATATAAAAATATTTTTTAACAGTATAGGATTGTAACCATAGAAACAGGAAGTGAATGAGAAAAAAAAGAGATACATTTCAAGGTTGGTTTCTTGGGGTGTTCAGACAGACAAAAAAGTGACAGACAGAAAAAACAGAGTAGTATATTAAAATATAAATAGACAAGTAAATAAAAAAAAAAATTTAAAATTTAAACATTAGAGTATAAGGATGTATAAAAGGACTATAGATAAAAAGGAAATAAAAGGGAATAAAGATAAAGAAAATAATAGTTATGATATAAATAATAATAATAATAATAATAATAATAATATTACTAAAAAGATAAAGTAAATAAAATAATAAAAATATGAATAGTAAGATAAAGTAGATAATACTAATAATAATATTAATAAAAAGATAAAATAAATAAAAAAATAATATATATATATATATATAAATATATATATATATATATATATATATATATATATATATATATATATAGTATGAACAAAATGTAATAAGACAAACAGGAATATTTTTTATATATGTTATTTATTCTCTACTAGTTTCGACCTTAGGTCATCGTCAGGAGAAAATTTCTTATTTGAAGAAATTGTTTTTAGATTTTGAAAGGGAGCATTATGGAAGAACTATAAAATTGGAGTATTTTTGAGGGTTTAACATGCTATTAAAATCCGGGTAGAAGAGTGTGTTAGTAGTAGCAAGTCCATCTGTTCCGTGAAAAACCTCTTTGAGGTGGGTTATGTTTTGAATGCTCTTATATATGTCAGGGAGTGTTCTTGTGAGTTGTGTAATATAGATAGATAGATAGATTGATAGATTGATAGACAGATAGATTTATATATAGAGATAGATAGATAGATAGATAGATAGATAAATGTATATATATATATATATATATATATATATATATATATATATATATATATATATATATAATATTGAATTAAACAAATATATATTGTTAATCAATTATTATTATATTATATTAATTCCAACTTTTGATTAGCAGCGTTCTGTTTTTGCTAACGATCATTTTTTCCCGTCTTATTTTTGTTGTTGACCGATCCACGTGCGGTCGATGCATGATATTGCGAGGGTCCTCACATCAGTAGGATAGGGCCGGTGTTGCTTTTTAAACCGTCGGAAGGAAGGCCCCGAAACGGTTTGCACATTCTCTCCTGATGAGCACATTCTCTCCTGATTGTAAACATCCTTTGTTTTTTCAATATATCATATTCACACTGTCGGATTAATTTCCATTTTATTTTCACACACACACACACACATATATATATATATATATATATATATATATATATATATATATATTAGATCATTTTTATTATTATAGTTGGAGATGCATTCTCCCAATAGACGTTTAAATTGATAAATACCAATGTATTCTACTGTGTTTATGGAAGGGAAAGAATAATCATTAACAACTAAATTTAATGTTTTACATTTTTTATAGTGAATTATAAATCTTATTGTATCATTATTATCTATCGGGGATGTATACCTATGAATTGTGTTTTCCAGTATTTCTAGTTTAATCTAATATTTGGATGCATTTGATTAGAATACAATAAATTAATAGAACTATAATTATTTTGCGTAATATAAATTTATCATTTATTTTATTCTTATTGTTAATCATTAGTTTAATTTGTTCATCTACAAAGTAGTTTGGAAATGTATTATTAATAAGTGTTTGTTTGATATTTTTTAATTCAGTATAAAATATTTTATTTGAGGAAGCGATTGATTTTACGCGATTTGATAGATTTTTTTATAATAGCTATTTGGACCATAGACCTTTAGGCACCCCTTTTGCGATCTCGATTCATAAGGACATTTTTTTCATTTACATAGTCAAAATCCGGTTGTTTGTTAGGGGTTAGGGTTAGAGGTTAGGTTAGGGGTAAGGGTTAGGGATTAGTTTTATAATTTTTTTTAAAACTCTAAAAAATCGTCTGTTAACAAACAACCGGATGTTGACGGTGTAAATGAAAAACATGTCCTTATGAATCGAGATCGCAAAAGAGGTGCCTAAAGGTCATATGGTCCAAAAAAATCAGTGAAACGGGAAGATCATACCAGTAAAACCGGGTGTAAGGTTTTCGTGTCTTTGTGTGTGTGTGTGTGTTTGTGTGTGTAATCAGGTCGTGCTCACTCTGTCTGTCTGTCTGTCTGTCTGTCTGTCTGTCTCTCTCTCTCTCTCTCTCTCTCTCTCTCTCTCTCTCTCTCTAACCGTCCCTAACAGTCATCGCCTCAGATAGGTTCTTTGTGCAGCATCCAGAATCCGCATATAGTCGATGTAGTTTTTGTTAGCCGGTCTACTAAAAAAGTGCATGAGAGAGAGAGAGAGAGAGAGAGAGAGAGAGAGAGAGAGAGAGAGAGAGAGAGAGAGAGAGCAGGATATGAATTGGCGTTATTTATTTTATTTTTATGAGATAAAGGTAAATATAGATTACTTACCTGTTTATTGTTTATTTTTTTTAGGAGAAAACACCCTATTCAGATAGGATGTGTATCTTCCAAACCCAAATTTTTTATGGCTTTGCAGATAAGGGGGTAGATAATTGATCGGATAATTTTTGCCACCGAAATTTTGACCGGGTCGATAGTACGGGAAATGTGCACTGTGAAATATCCTGGTTATGTACGGGGGTATACGTACTTCTTGCACAGGAAAGTGAGGAATAAAGGGTCTGCCTGGAAAAGAAAAAAAGAAACAAAGAAAAAATATTTATTCGACGCTACAAATACAAAGGTATATTCTTATTATAATAGAGATTGTGTGTCTGTCCGTCTGTAACTGAAACTATATCAGTACCTAAGTTATAATTCACTAAATAATTTACGTCACTTTCTTCATGATTTTATTTTTTATTTAAACCTCGATTATTAATAAAATTGCTTTACATTATTAATACTGTTGGCCTTATATACACATTTGTAACATGCAATTGTATTTATATAAACAACAAAATAGCAGTTTACAGTGTCAACGGGAAAGCTAATTTGCATATAGATATAAAAAATGCGATGTTAATAAATATGTGCTTGGTATTATTAATTTCAAATTCTTTGGTTTTATTTTAATAAATATGAGCAAAAATCTCGGGGATGAATCTTAAAAGAAATCCATTAACAAGAAGAAATAATTGTAATTCTATTCTTTACTTCCTAATTTAAGTAAATAGTTAAATTCGGAAAATTTACCAGTGAATGACGGGAGTGATGGAAAATGATAGAAGAGTTAGTTTCAAAGTTGTTCTATTTTTCGATTATACTCCGCCTCTGTTTTAAATCATTTTATCTACATTCTTATTTAGTTTCATTAGTCTTTCTAATTTAATATATTTCATTACATTAAAACTTAAATACTTGCGCCCAGGGGGGGGCACACATTTGTTAGTCGTTGTAATTTAGAAATACAATTTAAAATCTACATGAATAAATACGAATGTTAAATCGCTGATTTGCATGATCGACGTGCAATTTGGTTTTGATTTACTAACAAATGGCGTTTCTCACCTGAAATATCTGATTTGCACAATGATTTTTAAAGGTTGGGCTTTAATAAATAACTTTCTTGCATTATTCATTTTTAATTTCACAATTTTATTTTCATACACATAAACAATATTTTTGCGTACAACTTTAACGGGTGCCATTAATAAGGTATTCATTTTTATATTAGGCCTTTATTACAAATATCATTAACAGCAAAGTTTGTCAGTAATTTTTAATTTTTAGAAAAATGTTTGAGATAAAGATGCTTATTTATTGTATTATTTGAATTATTCGGACTATTGTCCTTATTTTTATTGTTATCTGTTCAACGTTTCCGCCGATGTGCCCTCCAGCATTCTTCAGGTATTTCTTGTCGGGCTCTGGAATCTTTTTTTCTAACTCGGGAACATTCTTGTCGTAATCGGGAACCTTCTTGTTGTAATTGGGAGCCATCACTGAACTTTGAACCAAACCATTTATTCAATCCAGGGGGTATCCTGTTCTCATCCTGCTAAACATAGCTGGGATACAGGTGTTAAGCTGTGTTAATTGTTATTATATGTTACTGCTGTCCCTGACCAGGATTGAACCTGCAGCTTAGAGATAATTGTCACTTAGAACTGTCTTAACCCAACGCTTATATTCACTAAATTATGTGTCCAATTGGACTTATCTATTGTGCATCGTGTTCTTTGTATTTATCAAAAGTAATTTGCAAATATTTGGAATTTTAGGTTTTAACAAACTGATATTGAAAAGACTAATATTGAAAAAACTAATATTGAAAAGACTAATATTGAAAAAACTAATACTGAAAAGATTAATAGTGAAAAAAACTAATATTGAAAAGAATATTGGCGGTGTAAGAAATTTACAGTATCCCAAATACCAATAAGAAAGGAATGAAGACAAAGACAAGTTGATAATTCAAAAAAAGTTTTTATCGTTCGAAAAGGTTGCTAAAACTTATTCCTTTTAGCGGTCGTAAGTCGTGTATGTATATGTAGTAAGTAACGTAAACATTTATCTTTTGGGGTAAATAATTTATTTGCAGAGTTGTTATAGTTGTGGATGCCATTCATTGTTAGGTGTTGCTGATTATGTAGGTTCAGTTCTGTTAGACTGTTAAGCTGATTCTTGTTCTGTTGTATTAACCTTCTGTTTGGCTGTCTAGTCTGTTCACGAGGCGTCTTGATTTTCTGCATCTTTGTTGGTGTTGATGTCACATATCCTCATGTCTCTTCCACAGATATATTTAGAGCATGTATGTATATATTGTAAGTAACGCGTGGTCTAATGGTTAGAGTTGTGGAAAAGAGACTCGTCGACCCGAATTCAATTCCTGGACGACACTGTTGGCTTTTCACATGTCGCTAATACCATTGGTAAAGGTATGAATCCAATCCTCCCTCCAGCTATGGATAAATAGCAGGGTAGACTGGGCTCTTTAACCATAGCTAGGTAACCTGTCTAGGAGAAGGAAAACTCTGAATTCAAACCTGTTAAACGCTTAATAAATTGACCTAGTGTCGCATCCTGCTCGTGCGGGGGGGTTGGTAAATATATATAGTAAGTAACAAATTACATAAACACTTATCTTTTAGGTAAAAAGTTTCTTTGCAGAGTTTGTTGTAGTGTTGTTTTGATATTCGTTGATATGTGCTGCTGTTATGTTGGTTCAGTTCAGTTAGACTGTTAAGCTGCTCGTTGTTCTGTTGTTTCAACCTTCTGTCCTGTTTGACTGCTTTTTCTGTTCCAGCCTTTCGTTTGGGCTGTCTAATCTGTCCTAATGAATTTTCTAAGGGCTCCTGTCCCTTACAGTTCTTCACTTCTGAGTTCTACTTCCTTCCGGGTTCAGTGTTAGGGGAGGGTAACCCATATTTTTCATAGTGGTTGTCCGGTATTAAGACAATGTGGTATTCACCTGTAATACTGTCTATGCAGTCAAGTATATGTTTCTCTGATTTTTCACAGAGTTGGTCTGAATTTAGTTTGTTGTATACCCATTTAATCAGTTGGGTACATAACGGGGATGAGAGTTCCATTTCGCCAACTGGCTATCTTCTTTTGAGTTGATTTCCTTGTTTTATTTCCTCTTGTTGATACGGGCTTCTTTTGTTCTGGGCTCAGTTTGTCTGTGCTCATTTCTTTTGTTTTAAATAATGAACGCAAGACTTAGCTCTTTTTTTTCTCCTCGGATGTCTTTATTAAACCCGAAAACCAAAAAGGGTTCAACCGCTGCGGTGAGAAGATGGCTTACTTGGGAACAGATGACCATTGCATCTGGCCCCTTCGACTAACCGCCAAATTCTGACTATTCTAACTCAGTTCCCTTCACACGGTTTGCTTTTAGCCAATGAGAAATCAGCAGCTAGGTCAGTGAAATGTAAACTGCTGTCAATCACTTCTATAAAGGTCATCCTATGATTCAATGGTAACTTTCTATTTACGAATAGCGTTATTTAAATTCTACTACACTACAGCTCATAATTTCTAGGCGACCCACGAATTATGTAACAGGTTTTCTTGGATGACTCAGTGCATCGTAACTAATTCCATGTCTTTGTCATTGTGCTGCTGTGACTTGATAAGAAACCCAATTTAACTTAGACCACCGTGTAGTTATTTTGTATATTTAATTTATTTTTTTAACTGAAACCCTCGGCAATGGCTGCCACATTTATCTCATCCGAGAAGAACAAACGTAAATTGGTGAAATGTATTATTTTCTTCTTTTTTTCTTCTGTTTAGCTCAGTCGGTAGAGCTCCGGCCTGGGAATCGCAAGGTTCCGGTCTTAATACCGGTCCCCGCAACTCAGCGGATGAGTAACACATATTAGATTATCTGATCTATGCTGTAAAGTGGGGAGCTGACGGTAGGTGTAGCGCCCCACATCGGCAAAAACAATCTCCCTGGTCTTGCGCAATCGAAAAGAGGATAGACTCTCTTGCTATCTGGCTGATAACAACCCAGTGCATGAGTAGCGCATACTAGATAATCTGATCTGTACTGTAAAGTGGGGAGCTGACGGTAGGTGTGGCGCTCCACCTCAACAAGAAGCAATGTTCTTGGTCAAGCGCTAGCGAAAGGGGGAGAGACTCTCTCGTTGTCCAGTTGCTACTGACAATAGGCCACCCAGCCAATTTTTTTTTAAATATTATATTTAAAATATGGTGGAAGTTCTTTTTAATTTCTCGGAATGGAATTTACCATGATGAAATTTACCGTGGTGGAATTTACTGGCAAAATTTTATTTGGTGGAATTTACCTAGAAACCGTTAAAACATACATAGACGCGCATAAGAATAAACATACACAAAATGAGAAATAGACAAAAATTGCATCTGCAGCAAGGTTCCAGTTCTAGAGATCTGGAGTGTGGAGTACCCCTTCATTGCCATTACTCTCAGTTCCACCCGGACCTGGAGTAGTTTTACCTTTTATGGTCTTATCTATGGGTTAAATAGATTTAATAATTAGTTAAAATTGTGTTTAAAAATAGAATCCGCCCTGTCGTCTGGGGCGTTAGAATGCACCGACTGCACCTCTGCAGAGGGGTAAGACTCCCCCAATGGGGCCACCTGTTTGCCGTGGGTGGCGACCCGTGATGCTTAAGGATAGAGCCCAGGTGGATGAGCAGTTCATGACATGCAATACTCCACTTTGGCCCTATCTTGGGCTAGACGGGCGGTCGGAGAGGCCCTCTCCGATCAATCGGCTGGTCACGTCAAGCCCTAGCACCTATATGATTTTCCCAACCCTATTGCCCTTATGGCAAGCCCCGACCCCTTTTTATCATATGGGTGCTAGAAGGCAGTGGCTGCGGGTCTACATGTCCTGGGAATGACTATAAACTATATCTGATGGTGAGGTTCCAGTTTTGGAGGTTTGTGGAATGTGGAGC
>CM042138.1:93860701-93898201 GCA_023376005.1 Doryteuthis pealeii
AAAATTAAAATTGAAATGCAAACTTAGTTCTGATAACTTTCAATATGTATTAAAATAAAACAAACTATATATAGATAGATAATACCAGGTATGTATTTATCAAAAACTTGTCTAAAAAAACAATGAGGACTGTCTAACATTGCATGCTCAAATTTTGAGAATATTTATTCTACGTTATGACGTTTTAGGTAGTGTGACGTAATCAGTGACATCGTTTTTGTTACATACACAACCGGAAGTGAATCTCCATTATTAATAGATGTATATAGGTATATAGTATTTATAGTATATGTATATAGTATATATATATATATAGTATATGTATATAGATGCACAAAACGTGAAAATGTGAAAAAAATTGGTTGACAAGAGTAAAAAGAATGTGTGTATTTTTACACGGAAAAAACTATTTAAAAACTTGTATATTATTGCTTTTTAGAACAAGTTTACCTTAGAAAGGTGATATGTTGAAAAATCCCGGTCATTAATTTATGGTGTGAACATTTACAACGGACTCAAATATTTGTCTCTGCCTTGAAATGTACAATAAATGCTATTCCCTAACTTCTAGGAATAAAATAACCCAAGACACGTTGACATGTCATTAAAATCAATCAATTATTCAATCAATTACCCACTCCTGCAAACGTCATATGTTTGTCTGCGCGCTTCAGCCTAAGTGGTCACGTGGATGAGGATTAAGTGGAAAGTTGTTGTTATTGTTGTTTGTGTCTGATGATTGAGTTATAAGTACGCATTTACTTCTAAACTAGCAGGACCTGTGGATATACAGTATGATAATTTAATTATCACAACGTTTGATATGTTTACTTAATGTAAAAAAAGTATAATAATTCTAATTTAACTCTGTCTCCCTCTTTTTTTTTTCTTTCTTCCTTTTCTTTTAATCTTTTTTGTTATCTTCGATTGAAACAGATTAGCGTTATCGCTTCCACGCGCTCACCCCGTCTCTTTATTTTTTCCCTACTCTCTTTCTTTCTTTCTTTCTTATTATATTTTTATGTGTTTAATGTTCTTTTTCTTCCCTTTCTTTCTTTAAAATAAAAACGGAATGGTCCATTATTTAACTAGGGTGACGACACTAATAAGAAATACGAATTCGGCGGATAAGCAACACCAGATAATCAGATGTACATTTTTGCATTTCATCTTGGACGATTTAGACGGTCTCATTTTTAACCAGAGGGTGTTGCGAGACGATAACGGTCGGAAAATTAAGGAATACGAGTATTAACATATATATTTCCATGTTGACATAAACCCCTGGAGAGGATAAAAACCATTAACACCTCGAGCAATCGAGAGAATTCTATAAAGTTGAAAGTGGCTATGCAAATGGAGTATTTTCTATTGCTTTGGTAGATCATTCGCTATAAGGAAAATGAAATAAAATCACAATGTAGGAGTATTCAATATATACATATGTATGTGTTTTATTTATATGCGAGATGTGTAGGAGGAGTGGCGGTGAGAGAATTCGTAGGATTCTGGAAAAAGGGGAATGGTAGACTGTTTACTTTTAATAAATAGCATATCGAGCCAATCCAATTAAGTTACGTACTACACTAAATTGGCATTAAGAAATATATATATATTCAGTGATAAATAACTTTTGGGTATCCAAAACACTCACATCAAAGGTCTTAACAGCGATACATGAACACTAAAAGCCTATAAATATTTCCAAAATACCCCACACCCACCACCAACTCCATGACCCCCAGCAGACTACAAGGAACACAGAGTACAAATTCCTAAATTACCAACTGACCAATTAGCGGCCATGTATACCCACACATAAAAATGACAACTACACTACCACAAGCAGCAGCTACCCCCACTAGAAGGAATAACCAGAAGCCAGCAACACTACTGTCCTTACACAGTCTGAAGAAGGTAGCTATAAAAACCCTGAAAATTTTCTGCTACTAAATAAGCGAAACTCTACTAAAAAACAACCGAGTTTCTGATATTTATTTATTTAATGCTTCATACAAATGCCCAAACCTGATATATGTACCTCCCACAAACGGACACATATATCAAATAATCTCAAATATATATATATATATATATATATATATATATATATATATATATATATATATATTGGATATCCAGAAGTTATTTATTACTGAATATATATGTATGTGTTTTATGTGTGTGTGTGTGTGAGAGAGAGAGGGGGGGAAATAACAATAGTACAATTTTCATATAATGTGTGTCCACGTTGTTTTTATTACATTTAGATAGATAGATTGATAGATAGATAGATAGATAGATAGATAGATTTCCCTCTTGTAAACACATATCTATCTTAGATATTTAAAAAGCTGAGATAAATAGATAGTACAATTTTTCATGATAGATATGTGTGTATGTGTATTCATGATTTCATATGAAACTATATATATATGTGTGTATGTGTGTGTGTGTTGTATATACGTAATTAGGTTAACACTCGATCGGCGAATGTGTCAATGCCAGCGGTTATTTCCTTTCATTCATAAAATGCTTTCTCTGATTTTAATATCGTTTCTTCTTCAACAATGAAATTCTTTTTCCCTTCGTTTTTCGTTATGAATCAGTATGGATGAATGTGAGCGCAAACAATATTTTTATACGCGTATACGAGGTATGTCAGAAAAGTTCTAAGTTTATCACATTTTTCGATGTGAGGGGCATCGTCCACTGCGAGTTCTTGCCACAGGGCCAGCACATCTACAAAGAGATATCCGGCGTTTGCTTTGTTGTGCGCGAGAAGAGGCGAGATATGTGACAGGACAAATCGTCGGTGCTTTACCAGGACAACGCACCTACCCACACTGCCCTGGGTATTCGAGAGTGCCTGGCCCAGAACATCGCTGTGCAACCTCCCTACTCGCCCGACCTGTCTCCATGTGATTTTTTTCCTCTTTCCCAAGCTCAAAGAGGTCATCAATAGAACCCGTTTTGATGATATATATATTTACCAACCCCTCCGTACGAGCAGGATGCGACACAATGTCAATTTCTTAAGCGGAGTTTAACAGGTTTGAATTCAGAGTTTTCCTTCTCCTAGACTGGTTACCTAGCCATGATTAAAGAGTCCAGTCTGCCCTGCTATTTATCTATAGCTGGAGGGGGAATTGGATTCATACCTTTCCCAAGGGTATTAGCGCCATGTGAAATTCCAACAGCTTCGTCCAGGAATTGAACTCGCGTTGACGAGTCCATTTCCTACGACTCTAACCATTAGACCATGCGCCTCCGTTTTGAGGATATAAACGACATCAAAAGGCCGTGACGATAGAGCTACGGGGAATCCCGGAAAAATTCTTCCAGGAGTGTATGTAAGCGTGACAGAGAAGAATGGGAAAGTACATTAGACTCCAATGGGATCACGTTGAAGGGGATAACTTGTAGTTTGTAGTTTGGATTTGAATTAATTTTTTATGACACTAGTCCTTAAACTTTTCTGATACTTCATATGCTCCTAAGAATCAACGACTCTATTCATCATCCATTTGATTTTGTTTGGTTTGGTTGGTTGGTTGGTTGGTTGGATTTTACAGCATGTCAACCGTTATTGGGTTATTTTATGCCGAAACGTTTTGCTTTATTCATTCTTTTAACACGTCTTTAAACTCTTTCTTTTTTCTATTTCACCCTGTTAGGTTCAGACCTAACGAAATTTAGAGTCCCCCCCTAGATCAGTAGGGGGCTGATGGGCACCTTGAAGTGGGGTTTCCACCATGACATTTGGGGGTTGTACTGAGTGAGCGCATTCACAACACGTGTGGGTATTTGCCTCATACCCCACTTGTATAGGCTGGGCACAAGGACTCGTTTTAATGTGGGCCCACCCACAAGCCGAAGCTCATGGGTGGGAAAGAACAAAAATTGCGTCGATCCTTCGGCATTCCCCCTCAAGGGGGTGCCTCAGGCGACGGGCAATAAATAACACGTGTGTGTTAGTGGACGCACGTGCAAAGCACGGTTGAGCTAGTTAAGTCACTTTTGAGTCACTGTGTTAAATAAAACCATGTTAATTTCCAACAACCTGGTCTTGCATTTTCATTCAGTGTTCCGTATTTTATCTGTATGTAAAAACATAACACACCCATAGATGAGACCCTAAAAGGTACTACTACTATGAGTCAGAGTGAACCTGCGGGCACTTCCCAGGCTCCAGAATTGGAGCTTCACTATCAGATAGTGTATAACTTCATACCCACAGCACTAAGACCCTCAGTCACTGCCTTCAAGCACATATATGATAAAAAGGGTTGTGGCTTGCCATAAGGGCAATGGTTTTCGGACAATCATATAGGTGCTAGAGCTTGATGTGATCAGCCGATTTATCGGAGGGCGTTAAATGTGGGTTAAATAGAAAAAAGTGAGTTTTAAAAAAAATAAGAATGAATAAAACAAAACGTCTTTGGCATAAAATAACCCAACAAGGGTTGACATGCCGTAAAATTCAGCCAACCAACCAAACAGTTTCTACATGGGAATGCGCATGATGGAAGATTTTGATGGAATCTTATTTCGATCGAAAACAATATTGACCTACCTGCGAATTTAGACAAACCAGCGTATTTTAAACAAGATGGAGTCACATTCTCATTAAATGACAAATTTAAATACCGTTTCACATACCTTGGTGATAACATCTCATCAACTGACAGAGGAGTCAAATTACGCATAGGAAAGTTATGAACTGCCATTGATAGTTTATCGAACATATGGAAATCCGACGTATCTAAGAATAATATGGATAGAATAAAACGAGAATTCTTTCAAGCTGTAGCCATGTCAGTATTATAGTATGGCTGGACACCTGGACTTTAAGGAAGTACTTTGATAAAACCTCACAGATCTTGAATAAAATAAAAAGAAGAAAATGTTGTCCTTTATCCTGGAAGATATTAAACAAGAACACTCAGTTGTTGGTGGTTTTAACATTTCATCTCACTTTAAAATGTGTTGGGTCTTTTATTTTGCCAGGGGTGGCTATTACTTTAAAATATTTTCTTTAATATCAGAAAATACATTTTTTTTAATTTTTAGGATGGAGTAAAGGATTAAAACCAGGAAAAAATGCTTTTCCATCGAGATGCCAATATCTTATAGAGAAGCCGAAAAAATGATCGAGACGATTTTAATACAAGAAATCAACGATCACTATCGAAAGTTTTACCGCTTGAACGCCTCTCCGAATCAAACGAGAAAGAAAAAATAAAAACTTCTTTTCAACGGGTTAATTCATATTTCTTGTCTACTAAAGTTTTGCGCACAAGAAAAGAATGCAATATGGTTTAATCGAATTGCGACAAAAAGCGACTGAAATTAAAAAGATAAAGGATAACACGATTAGTTGGTTGGCTGGTTGGTTGATTGGTTAGATTTTACGGTATTTCAAACCTTGTTGGGTTATTTTATGCCGAAGACGTTTTTGTTTTATTCATTCTTGCTGGGTATTCAATTGTTTTTAACTCATTTTTAAATCTGATAGATAGGACTCATAACAAGTGCTACAACTTCTGATCATAGTTGAATGTTATAACAATCATAATGATTGGCTGGTTGGATTTTATGGAATGTAAACCCTTGGCTTATATTTTGCCGAGGATGGTTTTTTTATTCATTCTTGTGGGTATTATTATTTTTTAACTAATTTTTCAAACATTTGGTAAAACTCATTTTTTATCGATTTAACTTATAGATGTGGCCCTAACATGTACTACCACTCCGAGTTTGAGTGGAGTTGTGACAATAAAGGAGTACGCCACACACCCAGAGCTCTAAAACTGTAACTTCACCATTAAATTCAGTTCGACGTCATGCCCTGGACACGTAGAGCGCATATATGATAAAATGAGTTGGGGTTTTTTTTTTGAATATTTTGGGTGATATAAGGTGTGTTGGTATCCACCACATAAACTTATACACTCTGTGTGATTATATGGATTAAAGCCAGCCAGTCAACAGCTCGAATACGTGGTTAGTTAACTATTTAATCAACGATCTTGAAAGCAGTACATTTGCACGTATTCGACATTGACGAACGGACCTGCAACCAAGGAATTTGCTCAACCAAAGGATTCTACCCAACATTAAGGGATACCGAGGAACAACCAAAGGATTTTTCACTAAAGATCAGCCTCTGCTTAACACAAGGGATCACCATTGTAAAGTGTTCTTGAAGCCTAAAAATGGCCACAAAATTGTAACAGGTTTGCCATAAGAGCAATAGGAACGGGACAATCTTGTAGGTGCTATGACTTGATATGACCAATCGATTGATTCTATTATTATCCCTCATCTTTTAATTCTAGTTGCTTTTTATTGTAACTCATAGTCACTCATACAACCACGAGTAAGAAAGTGTATTATTTGAATATCTTTTTAAATAAAGCTCTGTCAGTCTATATATTAATACTCGTGTTCCTAAAAAGTACCACCATTATCGTCTTGCAAAACACCCTGGTTAAAGATCAGACCGTTCAAATCGTCCAAGATGAAATGCAAAAATGTAAATCCTCATTATCTGGTGTCTCTTACCGCCGAATTCTTGTTTCTTATAAGTGTCACCTCAGCTAAATAATGGTCCATTCCGTTTTTATGATAAAGAAAGTAAGGGAAGAAAAAGAACATGCTACACAGAAAAATATAATAAGAAGAAAGAAAGAAAGTGGGGGAAAGATAGAGAGAGAGGGTGAACGCTCGGAAGCGATAACGCTAATTAGTTTCAATAGAACATAATGAAAAGATGAAAAGAACGAAAGAAACAAAAAAGAGCGCGCGCGTGTGTGTGTGTGTGTGTGTGTGTGTGTGTGTGTGAGAGAGAGAGAGAGAGAGAGAGAGATTAGATTAAGATTATTATACATTTTTACATATTGAAGTATTTGACAATAGCTCTTGAGTAGACATATCAAACGTTCTAATAATTAAATTATCATACTGTGGTATATTCACAGCTACTTTAGTCTATATATTAATACTTGTTCCTAAAAAAGTACGACCGTTATCATCTCGCAACACCCTCTGGTTAAAAATGAGACCGTCTAAATTGTCTAAGATGAAAAACTAAAATGTAACATGCACAAATTTCCATTGTAACATTTCACAATAATCACATCGAGCGATAGGTACTGCTATCCAAAGGTATCAATATGAGATTTAAAAATTGTATAGTTTACTTAAATATCGAATACTATATAGGCTAGGCTAATAACATACAGCTAGTTACTATTCATCAAAAATAAATAAATACGTAAAATCTTATCATAATGGAGATTGGGTGTTTTTCCGTCTGTAACCGAAACTATATTACTACTCGAGTCACAATTCCCTTAGTTATTTACGTCACATTGTCCTTGATTTTATTTTTATTTAAACCTCAATTATTAATAAAATTGTTTTACATTATTGATACTGCTGACAATCTACAAACTAATAACATGCAATTGTATTTATATATACAATAAAATAGCTCTTTACAGTATGAACGAGAAGGCTAATTTGCATATTGATTTTTAAATTTGAGTTTAATGAATATATGCAGGTATTATTGATTTCTAATTGTTTGGTTTTATCTTAATAAATAAGAGCAAAAATCTTGGTG
This sequence comes from Doryteuthis pealeii, assembly GCA_023376005.1. NCBI lineage: Eukaryota > Metazoa > Mollusca > Cephalopoda > Myopsida > Loliginidae > Doryteuthis > Doryteuthis pealeii. The sequence continues at coordinate 93,868,332 of CM042138.1, forward strand.
TTAAATCTTAAAAGAAATCCATCAATAAGAAATAACTGTAATTTTATTCTTTACTTCCTATTTTAACTAAATAGTTAAATTAGGAAAATTTAGCAATGAAGATTATAAATATGATGGAAGAGTAAGTTTCAGTTGTTCTATTTTTCGATTATTTCAAATCTTTTTCAAATCTTTTCATCTGCATTCTTATTTAGTTTCATTAGCCTTTCTAATTTAATATATTTTATTACATTAAAACTTAAATACTTGCCCCCGGAGGGTGATTATATTTGCTAGTATTTTTAAAAGAATGAAAAATCATATTTTCCTGATTTGGAGTTTAGATGTACTATAACTTCAACACTGAAAATACTGAAAATGAATCATCTAGAAAAGTTCAACACAAGGGAGATAACTTGTAAAAATTCAGCTTAAAGGGAGGTAACCGAACGAGCAAATATTGCAATGTAAAATTACTTCTTGACTTACGGTCAAGTCACACTGAAAAAACCGGTTCTCGCGAGATCACCAAAGTTAAGCAGCGATGAGCCTGTTCAGTACTTAGCATCAGCAGGTACTGTTAGCAGCCTGGGATATATGTACCATAAGTTGGTTGGGTTTTACGGCATGTCAACCCTTGTTGGATTATTTTATGCCAATATTCTTTACGGCTATTCAACATTTATTTCAAACTCAATTTTGCTTCAAAACACATTTTTTTAAACTTTTTTCTACTTAATGCAAAGATGTGACTCTAAAAGGTACTACCACTCCAAGTCAGAGTGGACCTGGGAGTAATGGTTATGAAGGGGGACTCCACATTCGAAAGAACTCCAAAATTGAAACTTCACCAACAGATAGTGTTTAACGTCATATGTAGGACATTAAGGCCCTCAGCCACAGCCTTCTAGCACATATATGATAAAAAGGGCTGTGGCTTACCATAAGGGCAATACGGTTGCGACAATCATGTAGGTGCTAGGGCTTGACGTGACCAGCCGATTGATCGGAGGAGCCTCTCCGACCGCCCGTCTTGGGTCAAAGTGGAGTGTCGCATGTCATGGACACTCATAATAAATAAGAATTCGGCTGATAAGTAACATCAGATAATCAGGATTTACATTTTTGCATTTCATCTTGGATGATTTGGACGATCTCATTTGTAACCAGAGGGTGTTGCATGATGATAACGGTCATACAAATAGGGAACACCGAGTTTTAATATATAGATGTGTGCGCGCATATATGTGGCTGTCTGAAGAACTGTCTTGCCAAAATGTCGAATTGAGGAGATAAAGATAAATGGAATTTAAATGAAATTTTTTCGAAAATTTCAGTGAGTAATCTAAAATTTGGTTTGATTTGTTTTGTTTTACGGCATATCAACCTCGGTGGGGCATTTAATGGCGACAAAGTTGTGAAATAAATTCATTCTTAATGCATAATACAATTTTGTTTATGAACTCATGTATTTCTATTCAACCCGTAGATGGGACCCTAACCGATACTACCTCTCCGGGTCAGAGTGGACCAGGGAGCAATGGTGAAGGGGTGCTCCACATTCCCCAAACCTCAAGAACTGGAACCTCACCATCAGATAGAGTTTAACGTCATTCCCAGAACATGTAGACCCTCAGTCACCGCCTTCTAATACCCATATGAAAAGAAGGATTGGGGGTTGCCATAAGGGCAATAGGGTTGGGGCAATCATATAGGTGCTAGGACTTGACGTAGCCAGCTGATTGATCGGAGGGGGCCTCTCCGACCGCCCGTCTAGCCCAAGAAAAGCCTAAAGCGGAATATTGCAAGTCATGGACTGCACAGCCACCTAGGTTCTATCCTTAAGCATCACGGGTCACCACCCATAGCCAACAGGTGGCCCCATTGGGGGTGTCTTACCCCTCTGCAGAGGTGCAGTTGGTGCATTCTAACGCCCCACCGACAGTGCGGAGTAATCTAAAAGCTGGAATTTGTTAAAATTAGAAATTTTATTAAACAACGATTCGGTGCTCTCATAGAATAAAGGAGAATTATTTCTGTCTGTGGAGTTTACATTCTTTACAATCACGGTTACATCCCGTGCTACTTTTTTAGCCGTTAGGTGGCGCGCCAGGCAGTAATAGAACGCTGGAAGCACGAAAATCAAATACCTATTATCTTTCTCCATTTTGCTCGAATGATGTGGACGTACATTTTGTTTTTTCCTGTCTACAAGGCAAGGGGGGGGGCTCTAACCCCCCCCCCCATACACACACAACTTCTTACACAGGAACTCAATATTACATGTAAACCAAACCTCTTTCATCTTTACCGATATCTACATTGTGAGAATTATTTATCACCTCCTATTTTTCTAATCCATTTCATGACAGCGAGGGTAGTGGGAGGGGTCACCGGCTGAGTAGTATGATTTTCCTTTTTTTTTCTTTTCTTTTTCTTTTTTTTTTTTTTTTTTTTTTTGTAGCAAACATTCCGTAAACACGATTGATCCCAAGGCTTTTCTATTGCGGAGATTGAAATCGCAACCTCCTTATTGTAAGTCTTGGCTCGAAGTCAAACTACTCCCCCTCGTTGACGCGTATGCAAATTTCTACATTGCCACGATTGGCCTGGATGTGGGATCTTGGTCAAGGCAGTTAATCATTATTTAAGGCCTGCCTTCCCACACCGAGGAGAGTCGTGTTGATCTTGCCAACGAGTAAGCTTTGACGAATTGATTGAGGACTGCTGTAAAATTGTTGCAGGTGGATAGACTTTGTCAGTGGACTGTTGCAGCTGGAAGAACGTCTTTTTCAGTGGAGAGATCCGACTGTCCAACCTGACGAATTTGTTCTCTCGCCGAATTTCTGTTCTCGTTATATTTTCATAGTCCTGGGTCTTCCTCCACGGGTAGCTCTTTTTGTTATTCTACATCCAACTCGGCGAGACGCCAAGTCAGTCTTCCCCAATCAACTACAAGACCCAGTGAGTCGCGCAATACGCGTGTCTAGCTGCTAAGCCTTCTAAATTTCGCAGACCACTCATACTATCTAGCCGGGTGGTTAATTACCCACTACGCTCGCTACTGGCCCTTTCTCCGGTGCCGGGAGAAATGTCAACAATCTCCAGACAGCATGAAATAATTTTTTCACTTATACGAACGTGTATAATATTTATCACTACTTGTTATTTCTTCAAATTTTTTCGCAGTAAATAAATTTTTTGTTCTTATAAAATCTTCGCGAATTTTTGTTATATTATGGGGATTAAAATAAAATCGAAATAAATTTCAAATAAAAAAAGTAACAAACTCCCATGAGCCTTCACCGGAAGAACCCTACGAGCATGTGCGGGGAAAAGGATCCACTCGGCCATTCGAGTTTAGGCCTTAACTGGAGCAAGACACTACTACTGGCCAGGGAGAAATTTCCTTTTCACGTGGTGGCTATGACCCGCGAATAAAGCCTAAATCATAAAACTACCTTTCGTCTTTGTCTCTTTCTTTTTCTTTCCTTGAATTCCTTCCTTTTCAGCGCGACCACCAAATAAGATGGGATTAAAAGCAAGTGATTTTATTGTTTCGTGCAGTTTATCTGTTTCCTTTTTAATATCAGTAGCTATTTGCGATTTCAAATCGCCCATTTCGACTCGCAATTCGTCATGAAGTTTAAGTATCTGCTCGAGAATGTCCGAGATTGAAGTTTCACTTGGTGTAGCCATAATGAAGCCGGAATGAGTATTAACTGGCATAAGCAGGCAGTGTATACGATGTAATGTGATGATTGAAGCAAATTAGTAACGATTCTCAAGTTTAGATAGTATCAGTTTGTTCAGCGCTGATGCCTAAGCACCAAGAATATCCAGCTACCTTTTAAACTTAAAACATTAAACCTTTTGCTACCCCACAAAGTATATATTATATTAACAAAAGGCTTAAACCAATGTTTATTTTAATAGCAACTAAATTGTAGCATAAGTATCGTGGTTAACGACGATACACAACAAAGAACGTCTTCACACGTTCAAAATCATTAGCGTGAGTCTCACAGATCAATTATTACTGAATACGGTAAGTAAAGTCATCGGGCGTGGCCTAAAGTCGGTGTCAGCCCATCAGCGAGGGAGTCTATCCCCTTTTCACTAGCGCTATACCAAGGAGATTGTTTTTGTGTCTGAGGTGGAGCCCCACACCTACCATTAGCTCCTTACTTTACCACACAGATTCCTGTGCTACTCATACACTGAGTTGGCGAGGGCCGCTATCGAACTAGGAATCTTGAGCTTCCCAGCCGAACACTCTACCAACTGAGCTAAACCGGCCCTTAATGTGCTTTGTTTTAAAAAATTGACCATGTGTCGCAACCTGCTCTTAGTGGTTTGGTTCGGTTAATGCATACTTCTGGATTAAGGCGACAAAAGCATTTTTTTTTAAATTAGATGTTCGATTAAATTTTAAACTTCAATTATTTTTTAAATTATTCTCTTCCGAATAAAATGACGAAGCATCTTTATTATAATGGAGATTATGCAATTGTCTGTAACCGAAAGTACGTCACCACTGACGTCACGATTTCCATAGTTATTTAAGTTATATTCTCAACGGTTATGAAATATTCATTATCTAATCTTAATTAGCATCTAATTTATTAACGATATTAGCAGAGTTAGAATTGCCTCAAAACTGCCCATATTATTAAAGTATTTACCGCGCATCCCACGTTAGACACAAGGACCTATTAGTGTGGGACCACCCAAGAACCGAAGCTCATGGGATGGCATGTGTAAAAAACGCGTAGATCCCGTCAGCATTTCCCCTCAAGGGTGTACCTCAGACACTGGGCAATAAACCCGGACCTGCTCCTTTAAATCAAGGGGTCAGATGTTGCCTGGGGATCACGCTGTTAATTTCATTAATAAACACAGGCCCCGAAGGGCCCATGTTATTAATGCATTTGAAATCCTTAAATATGTCTTATATAACTCTAAGAAATAAAAATTTACGTAGTATATGGTGAGAATAATTTGCATAATGATTTTAACAAAACTGGGTTCAATAGATAATTATCTGCTGTTACTGATTTCTAATACTATCATGTTATTCTCAAACGTATTAAAAACAATCCTATATATATTTTTATGTAGAAAACAATTAAAATTACATTAAAATGAGTGTAGTATTTTTATATTCATTTTTATTTAGTTTGGTTAGTGTTGTAGAATAGGTAACACCCCTTCGGCACTCTACCAGATGGAATGGCTCATAGCCATAAAATAGCCAACGATTAAAGTAGATTAACTAGCTGAATAATATTCAAACTGACTGCTGCATTGGCAATACCGAACTGACCCTCCTCTTTTAGTGTGAGTTTGTCTTGTTAATTGTTTGTACTTATTTGTTCTGTGTTTATATGTATCCGATCAGCACCGGATGCTGGTGCTTAAAAATTGAGTTAAGCACACCATTCATCTGTGTATCTTTCCACCTTGCGATACAACAGTTAGTCTTTCTAATCTAATATAATATTTCGTTACAATAACACTTAACTACTTGAATTAGATTTTTTTTTTCAAACGGCGCATGAAATCTAATTTTAAGTAGGCGGGAAAAACTTGTAAATATTGATTGAATGTTGCATTTATTGTCAAGTAAGATTTAATGGCTTTTACCTGGGAAATTATGACCAAATTGGTGTCCAAAATGGTGTCCAAAATGATTGCCAAAATGGTGTCCAAAATGTGGGAAAATTGCTGGTATAAATCCTGAGGACACGCTAAACACTGAAAGAAAAAGGAAAAAGATTTAAATGTTGACTAGCAGGACCTGTGGATATACCACAGTATGATAATTCAATCATTACATTGTTTGATATGTTTACTCAAGAACTATTGCCAAATAGTTCAATGTGGAAAAAGTATAATAATCTTGACTAGCCAGATCTGTGTATATACCACAGTATGATAATTTAATTATTACAATGTGTGATATGTTTACTTAAGAATTATTGCGAAATAGTTCAATATGTAAAAAGTATAATAATCTTAATTTAACTCTCTCTCTCTCTCTCTCTCTCTCTCTCTCTCTCTCTCTCTCTCTCTCTCTCTCTCTCTCTCTCTCTCTCTTCACACACACACACACACACACTCTTTTTTTCTTTCTTTTCATCTTTTCATTACGTTCGATTGAAGTAGATTAGCCTTATCACTTCCGCACGCTCACCACTTCTCTCTATTTTTTTTTCTCCTACTTTCTTTCTTTCTTTCTTATCATATTTTTCTGTGTAGCATGTCCTTTTTTTCTTCTCTTTCTTTATAATAAAAACGGTATGGTCCATTATTTAGCCAAGGTGACTGAGAAATAAGAATTCGGCGGATAAGCAACACCAGATAATCAGGATGTACAATTTTGCATTTCATCTTGGACGATTTGGACAGTCTCATTTTTAACCAGAGTGTGTTGCAAGATGACCGTCATCGTCATCGACATTGCAGTCTCGGAAGAGTATATAGTTCTTATGCCCCTTAAGTTACGGCGCCTCCTGTGACTGTGAAGTCTAAAGTTCGAAAAACATTCTCGACCACAGATGTCGCATGTGAAGGCTGTCCCTGAAGATGTTGATGTGCCGGTGCTTTGTTGCAGCCGCATTTTTCTGGGCCTCTTGGATTCATGGTGTTGCGCCGGGGTGGCTTCAGATATTTGTTATATACCCACATTGACATCGTACATCAGACATTCGGGTTATTAAACGAGAGAGGAAACTCGGGTGAGAGAGAGAGAGAGAGAGAGAGAGAGAGAGAGAGAGACTGGAGACTTACTTGTTACTTCATTTCTGCTTTACCTCTTCTGCTATCTTGTCTGGTCGTCATCTTATCATCTAGTCTTCTAACTGTTTCTTCTAATGACTTGTTCTGGGCTAACTCTAATCATTGTAATTAATTAAATGAACTACATGACTTTTATTTCTTGATCAAGATTTTATTTCTGCTTAGCCCATTCTTCTGCGCGGGGATATAACAACCCCAACCGAGATATGCGCGTGCTCTCTGCTTCAATATCAGGTATCTGATTCTCTGACTAGCTAACCACGTGACGCGCGAGATCCGCGCCCCTGTGGTCAAGGTCACCGACAGTCCTGGTGATTTTCACTGAATTTTCCTTTGAATTCTCGCTACAGGGTCTGTCAACAATTCATGCTACCACATAAATTGTGATACATTTACAGTTCGCTACGGAGAGTCTGTCGCCACCGAGGGCGTTCCTGAACCAAATTTTGCAAGGTGATAACTGTCAGACAATTAAAGAACAAGGATATCAATATAGCGATAACCCTAGCAAAGATTCTCCATGAAAAAAGCAAAGTAAAGAGAAACGAGGAACCAGGTTGAACAGTTTTGCGTGCGTGGAATCCTGATAGCAAGATTTATTCTTCAAAATTCTACGAGTTTTATTTTGAGTCTAAAGGAAAAAAATAAGAATCGACTTTATTTTTGGATATGTTACACCCGAATGTTTCTGGGTGCTACTAACGTAGACAGTGGATCATAAATAAAATCCATGGGGATATTTTGCAATCGACAGCACTACAATAGATCCTCATATAACTTTCGAATAAATGTTATACTATTTTGGTTCTTCGTACGCCCGGAGAAAAGAAAATTCTTTATCTTACCTGTTGCCAGCATAAAGGCCAGAGTTATGTATTGAGCACGCATTTTTATTACCTGTAAAAGGACATTAAATTCTCTTAGAGATAAAAACAGACTAAGAAAGAAAGGAAGAAAAACTGTAATAAATAGAGAGGTAAAATTAGTTATATCGCTGGAGGGACTGAAATAATAGATAGATACATAGATAAATAGATAGATAGATAGATCTCCCTATTGTAAACACATATCGGTTATTTCCTAGTTGAGTAACATGATATTACAGGGTGACCCAGAAAAAACAGAATCCAAATTATTTATTTTCCCATTAAACTAACCCTAAACCCTAACCCTAACCCTAACCCACTCACCCCCTAGTTGAGTAACATAATATCACTGGGTGATCCAGAAAAAACAGAACCCACAAATTTTGTAATAAAACTGTTCATTTTAATTTTAATTTTTAAGTCCAACAAGGGTTAGGGTTTAGGGTTAGGGTTGGAGTTGGGGTTTAGGGTTAGTTTAATGGGAAAATAAATAAATAATTTGGGTTCTGTTTTTTCTGGGTCACTCTGTAATATCATGTTACTCAACTATGAAATAACCCACATATCTATCTCTTAAATATTTGAAAAGGTTAGATAGATAGATACTGAGAGAAAGAGATAAAGCAGGAGAAAGAGATAGGTTAACAGACCGGGATAGATTGATATTGAATCTCTCTCTCTCTCTCTCTCTCTCTCTCTCTCTCTCTCTCTCTCTCTATCTATCTATCTATCTATCTAAGAAAGTGAAGCCTGTTATTGTTTGAGCAATATATTTTTTTTTCAAAATACGATCCCACCAATATTAAAGTAATATCGATTAATGTTTATTACAATGCGTTATATGTTGTTGTTGTTGTTGTTGTGTTGTTGTTGTTGTTGTTGTTGTTGTTGTTGTTGTTGATGATGATGATGATGTGTTGTTTGATTTAAAAAAATAACGTGCAATATTTTTCTTAACGTTGAAACTTCAAAAGCAAAAATATTATAATCTCGTGCGATATGAAGTCTCGCGATAATTCGGCTTCTCTATAGAATATGAATAAACAAGTGAAACCCCCATACGCATCATTCCTGTTCCTCGAACGCTAAAGTACTTTGATTTACAAGGCAATTACAAAAACACTCTGCTATATAACTATGGAGGTGCGTGGCGTAATGGTTACAGTCGTAGAAGATGGAATCGTCGAACTGAGTTCCAACCATGGACGAGGCTTTTTGCATTTCACATAGCGCTAATACCCTTGGAAAAGGTACGCATCCAATTATTCTTCCTGCAGCTCTGGGTGTTTGAAGCCATAAGTCTAGAAAGGAACAAGTCATTGTATCCCGATTACGCATTGGTCATACAAGACTAACGCACTCCAATATACTCAAACAAGAACAACAACCACAATGTGGAACACGTCAAACACCTTTGACAGTTAAACACTTATTCATGGAATGCAGATTTCTTGCTCACATCAGAAACCGTTATTTTAAAGCAAACAATATGAAAGATCTGTTTGTAAATGTCAACATGGAAGATATTCTCTCTTTTTTGCGGGAAATAAAATTATACCATAGAATATAGACATGAAACAAATCAATACCATACAACATAATCCCCAATAATGCTAACACATTTTTAAAACCAATTACTAAAAAGTATAAATATAAATACACGATATGTATTACTTCCTAACCGTTAGGCATGACATAACCCCAGACGGGTTGATATGGCGTTAAAATCAATAAACAAACAAACTAGTATATATTGTGTATATAACAATAAAAATGAGGACAATAGTCGAAATAATCCAAATAATCCAAACATGGCTTAGCTTTAACACAAGGTCACAATAATTTAACACCCAGTGAGGATCGAACTCACTTATTATTGATCTGTGAGAATAACATGCTAGCCATTATATTATAACGAGATGTACAAGTCAGTCCATTAAGAATTGTGGGTAAGCACTTCCAACATGAGTTATTTGTCTCATTACCTAATAAGGAAAACCTCGTAATGTCTACCCAGCAACCTCTGCAAATAACAAAAAACTAAAAAACGGTTAAATCGAACATAATGGACCTAAATTGCCCACGTATCTTTGAGGCGTAACATAGATTCTCAAAGATACGTGGCTCAAAGTTAACTGACCTGGAAAAATGTAAGTTTATAAATAAAATTATTATATCTTTTTTTCATTAATATATCAACACTGAAAATTTCATTAAATTCAGTTAATTCCCTGATTTTTGGTATTTTTTTCTTTCGGTGGGGTGACATACGATAGTGGAATTTAGGTCCGTTAAGTTCGATTCAACCAAAAAGAAACTATGAATTATCATGTTACCTACTTTTGAATTGAAGTAATTTCATATCTATTAATAATGGAGATTGGCATCCGGTTTTTGTCTGTAACAAAAACTACGTCACTGCTTACGTCACTATACCCGAAATCGTCATAATATAGAATAAATACACTCAAAATTTGAACATGCAACATTAGACAGTCCTCATTGTTTTTTAAAACAAGTTTTGATAAATACATGACTGGTATTATATATCTATATATAGTTTGTTTTATTTTAATACATATTTAAAGTTTACATTTCAAATTGTTTTACTTTTTTAATCCTTTAATGAATTTGAGGATTTTACTTACTTAGGGTACAAGCTCGTTGACATTGAATTTTTTACTCCCACCCCTCAGGCAATATGTTTCAAAAACTATTTTTACATCGCCCGGAGGGTGTTTTTTTATTTTGTACTAGTATTGATAAATTCCTATTTTTTTACTTTTTCTTGAATCCATAAATTTGCCGTAAATGATATGAAAATAGATGAATACATGGAAATCAAATGGTGTAATACGATGCAAATTGAAAATCGCTGTAAACACCGAAAGTAGGAATCAAAGAGTTTGTGTACTTTAGATCAATAGCGATTTTTAGGATTCGGTTATTCCTATCAGAGGCGGAAAACGGTGCCAGCAAGGGAAGCAAAAGGTTAAACAAGAGGATGTGCATCATTGGATCGTGTGCACATGCGCAGAATACTGCACAATTTAAATGCACTTGCACAAGTTATTGATTTATTGATAGAGTTGATATTTTTGCATTAAGAACCGAGACGCCATTTTGAAGAATCGTGTAAAGTTTCAGAGATGGAGTTTCAGGAAAATAAGATGAAAATATTAATTTGTGTAAGTTTGCTTTTTGTGGGTTTTTTTCTTTTTTTTTTTCTTTTTTTTTCTTTTTTGTGTATGAGGGGGTTGGGGGGGGGTCTTAACTGCTTTTTCTTACTTGTTGTTTGCTAAGAAGTGGACCCTATTAAAAATAATTAAAAATCTATTTATCGACATTTTAGAAAAAGGAAAAAAAAAGAATCTGAAGAAAGAAAGTAAAAGAATCCGGAGGTGAAAGAAAGAAAGAAAGAAAGAAAGAAAGAAAGAAAGAAAGAAAGAAAGAAAGAAGAAACTGGTGTAAAAAGAAAGAAAAATACAGAAAGAAAGAGAGAAAGAAAGAATCCGAGTTAAAAGAAGAAAGAAAGAAATAAATGGTATTAAAGGAAAGGGGGAAAGTCAGAAAGAAAGAAAGAGAGAAAGAAAGAAAAGAATATGGAAGTAAAAGAAAGAAAAGAAAGAAAGAAAGAAAAGAACCCTAAGGTAAAGGAAGGAAGGAAAGAAAGAGAGAAAGAAAGAAAGAAAGAAAGAAAGAAAGAAAAAACAGAAAGAAATGTTTGACATTCGCGAATTTGGCACAAATGGCAGAGCAATGATTTTCAGAATATAAGGTTACCTTGACTTACGTCATTCCCAACTGTCGCTGTTTCGAGTTTCGAGTTATTTAATTCTATTTTTCTCCCTTTTATTGTACATTTTAGTCTAGTTTGATTTATTTATTTAATGGTATATCAGATTCGGAGTCCCCCGTGGCGTAAAGGCAAACGTGCTGGATTTGCGACATATAAAGAAAAGTGGTAGGAAAAGGGTTAATCCGCAACAAGATAATTTAAGGCCGAAGTCTTTTTTTCTAGTAGTTATATGGTTTCAAATAACCATTTCTATTTAATAATAGCAGTAATAATAGTCATTTATTTAAAACAAACTTCAAGCAACTATTCTTAGTACAAATCATTTGCGTATATACCAATAAAGATGAGGACAATAGCCCGAATAATACAAATTATCAAGCCTCGTTTCATAAATTCCAAGAAATAGATATTTCTATTATTAAGATAATTTGTATTATTCGGACTATTGTCCTCATCTTTATTGTTATATACACATCGGTTGATGTGTCCCCTGGCCTTCTTCCGGTGTTTCTTGTCGAAATCGGTTCAAACTTCCGTGAAGGCTCCCGATTACGACAAGGAACACCCGAAAAAGGCCGAAATGTTGAGTTAATAACAATAATACAAAAACAAATCTGATCATCTGTATCGACTTTTTAGTTGTGATATTAGAATCAAAAAAGGACCTCACTTTTTTGAAAGAAGATTAAAGAAAATAATCTGCTGGTCGACGAGGCGTAGAATATTCTGACTGTATCCCCTACAAAATAGTCCGAATAATACGAATTATCAAGTTTCATCTCATAAATTACAAGAAATAGATCTTTTTATTATTGAAATAATTTGTATTATTCGGACTATTGTGCTCGTCATTAACTCTTTGTCTTTCTCTCACTATCTCTCCTCTACACTTTAACTCTCTCTCTCTCTCTCTCTCTATATATATATATCTTCTTTAACTCATTGTCTGTCTGTCTGTCTGTCTCTTTTAACTATCTCTCTCTCTCTCTCTCTCTCTCTCTCTCTCTCTCTCTCTCTCTCTCTCTCTCTCTCTCTCTCTCTCTTACTTCTTTAACTCATTATCTGTCTGTCTGTCTGTCTGTCTCCTTTAACTCTCTCTCTCTCTCTCTTCTCACTCTCATTCTCTTTCTCTTCTTTAACTCTTGTTCTGTCTATCTGTCTGTCTCCTTTAACTCTCTCTCTCTCTCTCTCTCTCTCTCTCTCTCTCTCTTCTCTCTCTCTCTCTCTCTCTCTCTCTTCTTTATCTTTGTCTGTCTGCCTGTCTGTCTGTCTCCTTTAACTTTCTCTCTCTCTCTTTCTTTAACTCTCTCTCTCTCTCTCTTTCTATCTCTCTCTCTTCTTTAACTCTCTCTTCTCTCTCTCTCTCTCTCTCTCTCTCTCTCTCTTCTCTCTCTTTAACTCTTTGTCTGTCTGTCTGTCTGTCTGTCTGTCTGTCTCTCTCTCTCTCTCTCTCTCTTTTAACTCTTTGTCTCATAGATTCCAATAAATATTTTTTCATTATTAAAAAGAAAAAGAAAAAAGAAATGTTAGATTGATATCACCATTTATAAATGAAACAACCTTCAGTTATGATAAATATTCATTTAATTAATCTCATGAAAACAACAGTGACATTTATCTCCTAACTTTCTTTCGTCTCCTTGTGAATTTCACATTCCTAAAGTTATTTTCGAGGTTTCCATAATAATTAATTATTTATTTATTCTAACAACCCAGACAACAGTTACACAATCAAATAAATTTATATACGATTAACAAAAAATCCTATAAGTGTAAATTAAATTTACTAGCAAAGATATTACCACATATGGGCACAAATATTTAAGTTTTGATGTAATAAAATATTCTAACAAATTATAAAACCTAACGAAACTAAATATGAACGCATACAAAAAGATTATACTCATTTTTGTTTTAATTTAATTGATTTGTATATAAAATCAAACATAGGATTACTTTTAATACATTTGAAAATAAAACAATATTAGAAATCAATAACACCAAGTAATTATTTATTAAACCTGGTTTTGTTAAAATCAGTATGCAAAATATCTATACCATATACTATGTAAACATTTTTTCTTAGTGATATATAAGACACATTGAAAGATTTTAAACGCTTTAATAACATCAGCTTTACTTTCAATAAGACGTCATCAATAAATACGCTAATTAAGATTAAATCAGGATTATTGAATAATAAATCATAACATAGCGTAAATAACTAAGGGAATTGTAACGTCAATGGTGATGTAGTTTTGTTTACAAACAAACACATAATTTCTATTACAATAACATTACCAGGTATGTCAGAAAACTTCTTGATCGCATTCTTCAATGTGAGGGCATCGTCCATTGCGAATTCTTGCTACAGGACCAGACGATCAACCAGCATATTTACAAAGAGATACTGCGGAATTTGCTTCGTTTAGAGCGCGAGAAGAGGTGAGAGATGTGGCAGGACAATTCGTGGGGATTCACCATGAAAACGCACCTGCACACACTGCCCTGAGTATCTAAGAGTTCCTGGCCCAGAAAAACATCACTGTGGGAGCAATCTCCCTACTCGCCCGACCTGGCTCCATGTGATTTTTTCTTCTTCCCCAAGCTCAAGGGGTCATTAAGGGAACCCGTTTAAGAATGTGACGACAAAGCTACGGAGAATCCCGGAAAAATCCTTCCAGGTGTGCATGCAAGCGTGGCAGAGAAGGATGAAAAAGTGCATTCGACTCCAGGGGGATTACTTTAAAGGGGATAACTTGTAGTTTGTAGTTTGGATTTGAAATAATTTTTTGTGACACCAGTCCTGAAAGTTTTCTGACATTCCCCGTAAATACTCGCTTAAAGGCGCTCTATCGGCCCAACAATGACACTTCGTGCCGATTGTATTAAATCGCAACAATATTTTTTTTAACAATTAACAATTTTTTTTCAAAACAAGGATATAATTGAAAATTATTGCATAACTCCAGGATAAACAATATTTTTGGCTTTCCCATTTGGGGTCGATACAAAAACTTGTGGAGTGGAAGTACATTTTAGGGTCCCATCTATGGGTTAAGTAGGGAAAAAATGAGGTTAAAAAGTGTGTTTTTAAAAAAAATTGAGTACCATGAATTGTGTTTGTTCTACGGCATATCAAATGCGATGGGTCCTTTATGGTGACAAAGTTTTGAAATAGATTCGTAGTGATATTTTTGTAAAAAAAAAAAACTTTATAAGTCAGCGTATATATGAAATATATATATATATATATAATATATATATATATTTTAATAAATATATTAATGTGTTGTTAATATTCTTAGTCAATTAGCGCTTGGCTCTATTACTGATATTTTGTTAGTACAATCGCACTTCTTTTAGGAAATGTAAAATCCTGGATGGTCTTATTTTCGTGAAAAGGTTTTTTCAAATTATTTGCTTGATAGTATTTTGTTCGCACTAGATGAAAGTCTATACACTCTAGCTGTATATGTCATGGAGAATGAATAAGATAAAACGTCTTCGGCATAGAATAACCCAAAAAGTTGGGTATTGGTATAATAAATACCGACACCCTAAAGTAGATTTTTAACTTGCACCAAGTTTTCAGCATTTAGTTTTAGAAATCGTTTACTGCTGGAGAAACAAGGACAACGATGCAAAGTAAAGTTCTCTCGTGGACACCTACACATGGACACACCAATGTAAACCGACCAACAAAAACCTACGTCTGTGCGGATATTGGAAGCCGGGCGAGCCGATTGCCGATAATGATGGGTGGCTTGAGAGAGAGGGCGGGGGAGAGGATGGAATCCTGATGTTCATGATGATGATGATGATAAAAAAGAAGTCCTTCCAATCCAGCCAATAACAATGTTTTGAATTTACTAAGATTTTTGTGCCCATGCTTATTTTGCTACGTGGTCACCCATGGGCAGGCTCGTCATGTTTAACTTCAGGAATTAGCAGAAACCAATGTTTTTCAGCATCAGCTGCACACTTTACCGCACAGATACAATATGTGCTACTCATACGCTGTGTTGGCGAGGACCGGTATCGAACCCGGAACCTTGTGATTTCTTGGCGGATGCTCTACTGAGTGAACTTTAAATGGTAGGAATGTACAGAATATGGGCGCTTATGTCATTTCGGCTTACATCAAATCCACCTTTACGCCGCTTTTCTCAGCAAAAAAGAATAACATGATAAAATGATCCAGATTTGTGCTACTCATGCGCTGAGTTGGCGAGGGGCGGTACATTGGGGGACTTTTTAATGACTCCCTATATGGGCCGCAAGAAAGGAAAAACAAGGCAAATAGATAGTTTCAAATAACGTCAATATTTTGTACGTATGAAGGTTGCTAAAACATATTCTTTCAGCAGTCAATATATTCTTGTGCGTAGCTTACATAAGTCAAATTTCTGAACGTAGCTTACATTTGGTATAAGGTTGTAATTATGGTGTACCAAGTGAGGATCTAATTCACTACTCAGTTGTAACTTATCAGTGAGAAAAGCTTGTTAACCATTACACCAAAATGAGGTATTATTTCAAAAACTAGGCATGACTTTGATTTGAAGCGGTGATACAAGTTTCTCACCATTATACCACGACGATATAATCTTTTAAAATCTAAACCTCACTAAGAATTGACACCCGATGAGAATCCAACTCACTACTCGGTAGTAAGTGATTTGTAAGAATAGCTTGTTAACTATTACATCCGATAAGGTATTTTTAAAACTAAGTATAATTTAGAGGGCCGGTTTAGCTCAGTCGGTAGAGTAGCCCCCCAGGAATCGCAATGTTCCGGGTTTGATACCAATCCCCGGCAACTAAGCGCATTAGTAGAACAGATTGGGTAATCTAATCTGTGCGGTAAAGTGGGAGCTGACGGTAAGTGTGGAGCTCCACCTCAGAAAAAAACAATCTTCCTGGTCTAGCGCTAGCGAATAGAAAATAGATTCCCTCGCTGCCCGGCTGCTACGACTGAGGTACAAGACTGAGCCACTAGTTAGGATCGAACCCACTACAAATTGAGAGGCCCCCTCCGATCAATCGGCTAGTCATGTTAGGCCCTTGCACCTATATGATTGCCCCAACCCTATTGCCCTTATGGCAAGCCCCAACCCTTTTTATCATATATATGCTAGGAGGGTGTGGCTGAGGGTTTTCATATCCTGGGAATGACGTTAAACTCTATCTGTTGGTGAGGTTCCAGTGCTAGCGGTCTGGGGAATGTAGAGCACCCCTTCGTCACCATTCATCCCAGACCTCCAAAACTGGAACCTCACCATCAGATAAACTTTAACGCCATTCCCAAACATGAAGACCTACGGCCACCGCCTTCTGGCACATACATGATAAAAAAGGGTTGGGTTTACCATAAGGGCAATAGGGTTGGGGCAATCATATAGGTGCTAGAGCTTGACGTGACCAGACGATTGATTCTCAGTCAGTGTATTCTAAACCCCCAGTCGACAAGGCTGATTATATATGTATAGAAGATGGCGATAACAAAAGAGATAGATTTTTAAAAGGGAGTTTGGTTTGGTTTGGTTTGGTTTGGTTTGTTTACGGCATATCAACCTCACTGGGTCATTTAATGCCGATAAAGTTTTGAAATAAATTCATTCTTAATGGATGCTCATTTTTTTTATAAACTAATGTTTTTCTATTTAACCCATAGATGGGACCCTAACAGGTACTGGCCACTCCGGGTCAGAGTGGACCAGAGAGCAATGGTGAAGAAGGGGTGCTCCACATTCCCCAAACATCCAATACTGGAACCTTACTTTCAGATAGAGTTTAACGTCATTCCCAGGACATGAAGAGCATCAGCCACCATCTTCTAGCACCTAGATGATATAAAGGGTTGGGGCAATCATATAGGTGCTAGGGCTTGACGTGGCAGGCCGATTAATCGGAGGGGGCCACTCCAATCGCACGTCTATCCAAGCAATGCCCAAAGTGGAGTGTTGCATGTCATCGACTGTTCAGTCACCTGGTTCCATCCTTAAGCATCACGGGTCGACACCCACGGCCAACAGGTGGACCAATTGGGGGAGTCTTCCCCCTATGCAGAGGTTCAGTCGGTGTATTCTAACGGTTTAAAAGGGAGAGAGAAATCTTGAAAAATAATTTTTAGAAAAATTATTGGATGGAAGTAAAAAGTCGGTGGAGTGGCCTATTATCGGTATAATCAGCCGTACAGCGAGGGAGTCTATCCCCTTTTCACTAGCGCCACAACAGAGAGATAACTTTTGCGTTTGATGTGGGTGCCAGACTTATCATCAGCTCCCCACTTTACCAAACAGATCTAAGCTCTGCTACTCATGTGCTGAGTTGGCGAGGGCTGATATCAAATCCGGAACCTTGTGGTTCCAATGCGGATGTTCTACCAAATGAGTTAAACAGCCCCGAATGTTCTTGAGGTCTGGGGAATGTGGGGCACCCCTTCATCACCATTGCTTCTAGGGCCACTCTGACCCGGAGTGGTAGTACCTGTTAGGGCCCCATCTATGGGTTAAATAGAAAATTTGTTTACATAGAAAAATTGAGTTTCAAAAAATTTCTTCCAAACTATCGCTACAAATCTTTCAAAACTTTGCCGGCATTAACTGATCCATCGAGGTTGATATGCGTAAAACAAAACAAAACAAACAAATATTCATATATAAAGAGTAGTTGGTGTGTATATATGTATGCATGTCCGGAGTACATTAAAATATAAAGTAAAGTAAATATATTTAATACATATCAAATATCACCGGTTCTTGCTTTTTGTACAAAAAATATGAAGATTTGAGTAATATTTACTAAGATATCTAAAAAGTAATGTCTACATAATAATAATAATAATAATAATAATAATAATAATAATAATAATAATAATGGATCTGAGGGACTAACTTGCTAATCATTACACCACGTTTTTGTCCCTCTTTACATAGGTGATGCTGGGTAGCCGCTTATAGTATAAATATAAAGAATAGTTGGTGTGTATGTATGGCTGGATGAAACTATAAAAATAAAACAATTAACGACAAAGCAAATATATGTACAAGGTGTGTCAGAAAAGTATTGAGATATTTTGTACTTTTTGACACACCTTGTATTCTGAAAAAATAACGTTCCATTCATTAATTTTTTTTTTTTCAGAATACAAGGTGTGTCAAAAAAGTACCAAGTTTAAAGCTATATTTACCAAAGATAGAAATGAAGAATGAATGGAATTCTTTTTTTTTTTTTTCAGAATACAAGATGTGTCAAAAAGTACAAAAAATCTCGATACTTTTTTGACACACCTTGTACACATTAAATATCACCGGTTCTTGTTTTTTGAGCAAAAATTATGATGGTTTGATTTATATTCGGGGATATTAAAAATTAAAATATACATGGAAATAGCATTAAAATTCTACTTAAAAATGTCCAGAATTTGTAAATCTCAAAAGTAAACAATTCAATACACAAGTTTTTGTTTTGCCTCTCTCATCTACCTAGGAGGTGCAGGGTAGTCGCTTCTAGTTTCTATATATGCGAAAGATTTTCTACGTTAAGAGATAACATTATCTAATATGATTTTTTTTTCTGTAGAAAAGCAATCTACTCACCAGATGCCTTTCAACCCTCAGTCTCGATTATATTTCATCTTATACATCATTGCGGTTAGTAAGAGAGATACTGTGCAAAATAAGCGGGAGAAATATCTCTGCTTTTATGGGATTTTCTTTTCTAAAACAAAGTAGTTCTATTTCAGTGTTGATCAGGATAGCAGTTCGTGTGAATAGTCTCAGTGTATTCTAAATAGGTTCGTTTTTTTCAGCATCTACCACACTCCATGTCCCATATTCTTATTGTTAGCCTCTCGGGGGTTGATTAATTCATTAATAATAATAATAATAATAATAATAATAATAATAATAATAATAATAATCACTCATCCAAGGTCTAGGATAAAGACCTGGTGAAGAATTGTAAATTAAACGAAAATAAAGCAGAAGATTGAAGATTAAGATATGAATAAATAAATAGATGAAATAATAATAATAATAATAATAATAATAATAATAATAATAATAATAATAATAATAATAATAATAATAATAATAATAATAATAATTGAAAAAGCTATGGAATATGAGGGTCAAAGTGATACCAATTGTAGTTGATGCACTTGGAACGGTCCAAATAAACTTAGAAAAAATATTGGAAGATCTGGAAATCAGAGAAAGAATTGAGACCATCCAGACTACTGCACTGCTTGCAGTCGGCTAGAATACTCAGAAGAGTCCTGAAGACCTGAGGAGACTTGTTGTTACTCAGACTCCAGTGAAATACCACAAAACTCAAAAGGAGTGAAAAATAATTTCACCATACAACTGGTATATGCATAATCTGCCCTGGAGAATGAGACGCATGAAATTCTCTGCGACTTTGAGATACAGACAGATCACCTAATCCCGACCAGAAGACCAGGCCTAGTATTGATAAACAAGAGGAGAACCTATCATCTCGTGGATTTTGCCGTCCCAGCCGACCACTGAGTGAAAGTGAAGGAAAGCGAAAAGATAGACAAATACTTGGACATTGTCAGAGAGTTGAGAAAACTGTGGAACATGAAAGTGAAGGTCGTACCAATTATAATCTGTACCCTTGAAACGGTCTCCAAAGCTCTGGAAAATGATTTGGGTGAATTGGAAATCAGAGGAAGAATCGAGACCATTCAAACTACAGCATTGTTAAGATCGGCTACGATACTCAGAGGAGTCCTGAAGACCTAAGGAGACTTGCTGTCACTCAGCCTTCAGTGAACCGCCTGCTAACTTGCCAACTGTTAAATTTTGCAGTTCAAGTAGATCGCAGGCTTAAGATGAAAGAAAACGAAAATACCTGGACCTTGCTAGAGAATTGAAAAGGATGTGGAATATGAAGGTCAAAGTGATACCAATTGTAGTTGATGCACTTGGAACGGTACCCAAAAGTTTAGAAAAGAGACTATAGGAACTGGAAATCAGAGAAAGAATTGAGACCAGACAACTGTATTGCTGTAAACGGCTAGAATACACAGAAGAGTTCTGGAGACCAGAGGAGACTTTTTGTCACTCAGACTCCAGTGAAAGACCATCAGCTAACGCTGGTGTAAAAAACTAAGAAATAATAATAATAATAATAATAATAATAATAATAATAATAATAATATTCTTGAGAACGAAACGCATAAAATTCCCTGGGACTTTGAAATAAAAACGGATTACCTTATCCCAGCAAGAATACCAGACCTAGTGTTGATTAACAAAAAATAAAGAACTTGTCAACTGGTGGATTTTGCAATTCTAGCAGATCACAGGGTGAAACTAAAGGAAAATGAAAAAATGGACAAATACCTGGACATTGCCAGAGAACTGAAAAAGTTATGGAATATTACAGTCAAAGTGATACCAATTGTAGTTGGTGCACTTGGAAAAGGATTTTGGAAAGTCTAGAAATCAGAGGAAGGGTTGATACCATCCAGAACACTGCACTGCTGCCAGAATACTCAGAAGAGTATTATTATTATTATTATTATTATTATTATTATTATTATTATTATTTACTCCTTTTGAGTTTTCACATCAGCATTAGCTGATGGTCATTCACTGGAGATCTGAGTGACAGCAAGTCTCCTCAGGTCTCCAGTGAAAGACCATCAGCTTATTCTGATGTGAAAACTCAAAAGGAGTAAATAATAATAATAATAATAATAAATAATAATAATAATAATAATAGCTGAAAAAACTTTGGAACATAAAGGTGAAGCTCGTGTCAATCGTAATTGGGGCCCTTGAAACGGTTCCTAGGGGTTCGGAAAAGTGTCTAGAGGAATTGGAAATCGAGACCACCCAAACAACAACACTGTTAAGATCAGCTAGAATACTCAGAAGAGTCATAGAGACCTGAAGAGACTTGCTGTCCCTTACCCTCCAGTGAACCACCGGCTACCGCAAGTGTGAATAATAATAATAATAATAATAATAATAATAATAATAATAATAATAGTGTTAATTAAAAAGAATAAGAGAACCTATCATCTAATGGAGTAAGAATGAAAGAAAGCGAAAAGATATACGAATACTTGTACCTTGCCAGAGATCGGAAAAAAAACTGTGGAACATGTGAGTGAAGGTAATAAAAATATGTAGTTGGTGCTCTGGGAACGGTCCCCAAGGGTTTGGAAAAATACTAAAGGAATTGAAAATCAAAGAGTCGGTGAAGGATTGTTAAATAAAAAAAGGTAAAGCTGAAAATTAAAATATAAATAAATAATAATAAATAAATACTTTACCCTGATTAGCATAAGAGTTACGAACGATCTCACAAATGTCGACAAATGTTGTTGTTTTAATTAACTGCGTCCTTATTATAGCATTTCTTTTCCACGTCACAGGAGAATAAATGTTCTATTTATTTAAATGATAAAATTGGAAATTATAATAAACTAGCTCAGGTACCCGACGTTCCTCAGGGTAAGAAGTTTTGATGATGTAATTTATATATATATCTTAGCAAGATTCTATGTATACAGAAATATCGATATTAAAGTTAATCCTAATAGTTCATTAGGGTAAGAATCTGAGCCAGATTCTTGCCCTGATGAGCTACTTAGCGAAACTATTAGTAGATATATATGACTCATTGGGTTTAACTTTATTATTTGCTCTACTTAGGTATCAAGCACTTTTTACATTTTAGCTTTAGACAATCCTAGCGGTTTATATATATATATATATATATATATATATATATATATATATATATATTATTTCTTTTATATTTTTTTCTTTTGGATGAGTGTTATAGTGTTAATCGATTATTTTCGGTTGGTACGACCCTCTTGGTCTTTTCTTTTGCTAACCTCTTGTTTTTTGTTGTTGTTGTTTTTTTGTTGTTGTTTTTGTTGTTTTTTTTGTTTTTTTTCTTCAGGTGAAGTTTGGTAGTATATTTTTACTAACAAATTACTTGCCGGGTTTTCGTTTTTACCGCAAGGGTTTACTAATAGGATTTGTACATGAAATATCTATATTATATGGATACACAATAAAAGAATTTTAAACATTAAAATATACTGAATAGTTTTGTTTCTTTTGTGTTTTGTTTTTTGTTGTTTTTTTTTTGTTGTTTTTTTAATAAGCTATTTAAGATTCAGTTCTATGTGGATGGGAAAGGTGCAAAGAAGCTATTTGCATAATAATTTGTAAATTATGCAATTTCATGTTCTAAAAGCAATTAGGTTATTGGAAGTGGAAATGGTGCAATGAAGGCTTTTCGGGAAGCAATTAAGCTACGTGGGCTTACCAACATAGGAACATGTATCATACATCAAAATGAAGCTGGTCCTCTGTGGATCACACCCCTAATTCTACACATAGTCACCATTTCTCTCAATAGCAATGTTCCACCTTCAAATGAGAGTATGTATTCCTGCACCGTAAAATTCTGTTGACTTTTCTTTGAACTACTTCTTCACTACAGATTACTCACCAGATTTAGCGCCTTCAGACTATTATCTCTTTTGTCCCATGAAAGAGGGTTTGAGGGGCAAACATTATTCCAGTGACGAGGAAGTGAAATCTGTCTGGGATTAATTAATTAGATTTTAAAATGATTTAAGTATTTAAGATTTTTTTAAATTAAACATTTTTTTAATGAATAGCATATATATTTTATAATTGATTAGGAAAAGACAGGATTCTTTTAAAAATTAACAAAAGGTAGACACGAAAAGAAAGTACTTATTATTTAGTTGAAAATCTCTAGAAAAATAAAGTTCCTATTAGATTAAGATATTGTGATTGTGAAATTTCAAAATTTCATGAAACTTAAAAATTACTTGAAATTCATTGGTAGTAATCTTGAATTCATAAATTACCATTGGGGAAAGGAATTATTATTTAATTATCACCTCTATGAAAATAATATATTAAGAAAGAAAGAAAGAAAGAAAGAAAGAAAGAAAGTAGGGGTAAGATAGAGTGAGGGGGTGAGCGCGCGGAAACAATAATGCTCATTTATCTCTGTCGAACATAATGAAAAGATGAAGAGAAAAAAAGAAAAAAATGAGTGAGAGAGAGTCTAATCAAGATTATTATACATTTTAGATATTGAACTATTATGCAATAGCTCTTAAGTAAACGTATCAAACGTTGTAATGATTAAATCATCATAATGTGATATATCAACAGGTCATGCTAGTTGGTTCTAATTAGTCGTAATTTGCAATTAAGTTAAAGACTGACCCGTCTCTTCACATTCTGTCTGTGACTTTCCCCCTCTCAGTATATGTCTTAGTTTCTGACTGCTGATGAAAATTAACATACAAATAAAGTGTGAAATTCAATCTCCCTCTCACACTCCCCAATCTCTTTCACAGAGAAATTAAATATTTAATCAATATATATATATATATATATTATATATATATATATATATATATATATATATTGTGCTTAATTGGAGTCGTACCTAATTTTGAAAATTAATTAATTAATTAATTAGGTACGACTCCAATTAAGCACATATTCTCCCAAAAATTGTCGGCAAAAAAGCCATTCCAAACATACCGTGTTTACAAATTATCATATATATATATATATATATATATATATATATATATATATATATATATATTGAGAAGGGGAAAGTTACAGGCAGAATGTGAAAAAGAGACTGGTCAGTTTTTTACTTAATTGCAAATTTTAGCATGTTTGGAATTCTCCGGCCGTATTTATTTTTTTATCTAATTCACTTTCCAAAACCATTTTTTCCTGATCACAATTATTTACCCAGAATTCAACGGGTGAACCAATATGTTACGTTTATTCTCACACAGAGAAACTAGCATGTATAAGGAGTAGTTAAACAAGATATATATAAAGAGGGGCAAGTCATGAGCAGGATGGGAAGTAAGAGACGGGTCAGTTTGTTTGTTTTTTATTTAACTGCAAATTTTAGCATATTTGAAATTCTCCGGTTGTATTTATTTTTTATGCCCAAGCCAGCGAAGCTGTCTCTCGTAGAGAATGGAGAACATGCTGTTCATGTTGGAACGGCTGTTTTTGGGCATTTTATCCTGTCAGCGGATCTGTAGAAGAAGTCGTAGACACCGGAGGTGGAAATTATTGAGTTTCATTTCGTGGCTTGTATATGTTGTCCATGCTTCGCTACTGTAGAGTACTGAGAACACACGCTTTGTAGGCGGGTAGTTTGGTTTTCTTAGCGAGACTTGCATTATTCCAGACTCTCTTGCTCAGTTTAACTGTTGCTGGTTTCGCTATTCTGCTGTTCACTTCAGAATCAATGGAGACTGAGTTGGAGATGGTGGACCCGAGGTACTTGAAATTCTCCACGGCTTCAAGGTTGTACCCATCAATATTGATGTTTAGAGGAGTGTCTACGTTTTGTGCCATGACTTTTCGCAGGCTTGGGCATGTCAGGAGGATGGAAAATAGCCGCATCCCAAAAGATCTTTTGTATGGCGAATTAGTAAAAGGCTCCAGATCGGTAGGTAGACCACGCCTACGCTTTCTGCGGAAGCTTTGCAAACTCACTTTTTCCCTGATCACAATTATCTACCCCAAGCTCAATAGATGATCCAACGTGTCACGTTTTCTCTAGTTCAACATATAAATGTCCATATGATTCATGTCAATCTGAAATCGTCGTTCCATTATTTATAAGATTAAAACCATTTTTTAAACTCTGACATATCACTCAATAAGTCATGGGCCTCTCATATAGATGGCGTAAATAATAAAAAAACTATATATTTTTTAAAAATTACTAACCTTCAAATGGCACGTGTCAAAATTTGAGCCCAATCGGATAATTAGTTTACAAATTACAGTTATTAAGTGAACTACTGTTGCAAATTTTCAAAACAATGGAAAAATCTGAATTTAGTGTGTTGATAAAGCATTGTTTTCTGATGGGAAAAAATACTGTTCAAGCAAAGCAATGGCTTGATAAGTGTTATTCGGACTCTGCTACGTCGGAAACAACGGTTATCAGGTGGTATGCTGACTTTAAAGGCGATCGTACAGATACAAATGATGCTGAACGCTCAGGTCGCTCAAAGGCGTATTTTGAGGCCAAAGACAAATTGTTCTACAAAAAAGCATCGAATTGTTAGAGAAGCGTTGGAATCAGTGTATCACTCTAGAAGGAGACTATGTTGATGAATAAAGTCGAATTCTGTCTAAAAGTTGTTGTTTTATTAGTTAGGCCCGGGACTTATTGAGTGATGTCTAATATCAAAGTCTCTATCTCACTTCGTTTGGCAGATTTTACTATCTGATAACCCCTGGTGACCTGAAATGACATCGGAGGGCAACTTGGCATTGTCTATGTTAAGCTTCGGGGTGAAATCAATGTTCATGAAAATAAATCAGTTCCCTTGCGTTTTCTGTTTGGTCGTAGTCTTCGGAGACACAACGGCACGCATATACACACACATACACCGTACATATATTACCAGTACTTATCCTTCCCCTTTTAGAAAACATTTTAAAGATTAATTTTATACAAAATTGATTATTTCATTTGTGTCTGTTCCTAAGGAAGATAAAGAAAGTATCACAAATTCTATTATATCTAACTCAATTAGACGAGGATTGGTTGATAAATAAATAAGGTCCTAAATCCTACAAAAAGATTTAAACCAGACACGATCTCTCTCTCTCTCTCTCTCTATCTCTCTCTCTATATATATATATATATATATATATATATATATATGGAGAAAAGTAGACGAACACGGGATGTTATGGAAACTGGATATTTATTGTCGACGATGCAACGTTTCGGTCTATTAGACCTTATTTTTTTTTTTAGAATGTCCATCATTGAAACAAGAACTATATTCAAGTCCTGAAGAAGGTCTAATAGACCGAAACGTTGCATCGTCGACAATAAACATCCAGTTTCCATAACATCCCGTGTTCGTCTACTTTTCTAAACATATTGTCGGATTAACCTCCTTATATTTCTCCATATATATATATATATATATATATATATATATATATATATATGGAAATACGATGAGGAAATTAATCCGACAATATGTGAAGAAAATGTTTTCAAACATATAACTGACACAGGATGTTATAATCAAAGGAAAAATTTTATATGTCTAAACTTAAGTATTTCGGTTTATGATAAACCATCATCAGGACACTTAATATTTTCATTTTTCTCCCTTACAAAATTTATTTTGCATCGTCCATATATATATATATATATATATATATATATATAACTGATATAAAAATGGACTAAGTTTTTTGGGGGTTCACTATTTAAATGATTAACTGATTGAATGATTTTAACGGCATGTCAACATGTCTAGGGTTATTTTATGCCCTCAAATTAGGGAATCCCGTTTATTGTACGTTTATATTCCCATGTTCTTTATATAGTTGTTTCTTCAAATGTTTTCCCACGGTGTGAAGGAATACAAACATTTTTTAAACAGATCTGTTTGACTCAGAGATGGCTCTCAACCCTTTTTTATCATACATGTGCTAGAAGGCGGTGGCTTAGGGTCTTAATGTCCTGGGTATGACGTTAAACTGCATCTAATAGTGAAGTTCCAATTCAGGAGCTCTGGGGAATGTGGAGTATCACAATTACTCCCAGATCTACTCTGATCCGGAGTGGTAGTACCTATTAGGAAACCATCTATGTGCTAAATAGAAAAATGAGTTTTTAAAAATTGTTTTGAAAAAATTGAGTTTTAATAAAATAAAAATTTAGGGTCCCACCTATGAATTAAATTGAAAAAAAAAGTATTTAAAATCCATAAAAAAAAGGACCGATCAAGAATGAATAAAATAAAATATCCTCTGTATAAAATAATCCCACAAGGGTTGACATGCCGTAAAATCCAACCAACCAACCCATAGATGAGACCCTAACAGGTACTACCATTCTTGGTCAGAATGTACCTAGGATTAATGTCAATGTAGGTTGGTTGATTCTTTTACGGCATATCAACCTTTTCGGGTCATTTAATGCCGAATCAAGTCATTTTACCTATTGTTGCTTTCCATCCATAAAATAATTTCTAATATCTTTTTGATTGTATACTAGGGTAGATTGGTTTTTCACTTTTTTTAAATATCAAATTGTCCATCTATGCAAAAGTTGTGTGTTAGTATACTGAATACTGATACCAAAAATTAGATCTTTTACTTGTACCATTGTTTGAGGAATGGTAAAGCCTCATGGATAGATTACCTATCCTTATCAAGTAACCTTTTTTTCTTTTTTGTATCCCTTTCATATACTGCACGTTCATGGAACACTATATGTAAAATTATGGAGGCCGTGGTTTAATGGCCAGAGTCGTAGGAAATGGACTCGTCGACCCGAGTTCAATTCCTGTGCGAAACTGTTTGAATTTCACAAAGCGCTAATACCCTTGGGAAAGGTATGAATTCAATTCTCCCTCCAGCTATGGGTAAATAACAGGGCAGACTGGACTCTTTAACCATGACTAGGTAACCTGTCTAGGAGAAGGAAAACTCTGAATTCAAACCTGTTAAACTCCGCTTAATAAATTGACCTTGTGTCGCATCCTGCTCGTGCGGAGGGGTTGGTAAATATATATGTAAAGTTCAAGCTATTGTCACGCATTTGTCTTCTTTATTCTTAATACCACTTTTAAGTTAGTTAAGTAAATTAAATATCTCATGTTCTTGTATGTATAAATGAGTTTATCTCGTCTTTACTGCGGTTGTATTCAGTGTTAGTATATCACGGCTATACTAATGATAATACTGGTCTTTGGTGAGTAAGGGAACGACTAAAATAGTACCAGTTTGGGACTATGCTAACGTGAAGTAAGTGTGAATTTCGGGTTCAAATCCTAGGTGCGGCTGCTTGCATTTCACATGGGGTAATAACCTTGAGAAATGTACGAATCCAACTATTCTGTCCCCAGTTATGGGTAAATTGTAGGCCTACTTGACCTGGTCAAAGTTATTGCTATCCAAGCAAAATTTCGGACCATATGACCTTTAGGCACCCTTTTTGATCTCAATGCAGAAAGACATTTTTCATTTACACCGTCAATATCCGGTTGTTTATTAACAGACGATTTTAGAGGGTTTTTTTTATTATAAAACTAATCCCTAACCCTAATCCCTAACCCTAACCCCTAACCCTAACCCCTAACAAATAAGCGGATATTGACGATGTGAATGAAAAATATGTCCTTCTAAATCGAGATAAAAAAGGGGTGCGTAAAGGTCATATGGTTCAAAATTTCTTCAACCATATGGTTACCGAAAGTTTGATCAACTGCGCCTTCACCTTTTTTTTTTTCTTCAGTATTACGGCCCAGTAGGGCCGGCTTAGCTCAGTCGGTAGAGCGTTCGACTAGGAACCACAAGTTTCCGGGTTCAATGCCGACCCTCAGTGTATGTGTAGGACGGAGATCCGTACGATAAAAAGAGGAGCTGATGGTAGATGTGGTGCTCCATTTCAGACACCAAAAAAAATCTTCTTTGTGTAGTGCTAGTGAAAAAGGAATAGACCCCCTTGCTGTCTGGCTGATACCGACTTTAGGTCACCTTGACAACTCTACTTATGAAATCATAAAACATAAGTTCTCAAGTTAGATTATGTTGCATGTTCCTCTCTGCAGCTCACAAATTACACACAGATTGAGGTAATGCACAATGTGTCAGCGAACGATACTACCAACTACGGAAAGTACCAATCACAACCGCTACCTTCCATGACTTGAATTTCTTTGGTAATTGTTATATATCTTCTTATTATAATGGAGATTGTGGGTTTGCCTGTGTGTAATCGAAACTATATCACTACTCAAGTCACATGTCTCTTAGTTATTTACGTGTCTTTCTCCATAATTTTATTTTTATCTAAACCTCGTTTATTAATAAAATTGTTTTACATTATTAATACTGTTGGCCATATGCACATACTAATAACATGCAATCGTATTTATATCTACAACAAAATAGCGATTTACAGTGTGAATGGGAAGGCTAATTTGCATATTGATATTAGAAATTTGATTTCAATAAAGATGCGCTTAGTATTATTGATTTCTAATTGTTTGGTTTTATTTTAATCAATATGAGCAAAAATTTCGAGGATAAATCTTAAAAGAAATCCATTAACAAGAATAAATTACTGTAATTTTATTCTTTATTTCCTATTTTAACTAAATAGTTAAATTAGGAAAAATTAGCAATGAAAGACGGGAATGATTGAAAATGATGGAAGAGTTAGTTTTAAAGTTGTTCTATTTTTTTTTTTTATTGTATACCCTCTGTTTCGAATTATCTTATCTGCATTTTAATTTAGTTTCATTAGTGTTTCTAATTTAATATAATGTTTCATTACATCAAAACTTAAGTACTTGC
>CM042138.1:93900701-93965701 GCA_023376005.1 Doryteuthis pealeii
CAATTGTTTGAGGAAAGATAATCGGTTACAGCTTAATAGATGAGGTAAAGAGCATCATATCAGAGATGTCGGGGGTGATGGAGGGGAACACATCTTCAATTTGAATTCTATTTATAATATTTAATTAGTTTCATTGTAATAAAATAAAATAACATTTCTGATTCAAATATTGAAAACGGTAAATTTTCTAACCAATTTCTAGGCTGAATTTTGCGAAAACGAGGATTTTTAGTGCATTTTAGTAGACAATCTTTGATGCTATTTCCTCAAACAATGGTGCAATTAAAGATCTAATTTTTGGTATCAGTATTCAGTATACTAACACACAACTTTCACGTAGATGGACAATTTGATATTGTTAAAAAGTGAAAAATCGACCTACCCAAGTGTCCATGTGCAGGATTCCGTAGGAAAACGTCGCTTATAAGTTCATCCTTGCTTCTAAAGGTTAGGGAATCACGTTCATTATGCATTAAACTTTACATTTTTGTATAGTTGTTTCTTAAGAGTTTTTTTCAGAGAATTATGCCAATGAGGAAGTACGTCACTCTCTCCTGATCTCCAGAAATGAGGGCTCGCCATTAGATATAGATTAGTGTCATACCCAGGACACTTATTTTGGGTGTGAGCCTATCATCACCTCCTCACTAAGAAACACACAGAGAAAGCTAAAATTAATAGATTCCTTCATACAAAACTAGCAGCGCTACCGGAAGTCGCCAGGGTAGAGGGACATTTTTTTGTTAAATATTAATGAAAAAAATCCATGCTGTAATCATCTAAATTTTCTTTTTTAATTATCTTCACGAATATAAATCAAATTTCTATTATTTTTGCTCAAAAACCAAGCCCTGCGGATATTTAATGTGTATATATATAGATGGCAATAACGCTGGAATATCAGCATCCACAATAAACTCTTCCAAATCAAATCCACTTTGGGAGACTGGAGACCAACTTTAAGAAAGTCAAGAAAGGAACAAGTCATTGTGTCCCGATTACGCATTGGTCACACAAACTAACACACACTTATATCCTCAAGCAAGAACAACAACCAGAGTGGAAACATGTCAAACACCTTTGACTGTTAAACACTTATTTACAGAATGCAGGGCTTTTGCTCACATCAGAAACCGTTATTTTAATGCAAACAATATGAAAGATCTATTTGAAAATGTCGACATGGAGGACATTCTGTCCTTTTTGAGGGAAATTATAAATTATAAAATTATACCATAGAATATAGACATGAACTTAATCAATACCATACAATATGATCCCCAATGTACTAACTCACTGTTAAAACCAATGACTAAAAAGTATAAATATAAATACACAACGTATATTACTTCCTAACCTTTTAGGCATGACATAACCCCAGACGAGTTGATATGCCGTTAAAATCAATAAACCAACCAATCATCAAGCTGTGATATTCATTGCCTGAGTTTGCTGGGATCAGTATCGAACCCGAAACCTCAGGATAATATTTATGTGGTTTTCTTTTGAAGCATATAAAGTATATTTTATCATTTTTTTTTACATATTTCCTGGGACCCTTTAGTTGAAATTGATATTTGATTGAAGGAATGATGCTCTGAATCACATTGTCTGCTATGAGCACAATGCTGGAAAACAAACAATGGAGGCTTTTTAAGTGATAAATTATCCTTTGAAACAGTATTTAAATCGGTCAATTTATGCAGCCCCAAAATAATCTACCATAGAAAGTCCAAAACAAATTAAAACCATTGTATAAACATATTGTCTTAACAATTATTTTCCTTGAGTGTCTGTCACAAACATTCACTGGTTTTTCATAGAAGTTCTCAACCAGTTTTTCCTGATTCTCAATTCTGTTTTTCTTTTTTCACAATCTTGATAAATTTTCGTAACGATTATTCTCTCAGAATACTCCTTTACTTCCACTACACACACACGCACACAAATACACACACACATACACACACACACATATATATATATATATATATATATATATATATATATATACATTCCATTGCGTGAGCACGCTTCACGCTATATAAACGCTGAACAGGCCACAGTTTCTTTTTAAATTTTAACATTTTTACCGTCTGACGATTGCAATTATGAATGAAACTGCAGTTACGGATATTAACTCCATAATATGTTATATCTGATTTTATATATATATATATATATATATATATATATATATATATATATATATATATATATATTCATAATCGCATAGGCGAGAAGCTGTCAGTAGCCAAGCGCCTTTGACTCCATTTCATCGCTACCTTAACTTATATATATATATATATATATATATATATATATATGTGTGTGTGTGTGTGTGTGTGTGTGTGTGTGTGTGTGTACTCTTGGGAAAGGTATGAATCTAACTATTATCCCTCCAGTTATGGGTAAAATAGTAGACAGCACACTTTAACCTTCATACAGTAACCGGTCTAGAAGGAAAATGTTGAATTAATCTCCACATAAAAATTGAAGCGCTGCATCCTGCTCCTACGGAGAAATGACGTATATATATATATATATATATATATATATATATATATATATTTATATTTTTGCTTGAAGGCAATTATAAATGCATGTATCGCATAAAATTCGATAATTATAGAAAATAAACTTGAGGTGTGTCAAAAAAGTAGCGAGATTTTTTGTATTTTTTGACACACCTTGCATTCTGAAAAAATTAATGTTCCATTCATTGTTCATATCTATCTTGGTAAATACAGCTTAAATCTGGATACTTTTATGACACATTTTATATATATATATATATATATATATTCAGAATTTTCATAACAAAGTTTCTCGCCCAGCCATGGTTTAATATTAGGACAGGCTATGTTTTTAGTTTGCATTAGTCATTCAGCCAAGACGGAAAACATGGACCTGAAACCAGCTTTACTCCTCTTAAGAATTTGACCTTGTGTCACATCCTACTCGCAGCGGAGGGTCTGGTAATAAATAATATCCAATAATATAATTAAAAATTGAACTTGTGTCATATCCTGTCCTTTCTTCAGAAAGTGATATCGGTGTATTGTTGCGTAGGGGCCAGTCGGGTTGTAGTAGTTGTCGTTAGTAGTAGTAGTCGTTGTTAGCTCGAAGGAACTTTTCTTTCTAGGCTCATGGTTTCTTTTTCAGGGAGCAGTAGAGAGAGAGAGAGAGGGGGGAGGGAGAGAGTGAGGGAGAGAGAGAGAGAAAGAGAGAGAGTGCTGTTCTATCTTAAATCACGTTCATGCACGCTGTTCGTTACTACCCTACATATGTCACGACGGAGCCCCAACAAACGCGTCCGACCCTTCTCTGGTCCGGTGAAAAAGAGACCGAATTTTCTTTACTTCCGTTTGTGGTCCCGCGGGTGGGTGAATGTCCCATCCGCTTCCGCTTAAAACCCGGAACTTCCGTTTTTATTTTAAAATCTAGTTCCGGGGTCATTGGTCGTTCAATGGCTGGTTCCCGTTGAGTGTTTACCTTTCCAAACGTTAACCTCTTTTTATTCTTATTGCTTTTTCTTCTCTTTCTCTAGAAATCCGATTAACGTTTTCTTTTCAATCCCCAAATTCCCCGTAGACCACAAAAATTACGCTACAGTATTCTAAGCTCAGTAAACATGTTCTGACTCATCAGCATATACAAACATTATTGGAGGCGCGTGGTGTAATGGTTAGAGAATTCTAGGAAGAAAGAAAATTCTGAATTCGAACCTGTTAAACTCCGCTTAAGAAATTAGCCATGCGTCACATCCTGCTCGTGCGTAGGGGTTGGTAGATATATATAAAATAATGAAGAATATCAAATGTGAAAAGAGTTTGCATATAAAAGTGCTCAATGCTAAAATAGCAGAGCAGTTTAAAAAGTCTCAAATAAAGTAATTTAGTACTAATTTACCGTTACTATAGTTTTGAGTATTATGCAATCCTCAGACGGTTAAATATTGAAAAAATGGCTGGTTCAGTGTTTGCATAGCGTGAAGCACGCTCACGCGATAGAATTTTCTTACGCAAATTCTTATATTTAAAAAAAAAAACATTCTTAAGTCTTAATACACGCTGTGTCCAGATGTATATATAAGTAAGTAAAGTCGTCGGGGTAGCCTAAAGTCGGTATCAGACAGACAGCTAGGGAGTCTATGCCCTTTTCACAAGCGCTAGATCAAGGTGATTGTTTTCAGCGTCTGAAGTGGAGCGCCACACTTACCATCAGCTCTTCGCTTTACCGCACATATCCCTGTGCTACTCATACGTTGAGTTGACGAGGGCTGGTATCGAACCAGGAACCTTGAGCTTCCCAGCCGAACACTCTACCAACTGAGCTAAACCGGTCCTTATATGTGTATATAAAAAGAATCAAATTAATAAAGGGGTAAAAATATGAGATTAATTAGGGTCAGGTTGTAAATGACGTAAGATAAGTTTGTTTAAATGCCTACATTTGAAAACTTAAATTCACTTATATATATATATATATATATATATATATATATATTATATATATATATATATGTAGTGTACAATACATTTAAGATTTCGTTCTACCAATGGTAGAATGAAATCTTAAATGTATTGTACACTATAATAAATAAATATAGCTCTTACAGAAGTAATTGAGCACTTTATTATCATTTCTCCAATATTAACAAAGGATTAACTATATATATATATATACATATATATATATATATATATATATATATATATTATATATATATATATATAAACATTATGAAATTATAATAGGGAGGGGTTTAATATCTAATATATCAAATTACGAATTTTATTGATTATTAAGAGGAGATGCAATCCTAAAATACAAAATGAAATTGGAATTTGTTGCTTTCTTATTCTATTCGAAAATTTTCAAAATTTCATTAGAAGAAATTTTCTAAATGATCTTTTAATCATATTTGGAATGTCCAATTTCTCTTCATGGGAGATAACTCTGAATTAAATGTTGGCTTTTGAAATGTCGAGCATTGAGGATTTATTTTTTGAAATTGAATGATAAATGTAA
The DNA here is from genome assembly GCA_023376005.1 of Doryteuthis pealeii. Taxonomy (NCBI): domain Eukaryota; kingdom Metazoa; phylum Mollusca; class Cephalopoda; order Myopsida; family Loliginidae; genus Doryteuthis; species Doryteuthis pealeii. The sequence goes on from CM042138.1 coordinate 93,905,736, forward strand.
ATTCAGTAAACCAATTTGTGGACTCTCCCTTGTATATTAAAAGTGTAAAATTTAAATCATTAAACGAAATGGATTCTTAATGCATATAAATTGAGGCTTCCTATTTCCACTGGGTTTGTTGCCGTATTAAGATTGTACATACACACACACGCACACACACACACACACGTGCGTGCGTGCGTGGTGTAATGGTTAAAGTCATGGGAAATGGACTCGTCGCCCCGAGTTCAAATTTGGACATGGTAATTGCATTTTACTTAGCGCTAATACGCTTGGGAAAGTTATGAATCCTACTCTCCCTCCAGCTATGGATAAATAGTAGGGCAGACTGGGCTCTTTAACCTTGGTTAGGCAACTTGCCTAGAGAAGGAACTCCGCTTAAGAAATTGACCTTGTGTCACATCCTGCTCGTGCGGAGGGGTTGGTAAAATATATATATATATATACACACACACACATACACACACACACACACCACACATACACACACACCACACACACACACACATACATACACCACATACACATACGCACACACCACACATACACCACACACAGACACGACACATACACATACATACACACACACACAACACACTGGGTATAACGTTAAACTGCATCTAATAATGAAGTTACAGTTCTGGAGCTCTGAGGAGTGTGAAGTTCGTGCAGTTAGAAACAAAACGTATTAAACCGATTGCAATGCATCGCTAATTAATGGAAGTGTATGCCGTGTCGTGCATGGATGTCAAAAATGTTCACAAGCAGTGTAGGGAGTTTGCAACAACAGTGAGGATTAACCCTTCTCAACAACATGACGGTGAGATATTATGACATGAACATACAAAAACTGACACAGCGCCTACAAAAAATGATCGATCGAAATGGTGATTATGTAGAAAAATGTATCCATGTTGAAACTTTAAAATGATGTAAACATCATTGACAATAAAATCCACAACCCTTTTTATCATATGGTGCTAGAAGGTGGTTGCAGAAGGTTTACATGTCCTGGGAATGACGTTAAACTCTATCTGATGGTGAGGTTCCAATTCTGGAGCTTTGGGGAGGGTAGAGTACCCCTTCAACGCCATTACTCCAAGGTCCGCCCCGACCCTGGGTGGTAGTACGTGATAAGACCCCATTCATGATTTAAATAGAAAAAATGAGTTAAAAAAAATGTCTATATATCTATATATTAATATTCGTGCTCCTTAATTGCACGACCATTATAATCTTGCAACACCTTCTGGTTAAAAATGAGACCGTCAAATCGTCCAAGATTAAATGCAAAAATGTAAACCCTGATTATCTCGTGTTGCATATCTACCTAAGTCTTATTCTTATTCTGAGGTGTCGTCACCCCCATCTAAATAATGGACCATTCCGTTTTTATTATAAAGAAAGAAAGAAAAGGGAAAGAATATGCTATACAAAAAGAATATAAGAAGGAAATAAAGGGGGTAAGGAAAAAGTTAAAGAGAGGGGTGGTTACGAAAGAGATAATGCTAATCTGTTTCAATCGAACATAATGAAAAGAGAGGGAGATTTAAATCAAGATTATTATATATTTCACTTTTATGCATTAGGTCATAAGTAAATATATCAAACGTTGTAATATTTAAATTATCATATGTGATTAATTAGAGAATAGAATAAAAACTTCTTTTTTTTTTCAAATATATGGGCAGATTTGAAAAGAAAATAAGATTCGTTTAATTTTCCATTATTTTTTAGATCGAATATAAGATATAAAATAAGATAGTGTTGCAAGATAATAACGGTTGTACTTTTAAGGAACGTGAGTATTAATATATTTATTGTTTGTATGTTCTGAATAATTCCATAATTTCCGTAATAATAATATATTATTGTTTTTAATAATATTGTTTTGTATTTTCTTGATAACTCAACCAACTGTTAATTCATTATATATATATATATATATATATATATATATATATATATATATATATATATATATATATATATATATATGTCTATAATATATATTGTTTGGGATTTAGTATGAAGCATTAGGTGTGAAATATAAGAAACCCAGTTTTTGAATGTTAAGTTTCGTTTTATTTCGTTAAGTTTTCGGGGATGTTTATACCCCTTCTTCGGAACGGATAGACTTGCTGATCCGATCTTTATGGCGTCTATATATATTCTTTATTGATGTTGATGGTATCATCTCTTGTGACCTCGTTAGGTGGTGTGGGGCGGTCGCTCTTAGTGATATATATATATATATATATATATATATATATATATATATATATATATAATTTAATATAATAAGATAAATATATAGAGGTTTTACATGTCTATTTATTGGGTGACAAAGGAACATTCACAACCATATTGGTTTCATGCGATGCATTCATCAGGTGAAGATGTTTCAAATGTCTCAAAAGCTGAAATAGTGACTACAGTATATATATATATATATATATATATATATATATATATATATATATATATATATATATATATTAGCTAATTCCGGTCGTATATTGTATCATCGACGATTTGAATATTAGAATGATAGATAGATAGATAGATAAACAGAAAATATTAGGAGATAAATAGATAGATCGAGATAAAAAGAAAATATTAGAATGATAGATAGATAGATAGATAGATAGATAGAAAATATTATAAGATAAATAGATAGATGGATATAAAAAGAAAATATTAGAATGATAGATAGATAGATAGATAGATAGATAGATAGATAGATAGGCGTATATATTACTGAGTTATAAATTAAATGACATGATATGAAAAAAAAACAGCGCAAAATTTGTACGTTTTTTTATTAAACAAAATACACAACTGTTTGCAGAATGTCTTCCAATAAAATCCATCACTTGATTGAATTTTGAAAATATTTGGTATTCTGTCCACAGTTCCAATATATGAAGGATATTCCAGAAAACTCAATTCTGAAAACTTGAAGCAAAATAAACATTCGCAGTTCTAAAAACAGAAATAAATGGTAAAAAAAATTATTTGCAATTTGCATACACAATAAACATGATTGCATTGGTCACAGGCAAAATAAAATTATTCCATGTTTTTATATATATATATATATATATATATATATGTGTGTGTGTGTGTGTGTGTGTGTGTGTGTGTGTTTACACTTTCAATAAGAAAGAAAAACACAACAAACCATCATTTCGTCAGATAGCCATCTATACATATATAAAGGGCAGTTGTGTGTATATGTATGTCCGGAGGGAAACTTCGAAAATAAAACAATTAACGACCAAGTAAATATATATAAACATTGAATATCACCAGGGCTTGGTTTTTGAGCAAAAATAATAGAGATTTGATTTATATTCATGAAGATAATTAAAAAATAAAATTTAAATGATAACAGCATGGATTTTTTTCTTCATTTAATATTTTAGATAGTAGACATTAACATTTCTTTTCAGAGTAGCCGGATCAATGCAAGGTTTATTATTTTTACATAGGGACTTAAATGGGGCATCCCACGAGGATACAACTCACGATTCAGTAATAATGGATCTGCGGGACTAACTTAAAAAAATCCCCCTCTACCTAGGCGACGCCGGGTAGCCACTGCTAGTTACGAAATAAAATGGCTGTAGTAAGTTGTGTTATATATATATATATTATATATAGGTTGTACACATCTTACTAACTTTAAACAAGACTCAACACAATGGAAAATAACGAAGTCGTATTCAGATAAACAATGTATTAAATAAAGTTACAGAAATGTAGAACAGCATACCGGGCAAAGTCCTTTCTTTATATTATGGTATTAATAGTTCATATTTTATCTTCTTTCATTTTCCGATAATGGAGCTGACTTGTTGCGTGACTACTTGCTTGTCATCCTCAAAACTTCTGAATTCCCGCGTCTTCTTTTTGAATTCAGCGTCTGTTGGTTCCGTTACTGCATTTTTGGAATTCTTACTACCCCCTTTTTTTTTTAAACAATCGGCAACCGCCATTTTATTAACCATTACATGGCTAACTGATGAAACTGGGCTCATGTATGCCATTACCGCACGAAATAAATTTATAATTGTTGAATTTTTTCTTGTCATTGAATGTGTAAATATTTCTCTGTATATCAATGATTTATTATCTTACATTTAGCTGTTTAAAGGATTTGAAATAACCCTTGTATAAATCGATAGGTGTGCAGCTATATGTGCAAGCATTGTGGGTATACGGATGATCCAGATAGAATCTTCCCCAACATACCGGTTGATTGGATACTTTATATATATATATATATATATATATATATATATATATATATCACCCATGTAGTGATGACTATTTAAAATGGAATAGTATTAATGGTATTAATGTTAAAGGAACACTAAGATTTTTTTCAATTCATCTGAAACTATTTTCTGGATGAAGCATTTAACATCGTTTATATATGCAATGAGGATATTAAAAAACGATATATATATATATATGTGTGTGTGTGTGTGTGTGTGTGTGTGTGTGTGAGTGAAAGCGTAGTACTGTTACCGGAAATTATATATATATATATATATATTAATAATACTTGTGTTCCTTAATCTTCCGCCCGTTATCATCTTGCAACACGCTCTGGTTAAAAATGAGACCCTCCGAATCCTCCAAGATGAAATGGAAAAATGTAAATACTGATCTGATTATCTGGTGTCGTTTATCCGCCGAATTCTATTTCTTATGAGGTTCGTTACCTCAGTAAATAATGGACAATTCAATTCTTATTATATATAAAGAAAGGACAAGCTACACAGAAAAAATATAATAAGAAAGAAAGAGAGAAGAAAATTAGAGAGAGGGGGTGAGAACGCGAAAATAATAACGCTAATCTTCTCTCAATCGATGATGAAAAGAAAATTCTGGACGTGGTAATTACATTTCACTTAGCGTTAATACCCTTGGGAAAGGTATGAATTCTACTCTCCCTCCAGCTATGGGTAATTAATAGGGCAGGCTGGGCTCTTTAACCTTGGTTAGGCAACCGGTCTAGGAGAACGAAAACTCTGAATTCACACCTGTTAAACTCCGCTTAAGAAATTGACCTTGTGTCACATCCTGCTCGTGCGGAGGGTCGGTAAATATATATAACAAATATGGAGACGTGGGGTGCAATTGTTACCGTTGTAGGAAATGCACTCGACAATCCACAAGGCTGTTTACATTTCACACACTGCTAATACCCTTGGGAGAGGTATTAATCCAACTATTCTTCCTTCATCTATGGGCAAATATAATGGCAGACTGGACTCGTTGCCTACCTAATTTCCCCCCACGGCTGTGTCACAATTTCTTGGTATCTGTTTACCTGTATGATAGAATATTTAAAAGTTCACTATCTATTCACATCAGAACTCATTCTATTCACCGCCCTGTCAATGGGGCGTTAGAATGCACCGACTGCACCTCTGCATAGGGGTAAGACTCCCCTAATGGGGCCACCTGTTGGCGACCCGTGATGCTTAAGGATAGAACCCAGGTGGTTGAGCAGTCCATGACTTGCAATACTCCACTTGGGCCCTTTCTTGGGCTAGACAGGCGGTTAGAGAGGTTCCCCGAATCAATCGGGCTGGTCACGTCAAGCCCTAGCACCTATATGATTTTCCAAACCCTATTGCCCTTATGACAAGCCCCAACCCTTTTTATCATATGGGTGCTAGAAGGATTGTGGCTGAGGGCCCACATATCCTGGGAATGACGTTAAACTCTCTTGATGTGATGTTCTAGTTTTGGAGGTTGAGGAATGGGAGCACCCCTTCTTCACCATTGCTCCCTGGTCCACTCTGACCCGGAGTGGTAGTACCTGTTAGGGCCCCATCTATGGGTTAAATCGAAAAATGTGTTTATAAAAAAGCATTGAGTATCCATTAAGAATTACTATTTCAAAACTTTATCGGCATTAAATGACCTACTGAGGTTGATATGCCGTAAAACAAAACAAACCAAACCAATCATTATATTCAAGAACTTTTGCGCGGTTTTCTAGACGATTCATCATCATCAAATACTGCTAAAGCATGGATATCATTGAAAATCTCTCGTCAACCATCCCTATCTCTCATCGCCCCCGAGAGCTCCTTTGCACAGCATCCAGAATCCATGCAGAGCTGATCAATGTTGGTCCTTGCTGGGCGGTCTACACTGGCGCGCCCACATGTAGGTGTCCACTGTAGAACGTCATTTCTGAGTTCGCCCTTGTTTCTCCAGCAGAGTCCAGCATGCCTTGTCCGTCTCACTTGGATGGTTTGTGTGATAGGTGACAAGTGACTGTACAGCTGCTTTCTCGTGGGGTGTTGTTTCCACGCATTTGTTTAAGATCGAACGCAGCATTCTTGTGCAACATCCATCAAACTTATTCTCTAGGCGCTTCGTTAGGGTCCAAGTGGCGCAGCTGTATAGTAGCACAGATTCAATTACGACTTTTAAACAAGTCTAACCGTGGATTCTAAGGCTATACTCCTAGCCATAGTGGAAAAACCTGCGGGTAGCACTCGAAGAGTATCAGGTGAGCTTTGGTTCGTCACCTTCATGAACTCATGAAAAGCACCTGGTGTTGGATTGTTTTGGTATATAAGGTGTGCTACAATACACCACTTAAATTTATAGACTAAGCTAGGTCACGTTGTTTAAACCTCAGCCAAACAACAGCCGAGTGCGTGGCTGGTTGACTACTTAATCACTGATACTGAGAGACGTCCATTTGCAATCACTGACGAAGGACTGAGAAGCACCAAGGAACAACCGAAGGATTCTTTACCCTTAGATTGAAACACAAACGCTCTTGCCTGAAATCTTAAGGATGACCACTAAAATCGTAACACCCGGAGCAGCCAAAGCGTGTCTCACGTTACCAAAATATTAGTGTCCTGGGTATGATGTTAAACTGCATCTAGATGTGCAGTTCCAATTTTGGAACTATGGGGACTGTGGAGAACCTCTTCATCGTTATTACTCTCAGTTCCACTCTGGACTGGAGTGGTAGTACCTATTAGGATCCCATCTATGGGTTAAATATAAAAATTAGTTTAAAAAAAATTCGAATACTCATAAAGAATGAATAAAACGAAACGTCATCGGTATAAGATAACCCAACAAGAGTTAACATGCCGTAAAATCCAACCAACCAACCAATCAACCAACTAAAATATTGTCATTTTCACGTGGGCCCTCAAATCAAATGAATCCTTGTAAAGCCTATCTGATTAATTATTCAATGGCAAATAGGATAACATTTATTAATCATTGGCCAGTTTATTTTTTTATCCGAGTCAGAAATTAATAAGGAAAATATTTTAGTATTATCTGCGTTATTCGGACTATTGTCCTCATCTTCATTGTTATCTGTACAACGTTTCGGTCGATATGCCCTCTGGCCTTCTTCAGATATTTCTTGTCGGAATCGGGAACCTTCTCGGACACGGGAACCTTCTTTTCGGACCCGGGAACCCTCTTTTTGGACTCGGGAACTTTCTTGTTGTAATCGGGAACCTTCTTGTCGTAATCGGGAGCCATCACGAAATCAAGAAATACCTCAAGAAGGCTGGAGGGCGTATCGGCTGAAACGTTGTACAGATAACAATGAAGATGAGGTCAATAGTCCAAATAACGCAGATAATACTAATCATCAAGCCTCATCTCAAACATTCAGAGAAATAGAAAATATTTTATTTTACAAGTATCACAACTTGAAAGATTATTGGTTACTTTATATATATTTACCAACCTCTCCGCCTGAGCAGAAGTGACACATGGTCAATTTCTTAAGCGGAGTTCAACAAGTTTGAATTCAGAGTTTTCCTTCTCCTAGACCAGTTGCCTAACCAAGGTTAAAGAGCCCGGTCTGCCCTACTATTTATCCATAGCTGGAGGGAGAGTAGGATTCATACCTTTCCCAAGGGCATTAGCGCTAAGTGAAATGCAATTGCCACATCCAGGATTTGAACTCGGGGCGACGAGTCAATTTCCCATGACTTTAACCATTACACCACGCACTTCCATTGGTTTTCTTTTAATAAATTACTTAAAGAAATTGAAAATAAAATAGTTATCTCTTACTCAGCACTTTGTTTATACCCATTGATTAATACAGGGTGAAGTAGATGTTATTAGTGACTGCCTCGTTACTTCTGCCACAACCTGTACAAACTATTCCTTTAATATAGATAATCATGGATGATATGGGACGAATGAATTAGCTGTCTTTTCCATTCACACTGTCCCCATGCACCTTCATAAGCGCACCTACATGCAACTACATGCACTGATGTAGACACACATACTTCATATGTGTTATATATTTCCCGGAATTCGGATCCTGTGTCCAGTGGTTTCGGCCATTGAACTGGTAAGATATTTAATATCTGCGTGATCTCAGGGAGCTATTCCCCAGGCAGCACCAGCCCTATTATCTAAAAGGAGCATGGCTGGGTTTATTGCCTAGTGCCTGAGGCGCCCCTTTTTTAAGCACTAACCACACATGAGCTTCGGTTTGTGCATATATATAATGTTCCTTGAGTTCGACTGACATTGTGGGATGTCAGTAACTACTTACTTAACATGAGTTACCAATCGGTTTCTACTGAATCACTTTTATAAAACAAACCTTCGATGTTGTCACGTGATTAGAAATAGGTTGTTGTCATAGAATAATCGGACCATATGACCTTTAGGCACCCTTTTTTATCTCGATTAAGAAAGGACATGTTTTTCATTTACACCGTCAATATCGGTTGTTTTAACAGACGATTTTTAGATTTTAAAAAAATTATAAAACTAACCCTAACCTTTTCATTTACACCGTCAATATCCGGTTGTTTGTTAGGGGTTAGGGGTTAGGGTTAGGATTAGGGGTTAGAGTTAGGGTTAGTTAGTTTCATAATTTTTTTAAATCTAAAAATCGTCTGTTAAAACAACCGATATTAACGGTGTAAATGAAAAACATGTCCTTTCTTAATCGAGATCAAAAAGGGGTGCCTAAAGGTCATATGGTCCGAATAATCAACAGAAAAGTCGGGGTTATTAATGAATATAAAAGTGCTTAATACGTTTGTAGAGCAGGTTTAGTAAAATGGTATAATCAGAAAGTCTACCCGAGTTTCACCGTTCAGATCTCAGGACTATCTGCGATTAATTATTTAAATTAATTAAAACAAACGGAAGTAAACAAAATATTATCATAGATCCACAGCAAAACAGGAGGAACGACTTTTTTTTAACTGTTGCTTGATCTGTTTAAGTTTATTCATTGTCGATTCGCAGATTGTCCTGACGATCAAAACAGTGAAACCCGGTTAGGCTTTCTGATTATTCCATTTTATCATTCATATATATATATATATAATATATTATATATATATATGTGTGTGTGTGTGTGTGTGTGTGTGTGTGGTGTGTGTGTGTAAAGGGTATACTTGGTAAAAATATGGGTATAAGTGTTACTCGATAAGTCAGCGTAATAACAAATGTAAAGTGCTCAATACGTAAGTAGAGCGGATTTAGTATTATAATGTGAACAGTGTGTGTGTGTGTGTGTGTGTGTGTGTGTGTGTGTGTGTGTGTGTGCAGTGAGTAAAGATAGATATAGAGAAGTAGGTGTCGAGTCTCAATTTGAGAAATGCAATTTATCAGCAGATATTTTCTTGTTCTTCAAACAGAAGTTATTGTGGGGAGATAAATAGGCGCTCTTTTCTGTTTTATTGTTGTTTCTTTTTTTGATGTTTTTGCTTTTTTTTTTTTTTTTTTTTTACGCGGGGGTGTTTTTCTTGTTTGGTTGGTTCGTTCGTGGTTGGTTGGTTGGATTGTTTTTGTTTTTTTTTTTGTTTTTTTTACTGTTTTTTTTTGTTGTTGTAGCAATTCTAAATCACTGTCGCCCTGCTCAACCTGTTGCAATTTCTTTGAATTCGTAGTTTTCCCTTCTTCTATACCAGTTGTCCTACTCAGGCCAGAAACCTCAGTCTTCACTAGTATTTACCAATTAAAACAGAGGGAATCATGTCTTTCTAAAAGGGAAGTGAAATACAAACTGAATTTGAACCTCGTTCGCCAAATACGACAATCATTACGCCAGCCGCGACTCAAATTAATCGCTTCAGTTTAAGTCGATGTTATTAAATTTAATTTGTCCAGGGTATGACATTAAACCTCATATACTGGTGACGTCCCAATTCAATATGGAGTACCCCATCATCACCATTACTTCCAGGTCCACTCTGCCCCGGAGTGGTAGTACCTGTTAGGTCCCATTTATGGGTTAAATAGATTTTTTTAAATGAGTTTAAAAACCTTCAATACCCAACACGAATGAATAACGGTCTTCGGCATTGAATAAGCCAACAAGAGTTGACATGCCATAAAAACCAACCAACCAACCAACTTAATACTGATTTAGTTTATGAGTTTTTCTATCATTTCTACCGTTGTAGGTAAAAAAAATATTTTCCATTATATAGACATATGCATAGATAAACTTTCTCCTCCTTCTTTATGCTTTTCATATTCCTTGGGATAATACGAATATTGTATATTTGGATTGGTACAATATCTCATTATCATTTACAAGTGAAAATTTTAGGTATTTCTAAAAATCGGTTATTTCTTAGTTGAGTAACATGATATTACAGGTTGACCCAGAAAAAACAGAACCCACAATTTTGTAATAAAACAGTTAATTTTTTTTTTTTTTCTTAAACGGGGTTAGGTTAGGGTTAATGTTTAGGGTTAGGGTTAGGGTTAGAGTTAGGGTTAGGGTTTAGGATTTAGGGTAAGGGTTAGTTAAAATGGGAAAATAAATCATTTATCAGTCAAGAGTGGTTCCCCTTTTATCATGTTAGTCAACTAGGAAATTACCCTAATTTTTCCAAGTGTTTGTGTTTACAATTATTAATCTACAAACGTAACTTTCAAAATAAAACAGAATAAAAAAGGAAATATAGAGTGACCCAAAAAAACAAAACCAACCTTAAACCCCAACCCTAAACCCCAACCCTAACCCTAACGTTTAAACTTTTTTTAAATTTAAATTAAAATTAACAGTTTTATTACAAAATTTGTCGGTTCTATTTTTCTGGGTCACCATATCATGTTACTCAAATAGGAAATAACCTAAAAATCTTAAATTAATACACGTGTTCCTTAATTGTACGACGTTATCATATTGCAACACCCTCTGGTTAAAAATGAAAAAGGACAAAAAATATGAGAAAGTAAGAAAAAAGAAAGAGGGTATGGAAAAGAGAGAGAGGAGGTGAGCGCGCAGACGCGATAATGCTAATATGTTTCAATCGAACATAAAGAAAAGATGAAAAAAGAAGGAAAGAAAGAAAAAAGAGGGACAGAGAGACATAGTTAAATCAAGATTATTATACTTTTTACATATTGAAATATCTATCTTAAGTAAACACATCCTTTTTAACCAGAGGGTTGTTGCAAAATGATAACGGACGTACAATTAAAGGTATACGATGAATTTAAATAGATTGTCATATTGGGAAAATATTTGGAAATTGATTTTAACAAAGAAAAATGTAAAGTATTACATATTGGATCGAAAAAAAACTTTTAAAGGTGAATATAAATTAAGCAACAAAAGAAATCAAAAAAGTAAATGAGGACTGCCGTGTTGATAAGAGAGCGTTGCTTTTAAGCATTGAGCTTTTAGGTGGCCCGTCAGCGAAATCTCTTTTGATGTTATTTTTAAAACGGACAATCATATTTTGTCTATTATGTCAAAGGCAAATGGAATAATTGGCTGTATGGTTAGAATTACAAAGAAGAGTGACAAAACTAATAAAAACAGTAAAAGAGTACAGTTATAGGGTGAGATTGTAGAAATTAGGACTATCTACATCTTATTATAATGGAAATTGTGTAACTGTTTGTAACCAAAACTAAGTCTAGACTGACGTCACGATTTTTTAATATTCTCAACGATTATGAAATAGTTATTATTTAATCTTAATTAGCATCTTATCTATTATGTCTTGCTTGATTTGCCGCAAAACTGCCTATATGATCAATGCATTTAAAATCCTGAAATATGTGTTTTATATCTCTAAGAAATAAAGATTTACATAGCTATATGCTGGGAATAATTTGCATAATATTTATTTGCTGTTACTGATTTTTAATACTGTCATGTTATTTTCAAACGTATTAAAAACAAAGCTATATATGATTTTATTTGGAAACTAATTAAAATAATATTAAAATAAGTGTAATATTTTTATATTCGTTCTTATTTAGTTTTGTTAGTCTTTCTAATTTAATATAATATTTAATTATATTAAAACTTAAATACTTGCGCGCAGAGTGTGCATACATTTGCTAGTTACTAGAAAGAAGAATGAGAGCTGAAATAATTAATGTGTGTAATTGTATGATTGTCCGGAGAGCATTTGGATACACAATAAAAAAAATTAAAAAATAAAAACAACGAAAAAGTTCAGATGTTGCACAATAAAGTTTATGTCAAGAACATAATATATATATATATATATATATATATATATATATATATATATATATATATACATACATGTTTTAACACATTCAATGTCTGACGAGTTTTTCGAGTTTTTCATCTTTCAAGTTTCCTGTCAGTTCTTTTTTTATGTCAGAATGAAATCGTTAAAGAATAAAGTCTACCGAACGTTTCATCACTAGTACTTTCGACACTTCATAGTGCCATACTAAGGTATAATTTTGGTAGATATATTTTTTTGATATTTCACCTCGAACTGGAAATTTACTGTCAAGAGGGATTTTTTTTTTAAGTCTATTAGACCAGTGAATTTTTGATAATAGAACAATATACTTTTTTAAAATTGCCTAATAAAGGCAAATCAGCAAAAGCGTAAAAAATGTCAAATTATTTCTCTGATTTTTTTAGATGAGGCTTGATAATTAGTATTATTTGGATTATTTGGACTATTGTCCTCATCTTTATTGTTATCTGCACTATTTCTCTGAATTTTTTCGATGAGGCTTGATAATTAGTATTATTTGGATTATTTGGACTATTGTCCTCATCTTCATTGTTATCTGTACAACGTTTTGGCCGATGTGCCCTCCGGCCTTCTTCAGGTATTTCTTGTTGGACTCGGGAACCTTCTCAGACTCAGGAACCTTCTCGGACTCGGGAACCTTCTTTTCGAACCCGGGAACCTTCTTGTTCGAACTCGGGAACCTTCTTTTCGAACTCGGGTTTCCAAAAGTCGGTATCAACCGGACAGCGAGGAAGTATATCTCCTTTTCACTAGCGCTAGACCAAGGAGATTGTGTTTTAGCGTCTGAGGCGATGCGCCAACCCACCATCAGCTCCTCACTTTACCGCACAGACCCCTGTGCTATTCATACGCTGAGTTGGCGAGGGCCGGTATTGTACCAGGAACTTTGTGATTCCTCGGTGGATGCTCTATCGAGTGAGCTAAACCGGCTCTTAAACTTGTATTTATAGCTGCATTTGAAAGTTGATTTCAATTACTTCAAGTTTGGCAAATATTGAATTCAATTCAGTTTTTATAGGGTTAACATGAATTTCGAAAAAAAAAGGGGGGAATGTAATTACATATTAGAAGCATACTAAAAGATAATGAAGTTTGTGTGTGTTTCGTGTGATAAGTACAAAGGATTATAAAAGAAAATCTTGTTGTTTTTTTTTAATACAAAGCTAAGTGTGCTGCAACGTAAAACTCGACAAAATAGGTTGGAATTTTCTCACTGAAAAAAAAAAGGACATGAGATGAAAGACTAATTGAAAGGCGTAGATTTTTGTGTCGAAGATTTGTGCACGACTGGACGGATTTCTGATGAAAAATAATAAAAGAAATAATAAAACAAGTAATATCTCACGAATTATTCCGAAGACAATTAACAATTTTTATTATTTTATTTGAATCTTTTTTCACACACACTAATATCTTAAGTAATCAAAATCTTTCCAAACCCATTTTCACGTTCTATCAATGAAATGTTTCAAACCTACATCCTGTGGCAATTTATATATATATATATATATATATATATATATATATATATATATATATATATATATATATATATATACATATATATATATATATATATACATATATATATATATACATATATATACATATATATATATATATATATATATATATATATAGAGAGAGAGAGAGAGAGAGAGAGTTTTAAATGTTGTGTATTTTAGCAGCAAGTTATTTTTCCACCTCCCCTGATATTAGGAAAATTCTAACCGAAAATACTAAAATTATCTACAAAAATAATAAGAAGAAACGCCTACAGATCCTTGAAGCAATATGCATAAAAAAATTTTAAAAAAACTAACTTCAATAAAATAGCATTTAAAGTCGGATACAACATATTAAATATCTTTAAAAATTAACACACTTAACTTACACCCCCTTCTTTAAAAAATAATAGACTCTCCAAATTTAATAAAAACATAGAAAAAAGAACTAAAAATGAACTAAAACCAACTTATATACTCCATGATGACGACTGGCGAAACAGTCGAAAGCGCTCGGGATAACAGTATGGGAAATATCATATATCAATTCGATCCAAACACAAAAAAGATCGCCAGACGACTGGAAAAAATACAGATCCAAAAAATGAAGAAAGAGTACTCCGTGTTATTCAATAGCACATGCCTAATATATATATATATATATATATATATATATATATATATATATATATATATATATATATATATAAGGTGTGTCAAAAAGTATCGAGATATTCGGTACTTTTTGACACACACAAAAAAATAACGTTTCATTCATTGTTCATTTCTATCTTGGTAGATACAGCTTTAAACTTGCACTTTTATGACACACCTTGTATTCTGAAAAAATTAACATTCCATTAATGTTCATTTCTATCTTGGTAAATATAGCTTCAATCTCGATACTTTTATGACACACCTTGTATGTTAAAAATTGAGACGAATGTGAATATTTTACACGGAGAAAATTATCTAAAAATAACGTATGTTATAACTATTCAAAACGAGACTACCTAAGAAAGATGATAAGTTGAAAAGGCCGATCTTTGTTAAATAGTATAATAATCTACAATAAAAGTGAATTCATCAATTTGTTTGTTGTTGTGTACGTGAGCAAATATCTTAGGATCATTCAAATTAAAATTATGATCTGTGTCAGATACATGTTGGATGATGGCATTTTTTTTAAATATTTCCGATATTAAGATTTTCCTTGTTCTCATATATACGCTTTTTAATGTTTCTGGAAGTTTCACCAACTTATCGGTATCGAGCTTGGATCCTTATTATATGGGGTTAAGGCTTTTATGTGTGATTAGGATTTTGTTTATTTGGTGCGTGTTGCTAATTTCTTTTCATAAACCCCATTATACATGGTTTTCTTTCTTGTGGGTTGTCAGGCTGAAAAGGAATTAGGGAAGAGAAAATAGACAAAAGACAAGTTGTACTTTTATGATGAGACTTTTATTCCTATGTTCACAATTATATCTTGGAGAGGGACTTTCTCCCTGAGCTAGTCAGTGGCGTGTGCACCCAGCGACGTTCCGTGTTTAAAAGCAAGAGATTCCTTTTTGGCACCAGGAAAGGGCATTTAGAATTAGACCCGGTGGGGGTCCCTGTCTAAAGCCTCCTGGGATATTGTTACTTTTTGTTTATTTTTTTAATTTAAATATGCCGTTTTTTGTTGGGGTTTTTTTTAATTGAAAAGAAAAGTTTTAACTTTTAAAACTGGTTTGAATGGAAAAATGTGCATTTTTTTTCTTTTAATTGTGATTAATTTTATGCTTTTATCTAGCGATTGAAGCTGTTGTGAGAGCCGATAAGGATGTCGACCCTTCTGGAGGGAGAGTCGTTGGATTCATACGAATGTATTAGCGCTATGTGAAATGCAAACAGCCTTGGCCAGGATTTGAATTCGAGCTGTTGAGTCCATTTCCTACGACTCTAACCATTACACCACGCGCCTCTATGCATATATCATCATCATCATGTCGCGCTTTCAGCGCGGATATCCATGACAATCTCTCTCCATCCGTCCCTATTGCTCATCATTCTTGGGAGGTCCTCTATGCAGCATCCTGCATCCGCACAGAGCTGATCAACGTACGTTTTTGCTGGTCGGCCCACACTGGCCCGTCCATGTGTTGGCTTCCACAGGAGGACGTCGCTTATGAATTCGTCCTTGCTTCTCCAGCAGTGTCCCGCGTGTCTTGTCCGTCTTACTCGGGTGGTTTGGGTGATATGTGATATGTTTCCACGTCTTGTTCATGATCACCCGCAGCATTCTTGTGCAGCTCCCATCTAGTTTATTCTCTAGTCGCTTATTTAGGGTTCAGGTGGTGCAGCCATACAGCAGCACCGACACGACAACGGCCTGGAAGAACTGTCTCTTTAGCTTGTCTGTGAGATTGGACCTCCATATGATAGATAATCTATTTATAGCGGCCCATGCCTTTCCTATGCGTGCATTAACGTCGTTTTCTGTGGGGGAGATGTTACTGCCTAAGTATCTAAATTGTTCTACAGAGTTTAGGAGTTTGCCATCGATGGTTTTGTTTTTGAAAGACATGAACTCAGTTTTATCAGAGTTCACATACGAATGTTTTTTGTGTGTGTCTACGCATGCTTGTATACGAATTTAAAATATGAATCTAACTATTTCACCACCCCTAGCTATGGGTAAATAGTAGGACAGACTGGGTTCTTTAACCTTGGTTAAGCAACCAGTCTAGGAGAAGGAAAACTCTGAATTCAAATCTGTTAAACTCCGCTTTAGAAATTGACCTTGTGTCACATCCTACCCGTGCGAAGGGTTGGTAGATATATACACGAATTTAAGACTCTCTGAAGCCGAAGCTTTAAACGGTGGATCGGATAGTTGAATAAATAACGAGCGTTGTGCCACATTATTATTGTGTTCAATACTTGCTAGCCAGAACGAAAGCTCTGAAAAAAAGATATAAAACAAAATTTATCTTTCCATGTTATATTCTTGGATGAGTGTCGTAAGATGCACAAAAACAAATTTAACCAACATATTTATTTTTTTTTAATTATCAAAGAACGCAACATTAGCAGAAAAGGTTTAGTGAAATTTGTGAAACTGAAGTTTGCCTTTCAAGATATCGTCAATTTTGGTTTGGAATTGCTACATCTAGCAATAATTTTGTAACCTACCTACAGCAGTCAGGTCCATGAAGATTTAGTAAGCTTAACATGATATTTAAATTTAAAGGGTATCAGAACGTCTCGTGTTCCGTACGTTTTTACAAACAAATTCAGGTACCGTCGTAATATCTTATTTTCTTAACACACACACACACACACATATATATATATATATATATATATATATATATATATATATATAAGTAAAGTCGTCGGGGCGGCCTAAAGTCGGTATCAGCCAGTCAGCGAGGGAGTCTATCCCCCTTTCAATAGCGCTAGACCAAGGAGATTGTTTTTAGCGTCTGAGGTGGAGCGCCACACCTACCATCAGCTCCTTACTTTACCGCACAGATTCCTGTGCTCATACGCTGAGTTGGCGGGGACCGGTATCGAACTAGGAACCTTGTGGTTTCTAGCCGAACGCTCTACCGACTGAGCTAACCCGGCCCCTATATATATATATATGGCAATGAGAAAATAAGTACCGAAAATCGAAAAATAAGATGTAAAAAAATAATAAATAATTAATTTTTTGGAGATTTTTTTTTTACTCATTTCGATAATTATTTAATTGGCTATTATTTTATTTAAAAAAAACATTATACATCGATATTTTTCTGCTTAAAAAGGGGAGGGGGTACATTTTCAATCGAGTTTTTCTTCAAAACGTATACTTTTCAGTAATAAAATAAGGTTTGCATTAAATAGATATTTATTTTTAGAATCTAAAAATATAACATTTTAAACTTAACATCAGGCTTTTCATATTTTAAATGAATTTTATATATTAATTTTTCATAGCAAAAATACTAAATTAAAGTTTTGAAATGAAATAACTGATGCATTATAAAATTCATTACTTGATAAATCAATACTGAAAATTTCATTAAAATCGGATAATTACCTGATTTTTGGTATTTTTTTTTCCAACCCAAATGTTATTTTAAAATTGTAAACAAGCGCCTACAACCATTGAAAAAGAGACAGAATGGCGGATCGCGTCGAAATTGACCAAAACAAATTGTTTTAAATCTATTAAAAATAAACTGCATATGTAATGATATTTTTCTTTTTTTAATGATCGTCATTATGTTACTACTTATCATTTTAGACAAAAGTTTGACCTTAATTAATTTTAATTATTTTTTAAAAAGCTAGCAGCCGACAAAATTGGGTATCTCTAGTGTACACGCGTACGCTCGTACGCGAATATAAAACTGTCTGAAGCCGAGTCTTTAAATCCAGTTGATTTGACTGTAGACATTACGCTAGAGTAATAAATATCTCGATCTGTAAACTTTTCCCTTTCAACTTCAATCTTATATTGAAATTACTTAATCGATTAGTGTCAGCCGATTCGAATTTCTGAGAGGACGATTTCAAAGATTCTTCAATTAGTCGAAATCTGACAAAATTTCTTTAATCTATCGCACCAATTCCGATCCATTCCATTAGTTATCGCCACTGCCAACGCAATTCAGTTTTTATGGAAGACTTGGGACATTATCCAATTCCACGTGATGTGATCTATCGTGACCAATTCCATCAAAGCCTTTAAATACCGGTCTTAGAAATTGATGAAATATAATCTATTTCCATTTTATGACATTAGAGGCTAATAAATTTGAAGGTATATTGATTGCCCCAACGATTTGAACCGTTAACCTCTTGTCCACCAGATACGCTCCACTTAAGACGAGAACATTCACAAGATAAACATTACTTTCTGCTGACTTTTTTTTATTTTGCACAGAACTTTTCCCATTATTTCCTTTTTAAAAACTGAGGTCAATGTACTAGAACTTTTTATTTGTAGCATTTGACATATTCCTACTGAACCTGGAATGTCGTTCTAACGCAAAATAGTGGACAAGTGATCATTCCGAAATATCTACTTTAAGTCCTGTTACGTAATCGCCGCCCAGCACCTATATTTGTGGCCTTGTGCCAGACTTAGAAAAACCTTTAAAAAAATGTACTACCGATTCTCTTATATTACTGGGTGGTCTTTGTAGAATCGCCGAAAAAGGAGTTAGAAAGATAAAATCTTTTAACGAGAGATTGGGAGACGAAAAGTCTATGTTTAAGGAAAATCCAGTCGTTTGGGCGCAGAGAGTCTTTTGATCTTAGGCTCGTGAACTCTGGTTGACCAGAGTGATTCGAAGGAATCGAACATTCGATTCGGTCCAGAACGAGCTCGAAAATACGAGAAGAAGAAACTTCTGGAAGATTATTCAGACACACTATATTAAGGAGTCAGTGAGGGATCAGAGTCAGTCTGTGGTCGGAGAGAGTTAGAGTTAGAGTCAGAGCGAGTGACACAGTCGGCCAGAGAGGCAGTGATCGAGGGTTAGTCGAGGCTGTACGGAATTGTAATCTGTTGTCGCTGGAGACGAAAAGCACCGGCCTGTTATTGCTGTTAAGAAAAGCTTGTCACCGAGATATTTACAAGGTTAAATCCACTTAAAATACACCTCTTATTAAGATAGAGAATATTAGGGACCCTCTCTCTCTCAAAAGTTATAGTGAAGTTTTGAATATAATAAACTTCTGAAAAGTAAACACGGTGTTATTAATTTTCTCTATTTACGACGAAAGGAATCGTTTTATGAATGGGAACTCTGCCACAAACAAAATAGTAAAGATACTATCGTGGAGGAAGTCAAATTGACCGTGACAAAAGACGCACGGTTGTGAAACCTGATACCAGAAAGACACGCGGCCTGCGTAAGTGATATCTTCCCTTGACCAAAAGAAGTGTGGAAAGATTTTGGGTCTAGAAGACTGACTGCTAGATCTGGGTCTGTTTGTAAACAAACGACCGTATGTTACATATTACAAATTGGTGCCGTAACGTTACAGTCCTCAGACCAATATATATATATATATATATATAATTTCGGTTGAGTACTTTATTTAGAAGGGATTTAATTGCAAAATTCACCGTATTCGGCGTTCAGCTAAGACTCACTTCGTTTACAAAGTTTGAGACCTCTAGGTGAATTCATTTCCGCTTAGAAATGTAGCGATTAATTAGCCTGCTATACTTGGCAGCTGACTGTAGCCGTATGGGTAAGAGGTTTGGCGAGCGTAAGTTCGTTCGGGTCTCGAACCCGGCCAGAGGTAGCTGCTAAAATGGTATAACTGCACTGATGAGAGGTGATACCTCGAAACACGTGTCTGTAGTTTACTATATATATATATATATATATATATATATATATTAAGTCATCCACAGACACCGTGTTTCGGAGTATCACACCTCTTCAGCGTGGCTAGACACAACAACTACCTATGGTCAGGATCGAAATCCAACTGACTTTTGTCCGCCCGACTTTTTAACCTCTCGGACATTTGACAGCTGCAGTAAAGGGGGTGGGGTTTAAACTATTAAATACATACGCTTTTTAATATATTTCACGATCACCAGAGAGATCCAGTTTGTGTACAGATGATCATTGCTTCATCAGACCACTAACTTTATTGAAAATGGTGCACAGATAATTCATTAGACTTTATATATATATATATATATATATATATATATATATATATATATATATATATATATATATAAAGCCTAATGAATTATCTGTGCACCATTTTCAATAAAGTTAGTGGTCTGATAAAACTCATAGATATACACAGATACATGTGGGCAGAAATAAATTTATAACCACAAAATAGCCGATTTTAAGGCTTTTTCTTTACCAATTATATTGCTCTGTTCTATAATATTGAACATCGAGCTCTCAACATGGACCTAAACTACTCTAACATGCCGCCGTTGAAAGAAAGTGCCAACTTAGAATCATCCAACTTACCTCTACGGATATATATATATATATATATATATATATATATATATATATATATATATGCTCCCCATCCACTAGAGGGTTTAGCACTTTGGAGGGCATTTTGCCGAAGGACGCCAACTAATCTTAAAAAGGTAACGCTCTCCGATATAACGGATGGAGCACTCTCTGTCGGCTTTTATATATATATATATGAGATGTGTGTATTTATCAGTTAAAATCCCCCCTCCCAGTTTATATATGACGATGGCCGAATGGTTAAGATTATATATATATATATATATATATATATATATATATATATATATATATATATAAGAACGTGACGCAGCGAATAATCAAAACGAAGCGAACGCACGGGGTACACGCTTTTTGGGAAAAACAATACTTCCAGTTTTAATTCAAATTATTTTCTGTTTTTCTCTTGAAGAATCTGGATCAAAAAACATTTACGTCCAAAAACTATCATTACGCTCTGGTGATAATCTTTAATAAATCGAAATATTGTCAATATCAGCAATGAAAAAGATAAGAAATATTTTTCATTTTAAAAACGTATTGTGTTTTTCATACCCTTTTATCTATCTATCTATCTATCTATTATATATATATATATATATATATATATATATATATATATATATATATATATATATATATATATACGACCTACATACCTACAACCCCTCCCACTCCAGCCAATTGCAACCCCAAAATGAAGAGGGTAGCGAAAACATCAAGGAATGCCGAGAAATTATCACCTCTGACTCCACCCAATTCCAGTAAAACCAACCAAGAGGTCAGCTGAACATCAAAGGCAGAAATAAACACCCCTGACCCATAAAAACGCCAGCGACCACCGTAGCCAGTCAATCTAAAAATATCCTTATAAAAGTTATTCCTTCGAAAAATTGGAACGAAATAAAATGGAACTTTATATATATATATATATATATATATATATATATATATATATATATATATATATGTGTGTGTGTGTGTGTGTGTGTGTGTATGTGCGGTAAAGAAAAGGGCTTAAAAATCGTCCTTTTGCGGTTATAGATCTATTTCTGCCCGTAGGTATCTGCGTATACCTATGAGTTTCATCAGACCGCTTACTTTATTGAAAATGGTACTCAGATAAGTTTGGGGTCTGCTGACCCCAAACTTATCTGAGTACCATAATTATAAAATTAAAAAATAATAGATAATAAATAATATATTATATTTTATTATAATATAAATATTTTTATTCGTATATTATATATATATATATATATATATATATATATATATATATATATATATATATATATATATATATATATATATATATTATTTATTTAATTTTAAGTTTGGGTTTTTTTTAATTTATTTATTTGAATACTTTGAAGAAAATTTGCTAATTCTAATTTATTTTATAGGCACGTGTATGTTCAATTTAATTTGATTTCTCTTAGTGTGTTCGAAATATGCCTCCCATTTTGTTTGTGGAATGTTATGTAAAAAGGATTGAAATTGATAAGGTTATATCAAATAAGACTGGAGAAAAAAATATTGAAAAAATAAAAACATAAAATAAAACATTGACTAAAAATGGCCAGTCAGAAAAAATAACAAAATTCTAACAGACAAGACAGTAAGTTGCCGACTCCCGACAACCTCAGAAAAAAAATGAGTCTAAAATATGTGTTTAAAAAACTGAGTATCCAACAAGAATGAATAAAGCAAAACGTCTTCGGCATAAAATAAACCAATAGAGGTTGATATGCCGTAAAATCCAACCAAAAAAAAAACGAAAGAAAGAAATCAAGCGCCTTTCGTTATGATTAATTATATGTAAAATATTTCCATTGAAGGAAAAATTCTTAATTAGTAAGTCAAATCCTGTTATCTGTTTAAAGGGAGGTAATCATTATATTTGTCTCCCTTTTATTTAATTATCAAAACTGTGATTAGACGTTATTGTAATGATTTTTAATTGATTTATTAGAGACAGAATTTTCGATCAAATCTCATGTTAATTGCTATTAATACAGTCTAATTTTAAATATTCATATCGAAAAATTGTTTTGAAATAATTTTTGATTCATGGTTGCTTTTTTTTTACGTAAAAAAATTAAATAGATCTTGCATTTTGAGCAAAACTAATGAAGATTTAATTCATATTCGGGACCATATTACCTTTAGGCACCCCTTTTGATCTCGATTAAGAAAGAACATGTTTTTCATTTACACCGTCAATATCCGGTTGTTTGTTAGGGGTTGGGGTTAGGGGTTAGTTTTATTAAAAAAATTTAAATCTAAATATCGTCTATAAAAACAACTGGATATTGACGGTGTAAATGAAAACATGTCCTTTCCTAATCGAGATCAAAAAGGGGTGCCTAAAGGTCATATGGTCCCATATTCGTGAAGATTTATTAAAAATAAAATTTATATTGTAAGAGTATGCTTTTTTTTTTTTTTTGCATTTAATATTTTAAATTGGAAACATTTGTTTTTTCAGAGTATCTGTGCGCTTTTTTTCTGATGCCCATCAGGCTGGATCAACACATGTCTTTTTTACATAGGGATTTTAATGGGACATCCAACTCGAGATTCGATAACAATGGATTTGCGAGACTAAGTGTGATCTTAAGAGACGTGATTGCCTCCCTTTTGGAGTGGTGGGGTTATCTTCCCTTGATCGGGACTATTTAAATGTGACAGACAGCGGACATTGTAATTGCGTTATTACTGAGCTGTATTCAGTTGATTTAAGTTAAATTGTTATGTTTCATTGTATTTGTCTCATTTCACTAACTTTTATGACCCTGTCTCTAACCAGGCGATGCCGGGTAGCCACTTCTAGATTTTATATACGGTTGATCACTCTTTGTCGCCCTTTTAAACTTAAAGCAAACTCTTTTCATGACGTCGTTGGCTTCGTTTTCAATAAAACTGCAAGGGAAATATTTGTAATATATTTCTGTTGAATAGAATTAAGGTGTGTTAGTTCCTTTGACCAGACTGTGCACAGGTCACCTGAATAGAAAATGAGATTGTCTCTCGGCCAACAGTCGGAAAAGAAAAGATAACCCTTGCGCTTAGACGAACAAAATCTGTAAGGTCATTTAGAAAGACAAAAATACAGACAGAATACAAAATATATACCCTCAGTATTTGTAGATAACTATGAAAATAAAGTTCTACTAATTATATTTGTTTTGTGTTCGTTTCTGTGTGCGTGTGGAAATATATAAGATTACAATGAGATAAATAAGTTCTACTAGCAACGTGCCGGTCAAAAATGACGGAATGATTTACGTATTCTGGCTAGGGTTAGAGTATATAGGCGCTCTATGACCAATGGCTTGCTCTCTGGTCCCATTTTGACGAGGATTGAATGATACGTCTTGACACTACTGTTAAAAAGTGTTATACAAAAATTATATATATATATATATATATATATATATATATATATATATATATATATATATATATATATATATAATATATATATATATTAATTATCAAAACTGTGATTAGACGTTATTGTAATGATTTTTAATTGATTTATTTGACAGAATTTTCCATCAAATCTCATATTAATTGTTATTAATACAGTCTAATTATAAATATTCATATAGAAAAATTGTTTTGAAATAATTTTGATTCATTTTGATTCATTTTTTTATTCATTTTTATGTAAAAAAAATAAATAGATCTTGCATTTTTAGCAAAACTAATGAAGATTTAATTCATATTCGGGACCATATAACCTTTAGGCACCCCTTTTTGATCTCGATTAAGGGATCAAATATATATATATATATTGGTATGTGCAAAATAAAGGGGACATAACTCCTGTTTTCTCCTATTTTATTAATGCGATTATCTCTCTTAGATCAGATTGTTGAAAGTTGTTATGGGTGCTCAAAATCGCTATCTTTTACTATCTCGTATGTTTTCACATCCGGGTATTTTGAAGAAAAAGATAAAAATGGGATTTTCTATCCAATATCTTTAAACAAAATGTATTCTTGGAAGTGTAGCCAAAAATACTTTTCTCTGTTGCGATTGACATATCTATTTAGACTGGGAGAGAATTTGGCCCATTTTGTCCTTCATACCTAAAATTGACGATTTTAAAAAATGTTTAAAATTCTTGGAAAATATGAAGCACATCATAGCGTATTCTTTAACTTAGATTTTTTTTAAGACAAAATTCAGGGCTATCTTTTGTTAAATTTTCAAGTTAGTCCCGGATGCAGTCAGACATGTAAAATTGACCTTAAAATTTTTAAGGTGGTAAAAAACTCATTTGAACAATATTTTTTGCATCAATTTAAAGAAAAATATGTTTAATACTACGAAAAAAATGTTACATTCCTATTTTTGGGGGGTTAAGAAAATAACTTTTAAATTTTAAAATCACTTTTTTAGGGTATTGAATTTATATATATATATATATATATATATATATATATATATATATATATATATATATTCTGCAGGTAAAGATCTTTCAAGAAATGTAAAAATTAGGGACCGGAATTTTTTTTTCTTCAAATGGTCAAAGGTCAACGCGCCCCACATTCTGAATTGATAAAAAATATTTTTGAAGTTTCTTTAATAAAAATAAGCTAATCGTTATAACATTAAGTCGTCGGAAAATAATTTGGTGAAAATTTCATTAAAAATGGACAATTCGCTAATTTTTGGTAATTGTTTTAAAATTAAAAAGATTTTTTTTAAATTATCTCCCTTGATACATCACTTGAACATCACCATATATATATATATATATATTATATATATATATATATATATATATATATATATATACTTTCCTCTAGAAATTTTTCGGGGTAGTAAGCTTATGTTACTTATTCGGTTCTCGAGCCAGCTTTACGTATGTATTAAGCACTTTTCTCATATGTACTAATAAAAGAAACCACCCTCCGGGCGGTGTAAATTAATTTTTGGCCCGCTCTTTCGTAAAAAAATGTAAACAGATCTTTGACATGTTTTTTTCTTTTTTAATAAAAGACATAAAAAATAGTTTTCTGTCAAAATTTTAATATATATTTTTCCGATAAAAACAAGTTTTTAACGATTAAATTCAAATTAATTCACACATTTTAGTTTTTTTTCCTATGAGGGCGTCAAATGAAAAAAATATGTGTTTTGTTTTACGACAGATGATAGTCAAAACAGACGGTTATTTTTTTCACCGTTTAATAAAATATGAATTAATAATTAATGTTGATAAGATTATATAACCTTATTAATTAATCATTTAATTGCAAAATATTGAATTTAACAACAGAACACCATTTTATCTTCTTTAAACCCTGTGTTAATATAAGAAGTAGAGGGGACCAGCATGATTGATGAAATTGTCATAAGAGGGAGTAAGTATTTTTTTTTTTTTTTTGTTACCGAGTTTATTTCTAAGCAGAGGCGGTGTGCATGATTGCTGAAATTGAATGAAATTTAATTTCGTAATGAAAAGCGAACATACGCAAACCTAAACCGGATACAGTTAAGTACAAAAACATCTTCAGATATAATATAGATGAACATTATGTGACGATTTCTTGTTAATACGTAATTTTCTCGTAAAACTCAATAACTTTAAATGTATATTAGAATAAAACAAACTATATATAAATCAATAATACCGGGCATGTATTTAGTAAAACTTATTTCGAAAAACAATGTTGACATTTTAATGTTGCATACTTAATTTCTGAGTATATATAAGAAAGAGTTGTTTTTATTCTATGTATTAATGATTTTGACAATAAATCAAATACTCATTGATAACCTTACGCAATTCCTGAGGGTATTGTGACGTAAGCAGTGGCATAATTTCGCTTACAGACAGACACTGAATCTCCATTATAATTACAATTCGCTTTTAGTTTTAGTTTTTCCGAAGAAGTCATTATTTTGACTTGTTTGTTGTTTCTTTTTCTTTTGCCGACGAGTCATTTGCTTTTTTCATTATATATATATATATATATATATATATATATATATATATATATATATATAATGTTTCTGGTATGTACGTGATGACTTATAACTCTGAAAAGAGATGTAATTCTGATTTGAAATCTTGCAGACATATTAATGTGTTTCTACCTAAGAAACACAAAAAATTTGTTTTTGGATTTTTACAAATTAAGTGATATAATTTGATAATTAAACAAAAATCAATCAATTTCTAGAACTCTTCACAGTAAGGAAAAATAAAGTAAGAAAAACTGGGTCAAAAAAAGAGAAGAATTAGACTAATACATTTCACTTTAACTCAACAGGCTAGGTATTCTCTCTTTCCCCCACTCTGTGTGTTCGTCTCTCTCAAATAAAATTATGTTTTTAAAAAGTTTAGGATTACATCTTTTAAAATAATGTTTTAAATGTAAACAAAAAAGTATTTCCTAAAAAACAAATTAATTGTAATATAAGAATACTCGGCGAGTTTGTTTTTTTTATTTGATAAAATATTTTCTTCTTATTCTCTCTTACTCCTATTTTCTCCCTTTCTCACTGGTGTGGTGTTCGTAAAAAGATTTAGTTCGGTCATGGACCGGGTACTTTTGCTAATATATATATATATATATATATATATATATATATATATATATATATAAAAATTCGAAGGCAATACAATACGTAAAAAATAAAGACAAAAAGATGTTTTATATGTCTAATCGATTTCAAAGCAAAGCTTTATCATCAGAGTTTATTTTCAGAAAATAAAAGTTTAAAATTCGAAGGCAATACAATACGTAAAAAATAAAGACAAAAAGATGTTTTATATGTCTAATCGATTTCAAAGCAAAGCTTTATCATCAGAGTTTATTTTCAGAAAATAAAAGTTTATTTTCTGAAAATAAACTCTGATGATAAAGCTTTGCTTTGAAATCGATTAGACATATAAAACATCTTTTTGTCTTTATTTTTTACGCATTGTATTGCCTTCGAATTTTATTATTTTATAACATAGTTAACAATGCTTCAAGCAAATTACCAATTACTTTTATATATATATATATATATATATATATATATATATATATATCCTGCTGATGTATGCACAAAAATTACTTTAAATTTTTACGGGTGTGGGTGTGTCTCCATCAACATGTAAAACACGACAAACGTAGAAAGTTAGATTTTAAAAAGTGAACGTTACAAAACAAAACGATATATTCAATAACATCTATCGCACTCCATCCCTAATCTATTACCATCCCACCCCGGTCTGAAATCCTTGTTAATTTTGAAAAAGCCAGGAGGCTGAAATAAATTTACATCTGATCACCTAAAGATATTCATATATATATATCATAGAAAGGAAGGAAGAACTCAACACCGTAATTCCAGGAATTCAAATGTGGGGAGCTATATTAAATCAACTTAGATTTATATAGGCCCCAATTTTGGTCGAAATAAATTTATTATGGAATTACGGTGTTGAGTTCTTCCTTCCTTTCTATGATAAATATTGCTCTGTATATAATCTAAAAAGGTTATTATACATTGAACTCTCTTTAGTGATTTAAAGATTCGCTGTATTTATACATACTGGATCATACAATATTAATACAGTGTATCTTAGAAATCACATATAGAATCATCCCTTCCGTAGTTAGGATCTGTCCATGTGTGTTTTAACCAATCTGATGCAGGTAAACTGTATTGAGAGCTCACTGTGTCTTGTGCCAGTAAATGAACGGGCAGAGCAATATATTCAATAAATGAAGGAAAAAACTTTAAACTTGCTTCATTATAATAATTTATTTCAACCGTATTACTGCAGCATCTTCAGGTAATCGCAAGAACTCTTACTGAAAATTTCCCAAAATAACATCGCTTTTATATCTATCTATTTATGGAGGGGTCGGTGTCTTGGTTTGAGATGGGCGGGATTAGTTTATTTGAATGAGGCGGGAAGAACTGGGTCAGGTGTTTCTTAGATAGGAAAAGGATTTATTTTGGGAAATTCTCTGTAAGATTCATGTTCTTGCGATTACCTGAAGATGCTGCAGTAACGCGGTTGAAATGAATTATTGTAATGAAGCAAGTTTAAAGTTTTTTCCTTCATTTATTATATATATATATATATATATATGAGAGTACGCAAGCAGTTAGTTTGGGATGGCGATAGCCGACAATTTTTGGGAGAATATGTGCTTAATTGAAGTCATACCTAATTTGAAAATTTATTAGTTGATAATTAATGAATTAGGCGAATATATCTGTTCAAATGTAAGGCGTAAACAAATCGAGAAAAAGTCAATCTCTGTATGTACATTTCGGCCTCATCAGCAGAGTTATAGACAGGAGGCCGCTTTGTGTGTGATTCGAACCCTAATATATATATATATGGTGGGACAAAAGTAGGATTACAGTTAACACTTAAACCTTTTACCTTTATTAGAAATGTTGACATTTATTTATATATATTTACATAGACGTTTTAAGGTATGAGTAAGTAGCATAGAATAAGGGATCAGTATTTTTTTCTATAATTTATATCTAAAACGTGATTGTGAAGGTGAAACAGATAATGAAGTAACTATAACCCTACTTTTGGCTCACCCTGTATATAATGGATATTCTAGGACGAGATATTTTTGTATCCCTTGAAATATATATATATTAACTTAAACTGGGACTGTTCATCAGTGATTCCTTTCCTGGAACACTGTTCAGTCGGTATTGTTTAATGAAGAAAAGGAAGAAAAGGTGAAGCTTGTTTCGGTAAATTATTTTGTCCCTAAAAAACTTTTGAAAAAGCATTTTATTGCCTCTTATAAACAACAGATTTGCATTTAGATTCTCACACGGCTAATTTGTCTCATGATATATATCTATATGTTTGTGTTGTCTGGTATGTCTTGTATCGTTTCCTGTGAGCGTCCAAGGATGGTCATGTCCATGGGCTTAGCTTCACGCTATTAGGCATGGCCTCCCTTCAATAGTAGTTTAACAAAATAAAGTTTTTCTTTTACTTATTCTTTATAACTTGTACCTACTATTGATAAATAAATAAATTTGTTATTCGGTTCATTGAAGATTTCGGGTTTTAGCATCAGATCCTTTCGCCGGGTCGACTCATCCCGCCCTTGTGCAAGTGATAGCATTTCAACTATGAAGAAGTAGGACAACTTCAGCGGCTAATAATATCCGCCGGAAGTTCTTCCTATTATTTGAGGGTATACCAGGTTCTATTTAGAATTCCTCCACTCAATTTATTATTATTTCCCTCCCCCTTTCATTAATATATATATATATACATATATATATATATATATATATATATATTTCTTAAAAAAAACAAAGTTTAAATAAATAAAAAAGAAATAAACAATAAAAAAATAACAAATGTATAAATATATATATATATATATATATGTGTGTGTGTGTGTGGTGTGTGTGTGTGTGTGTGTGTGTGTGTGTGTGTGTGATTTTATTTAAAAAAACAAGTTTCATTGACGAGTGATGTTTAATAAGCCCACGCTGCAGTGTTTTGATTTGTTTAACAAACCTTCTCCAGGGCCTTCGTTTGTTTAAAGAAAAAGAAATTATTAGTGAACCAAAGTCTGCGAAAGCTTGTTAAACAGAAATTATGTTACACAGAAAATATATAATAAGAAAGTAGGTCAAAGAAAGACAGAGATAGAGCGAAACGATAACACTAATCTATTTTAATCGAACATGATGAAAAGATGAAAAGAAGTAAAGAATAAAAAAAGAATGAGAGTTAAATCAAGATTATTATTACTTTTACATATTGAACAATCTTGCAATAACTCTTAAGTAAACATATCAAACGTTTTAATAATTAAATTATGTTACAGTGGTATATCCACAGGTCCTGTTATTAAACTTTAATAAGTTTCATTTGAGAGTAATCATCTGGCACTTGAAATGATAAATAAATTAAATAAACCTATATGTTAAACTAGCAAGGATATCCGTCTTTGCTCGGGAGAATCTACTTCATGTTGAGTTTTATTGTTGTATTGAAATTCAATAACATGTCCATTCATTGTCTTCATAATCAATCTGAAATTGCAAAGATTCAAGGGTACAGATTTCTTAAGAAGATCACATCCCCTTTTCAGAATGAGATGGTTAGAAGAAATTATGTATGAATCTTAATAAGAAAATAATTATATAGAATGGATATTAAACTATTTAGTAAAATAGATTGATTGTCTATGTATTCTTTTAATACCAGTAATGTACAAGTATATTTTTTAAATAAAAAATTAATTACTTCATCTAAAATAATTAGTTTGATTTTAAATGTCTTCTGAAATATAGATTAAATCTTCATAACTGTCATGACGAAAAAGAAGATCTGGTGATAGTGAATGTTTATATATATATATATATATATATATATATATATATATATATATATATATATATATATCAACCCCTCCGCACGAACAGGATACGACACAGGGTCAATTTATTAAGCGGAGTTTAACAGGTTTGAATTCAGAGTTTTCATTCTCCTAGACTGGTTACCCAGCCATGGTTAAAAGACCCAGTCTGCTCTGCTATTTACTCATAGCTGGGGGTAGAATTGGATTCATACCTTTCCCAAGGGTATTAGCGCCATGTGAAATGCAAACAGCGTCGTCCATATATTTACTATGTTGCTTTATTTTTGAAGTTTCCATCGGACATACTTATTGATCGCAACGTCTTGTCAGACGGCTACCACTCCTTCATTCATTGTCCGTTTGTGAGCTTGTTCATGACTTTCCAATCCTGCCAAAGTCTTGCATAACTTAGAACATATCTGGCACACATAACGATCGCTGTTGACTGAGTCGATAGGTGTTGTATACGCATCACTGTGAAATTTCATGTGAAGCTTGAGACACCAGCTATTTGGCACACTTTTGTGCAGCAGGAATATGGTAGAGACAACAATTGCAGTCGGGTAGTTCTCATGTGATTTCATGTGATTGACAAGGCCTGTCTTTGACAACAGGCCCGGTCATACTCCTCACAAATCCACACATCACCAGAATTGGCCGGCAGAGATTCACGTTTTCGGCACGCTCTCCTGAGTTTTGCCCGGTCCACCCTTGCAGCTTCAAACTGTTCTGCGCATCACAGCTCTCCATTGCCCACAATCAGATATCAAGGACTCCCAATTATTTACATACATACATACATACATTCATACATACTTTTTTATTGATGTATTGATGAGGCCTTGGTAGAAATGATTCTAACATCAAATTATTCCTATCAGATTTCAAAGAGACAAATAAAAAAAACGAAAACGCTAAGCATGTCGTTCGTCAGTTGAGATTCCTTTTGAGATTTAACGAGAAATAAAGTGAAGAGCGACTTTTTATACCAGCTGAATTCGCACGTTTTATTTAGTGGGACACAAATAAATCGTTTCTACAGGGGAATGCATCACCTTTAGAATTGATATAACAAAATCGGGGAATCAGGTGTTGACTGTATGATTCATCCTCATCATGTCGTACTGACAGCACGGATAGCCATAACTCTCTCTCTCTCTCTCTCTCTCTCTCTCTCTCTCTCTCTCTCTCTCTCTCTCTCTCGTGCCCGCGCCACTCATCCCTATCGATCATCTCTCCTAGCAGGTCTTTCGCATCGCATCCAGTATCCGTACACACACACACACATACACACACACACACATATATATATATATATATCTGTCTGTCTCTGTGTGTGGGGGGGAGGGAAGCACGTAGTGTAATGGTTAGTCATGGGAAATGGACTCGTCGCCCCACGTTCAAATCTTTGACGTGATAATTACATTTCACTTAGCACTAACAACCTTGGGAAGGTATGAATCCTAATCTCCCCTCAGCTATGGGTAAATAGTAGGGCAGACTGGGCTCTTTAACCTTGGTTTGGCAACCGGTCTAGGAGAAGGAAAACTCTGAATTCATACCTGTTGAACTCCGCTTAACAAATTGACCTTGTGTCACATCCTGCTCGTGCGGAGGGGTTGGTATATATATATATATATATATATATATATATATATATATATATGTATGAACAAAAAGTGATAAGACAAACAGGAATATTTCTTATATGTTATTTATTCTCAACTAGTTTCGACCTTAGGTCATCGTCAGGAGGAAATTTCTTGTTTGAAGAAATTGTTTTTAGAGAGTTTTGGAAAGGGAGCATTATAAAAGAACTATAGAAGTTGAAATATTTTTGAGGGTTTCACATGCTATTATAATCCGGGTAGAGGAGTGTGTTAGTAGTAACAAGTCCATCTGTTTCATGAAAAAAACCTCTTTGAGGTGAGTTCTTTTTTAATGCTCTTATATATGTGAGGGGGTTCTTGGTGTTGTGTATATGACCATATATGTATACATATAAGTGTATGTGTGTGCATACAGTGCACCTACAGTTCTTACAAACTTGTATAACGGATTAACTGATCCCAACCAACTTCAAAATAGAACTGGACCCTTCAATCGGCAACCACGATGGGGATTTTTAACGAGCTGGTACGAAAAAATTGAACAGTTCTCTTTAGACCTCATGAAAGACATTGCAAAGTTTTGCGAAAAGGCCTTTCCGAAACAAATTCGGAAGCCAAAGTCCTGAAAACAAAATAAAAAACAAACAAACACGGATGAATACAATAAAATCACCACTACAATAAGCAATCATCAAGCGGACAAAAACAAAGAACTCCAACGCATCAAATCTGCAAAACACAGAAAAGTACGCTGGGAACCGAACATCAAAACAAATCAACGAAACCCAAGAAAATGTGAAACAACAAAAACGGCTAATGAACACAAAAAAACACACTTCAGAAATTCGACAAAAGAAACGAAAACACCAAAAGAGAAACAAATCCACATCAAACTACATACATACGCGGACATCCTCCAACGAACGAGAAACAACGAAACGATACCCACAACACCGACTAACTCGGATAGAAAAACTAACTCAGAACCGACTAAAAATAAAACAAGAAAGACACTTCTGCAGACACCTAACCTAAATAGACACACACAAACCCCAAGAAACATACAGAGTCACCCGGAAAACCAAGAAGCCGCCCAACCAACACATTTGGGAGGGCGGACACAAAACACACTAAACAAAATAACAGAAGCTTTCGAAATTTTGCGAAGCAACTTCGAAAAACTTGTCAGTTTAGAAATGACCCACATAGACGAGTAGTAAATCTAAGTAGACACAAATTCAGTATACGTGTATTTGAACTACTGAACAAAGGTAAGAGTATTTACGGGTTTCGAAGGAGCTCTTATTTCTCCGTAGTTGTAGGCAAATTGTCGGACAAAGAAGGCAAACACACAATGGAAATTTAATATTGACAAATAATACAAGAACTTGATGCACATTTTATTGGTATTTGCTACAAGACTTATCTGAGTTAAGTAATTTTCTTGGATTAATGATGATAACAGGGGTATTCTGTTGCTTGTTGGAAAGTTGATAGGACGTTTCTTCGGAAGTTTCTCGTTCTTCCTCGTAACCGGTTCAGTGATAAGTAATGGGGGATGCTATTTTAGAAGCTTCTCGCCCGGGTTAACAGTTCTTTAAATGACGGTGAATGGGCCCTTTTTAAGTAGACTATTTGGTCTTCAGCCTTCGATAGTGTGCTTTTGTGCCTTCGAAAGTGTGCTGTGAAAATGCCTCCGTCCAAGTCGACGGTCAGTAGATAAGAAAGCCCTGTTTTTTGGCCTAAGTGATGAATGAAGTGTAGGGACCGCTACTTACGCGACTACCCTCAGTGGGTGCTCCGTGATAAGTGAAGTTTTTGGTATTGGCGCCAACATACGATGTTGGCGATTCGCCCCCTGGCGGCAGGGGGAGATAATTAACTATGGAATTTCCAATAAAGGCCTTAACTTTTGCCCCCGTCCACTACATTACAACAACCACATACTAGAAAACGATGGGAAATCTTTCTTCAGAAGAATTCGACTGAGAACCCATTTTTGGACTATCAGACTATGAACCAACCATTCTAAACCTACTGAAAGAAAAAAACAGCTTATTCAACCCTAACAACATAGATACAACTATCAAAACATTCGAAATGGCAGTAAAAGAAGACATGAAAAAATACAAAAACAACACCTACTACACGACAACCTAACAAAAAAACAGCGCAAAATTCTAATAGAACTTTCCACCAGAGAGGACCTAATTATTACACAAGCAGACAAAGGCGGTGCAACGGTCAGCTGGGGCATCGAGGAATATTTCAGAGAAGCTGAAAACCAGCTAAATAACGAGGAATTCTACTTTGCACTTCCAGCTGACCCCTTTGAAAACCACCAGAACATCATCAGAAATTCTATAAAAGATATGGTCGAAAAAAATCTAATCGACAAAGAAACAGCAGATAGACCAAAACCCAGTAACACAAAACCTGCTCTCTTCTATCTACTCCCAAAAATTCATAGGAAAAACAACCCTGGAAGACCAGTGATTTCCTCGAGTGGTAGTACCTGTTAGGGTCCCATCTATGGGTTAAATAGAAAAATGTATTTATAAACAAATTGTATTATCCATTAAGAATTGATTTATTTCAAAACTTTATCGGCATTAAATGACCCACTGAGGTTGATATGCCGTAAAACAAAACAAACCATCAAACAATTAAGTTCGTTTCAGATAATGCGCACTCACAATTTTATGCTAGGAATTTTAACAACTAAAGGTGAAAATTACCGCCCTCATAAGATCATCTTATTGGATATAACGAATAGTTCAAGGTTATTTTCTAGAATAAACACTACGGGCATTTAAAGATGTCAACACCGTTTCGATAATGTCAAGACATAGATCGAAATCTTCGTCCACTTGACAGAAGACCGTAAATAAATAAGATCTATGGTATTTCGGATTATTAAGGCGCCTCATAGATCTCCAATAATTGGCACTTAAATATTAGGGTGTCTTCTACCTTGAGAAAGAGTCCTGTATTGGACAGAGAAAATCGTTAATTGGATAGGGATGAGAATATATTAGACATAAGAGACAACACATTCGAAACTATATAAGGCACAGATGGTGTAAAATATCACAAACAGTAGAATAACAACAGCAACAACAACAATAATAATAATAATAATAATAATAATAATAATAACTAGCAGGACCTGTGGATATACCAGTACGATAATTATTACAACGTTTGATATGTTTATCAAAGAGCTATTGCATAGTTCAATATGTAAAAAGTATAATAATCTTGATTTAACTTTCTCTCTCTCTTCTCTCTCTCTCTCTCTCTCTCTCTCTCTCTCACACACACACACACACACACACACACACACACTCAATCACTAACTCTTTTTCTTCTTTCCTTCTTTCCATCTTTTCATTATATTCGATTGAAAAAGATTAGCGTTATCGCTTCGGTGGTCTCACCCCTCTCTCTTTTCCTACTTTCTTTCTTTCTTATATTTTTCTGTGTAGCATGTCCTTTTTCTTATTTCTTTATAATAAAAAACGGAATGGTGCATTATTTAACTGAAGTCACGGCATTCATAAGAAATAAAAATTCGGTGGATAAACAACACAGATAATCAGGATTATTAGGCTCGCACTTATTGGTTAGACAGAAAAATGAGTTTTAAAATATGTGTTTAAAAAGATTGAGTTAAAAAAAGAAATACCAATCAAGAATGAATAAAACAAAACGTTTTTGGCATAAAATACCCCAATAAGGATTGACATGCCTTAAAATTCAACAAAACAAACAAAACATTATATTAAAACTTCCCTCGGTGATGCCTATTCAGAATCCTGATTCTTGTAAAATATATGTTTACGTATCTAGACGACTCATATTTATGATTGATTGATTGATTTGAACATCATGTCAAACCGTCTAGGGTTGTTTTATGCCTAGATATTAGGGAATTGCGTCATTATACTGTAAGATTTGAGGTTGTTGCTGTTAGTTATTGATGGTTGTTTGGCTTAGAGGCCTCCCAACGTGGGTACATATAAGTACAAACAATACTCCGACTAAGGTGTGAAATGTAACAACAGGAATTTAATGAGAACGTGGAGAAAATACATACAACAGGAATACATAATGAGATAAGATACATAAGCAACACATATAGGAGACAAGATACAATATAGCAGTTAGAAGCATACATAAATGTATTAGGAATATATATATATATATATATATATATATATATATATATATATATATAATGTTGTTCTGGTTCCAACGGGAGAAAATTCAATATTTTATAAAAAAGGAAGGTCCGCAAAATGTATTTTGTTCTCAGAAAAAATTTTTAATTCTTTTTGTTTTACATGTGCAACACGTGTTTCAGATCTTCTGGTATCTTCTTCAGGCTTTGATTGATAATATGAAAATGAATTCTTACATGCATGTGTATATATATACATACACATGAGTATTTCATTCCCTCTTTCTCTTTTTATGGGAGTGGAATGGAATTTCATTTTTAACATTAGTCTTTTAAACAGGTGTTTTTGTTTTTTGGGTGGTTTACCAATAAAGTCATTAGCTGAATTTTTATAGCTTTTTTTTTTTTTTTATAACTTTTTTTATTTTTATACTTTTCTATTTGGGTTGTCTTGATAAAGTTCATCAGATGTTCATTTGATATATCAGGTGTGTGTGTGTTTGTAATGTGTCTTTTGTTCTGAAGACATTCTATGTTTTTCTACTTAAATTTATACTTTTTGGGTGTGTGTATGTGTGCGCCTACGTATATGTGCCTATGTTTACTTTGAGTGTGTGTGTGTGTGTTGTGTGTGTGTGTGTGTGCGTGCGTGCGTGCGTATGTATATGGTTGTATTTGGTGTGTATATGTGTACATATATATACATACCTAAGAGTTGAATTTTGAATTAAGAATTAAATTTAAGTCTATTCATAACTATCTTTCTATCTATTTATCTATCTATCTTACTTTGTTTATAACTATCTATCTATCCATATATATGGATGAGATCCTAGTGCCGAACATTCAAGTTCAACCAATCATTGTTCATTTCTCGTAAACCTCATTTTTTGTTCTTATATTGCATTTATTCTTTATTCAAAAAACCAATCATCAAATTAAGTGACAATCTTTATTCTGCGGTCAATTTATGTCTAAGCTTTAAAATAACGACCAATAACGAATTCAATTCTGGAATGCCTCTCCCGAAAATGTTGTCCATTCACTGTGTAGGCATCAAATAATAGTTTATTTCTCATCATACGCAGCATTATAAAAACGTAGCAGAACAATGAACAATTCAAAATGGACGAGTCTCCCTCCAATCAGTAACTGATAAGTAGGCGACATTTCTAGATAATTAACAATATGTGACTTCTTGTTAGAGCCGTGAGAAAGTGAAACGCTCGCGGCTTACAGACGGCGGGAACCAGATCCAAGTCCGGGAATTCTCCCACGGAAAATCAGAAAAAACAAATTTTTCATCCTGGGATGTGCAATGCAGGAAAATTTCTTCTTTCAATAAAGCGATCATCTATTATTATGAATTGGGTAAATTAGATCTATACTAATAAATAAAACACCTGTTTCTGTGTGTATGGTCATGTTGGCCACTGCACCACTTCGTGGGTGGTGACCCGTAATCCGTGCTGTCAGCACTATTTGATGATGATGATGATGATGATGATGATGATGATGATGATCTTAGTTTAGTTTAGAAAACAAGTTTAAAATATTTTTTCGGGGTATTTATAGCTAATACTGACAAAACTGTATTGGCCACAAATATTCTATCATCTTGCAACACCCTCTGGTTAAAAATGAGATCGTCCAAATCGTCCAAGATGAATCTATATAATAATGCTTATGTTCCCTAATTGTACGAGCATTATCATTTTGCAAACAATCGTCCAAGATGAATCCCCTCTGGGTTAAAAATGAGACAAATCGTCCAAGATGAATCTATATAATAATGCTTATGTTCCGTACGAGCATTATCATTTTGCAACACCCTCTGGTTAAAAATGAGACCGTCAATCGTCCAAGATGAATCTATATAATAATACTTGTGTTCCTTAATTGTACGAGCATTATCATCTTGCACCACCCTCTGGATAAAATGAGACCGTCCAAATCATCCAAGATGAAATTCAAAAGTGTAAATACTGATCATATGGTGTTGTTTAACCGCTGGATTCTTATTTCGTCACTTCAGCTAAATAATGGACCATTCCGTTTTTATTATAAAGTAATAAAGGGAAAAAAGGACATGCTACACAGAACAATTTAATAATAAAGAAAGAAAAAAAGAAAGAAAGGGAGTAAGAAAGAAATGGAGAAAGGGGTGAGCGCACAGAAGCGATAACGCTAATCTGTTTCAATCAAACATAATGAAAAGATGAAAAGAAAGAAAGAAAAAAAGGAGCGAAAAAGAGTTGAATCAGGATTATCATACTTTTTACATATCGAGCAATAGCTCTTAAGTAAACTTATCAAACGTTGTAATAATTAAATCATCATACTGTGGTATATACACAGATCCTGCTAGTAGAAATAATTACTTGAAACCATATGATTATTAGCGTTAGATAAGAATACTTAACACCATAGATCTGTGTGAAAATTAAGTAAGATGAATAAGACATGCTGGACGCTGATGGAGAAGTAAGGACAAAGTGACACCACACGTGGACACACCATTGTTGGCCGACTAACAAAAGCTTACAACAGCATTGTATGGACATTTGATGCTGCGCTGAGAACTTGCCAGGAGAAATGACCGATACAGATAGGTGGTGTGAGAGTGTCGTGGGAATCCGTGCTATCAACACTACTTAATGATGATGATGATGATGATTATGATGATGATGATGGTGATGAGAGATGATGATGATTTGGGTTTAGAAGACAAGCTTTGTTTAAAATAAATTGGTCGGAGTGTATTTATAGTCAATTGTACGAGCTGTGTTTAAAAAGTGTCGAGACTGAAGCGGTATTTATAAAGACTAGCAAATATATGCACCTTTTGGGTGCAAGTACTTAAGTTTTAATGTAATGAAATATTAGATTAGATTAGATTAGAAAAGCTAATGAAATTAAATAAGAATGCAGATAAAAAGATTTGAAACATAATCGAAAAATAGAACAACTGAAACTTACTCTTCCATCACTCCTTTCTAATTTAACTATTTAGTTAAAATAGGAAGTAAAGAAAGAAAATTACAGTTATTTCTCCTTGTTAAAGGATTTCTTTTAAGATTTATCCCGAGATTTTGTTCATATTCATTAAGAAAAAAAAATTAGAAATCAATAATACTAAGCTCGCAAATTAGCCTTCACGTTCGCACTGTCTACATGTATATGCATACCAATACAATTGTGTTTATATATACAACAAAATAGCGGGTACAGTGTTAATGGGAAGGCTAATTTGTATATTGATGTTAAACATTTGATTTTAATAAATATGTGTTTGGTATTATTGATTTCTAATTATTTGCTTTTATCTTAATGAATGTAAGCAAAAGTCTCAGGGGGGGGGATCTTATAAGAAATCCATTAACAAGAAGAAATAACAGTAATTTTATTCTTTACTTCCTATTTTAACTAATTAGTTTTTAATTAAATTCAATAATGAAAGACGGGAGTGATGAAGAGTAAGTTTCAGTTCTTCTATTTTTTATATACCCCCTTTTGTTTCAAATCTTTTTATCTGAATTCTTATTTAGTTTCATTAGCCTTTCTAATTTAATATAATATTTTATTACATTAAAACTTATACACTTACCGGGGGTACACTGCACATATTTGCTAGTTTATCTTATGGGTAATTCCGTGTAAAACCCTCCAGGCAATGTCACCCACCCACTTCAATTTTTCTGAAATTTTGTACAGGTGTGGACTATGTTTAAGTTAGACAATCCCCAAAATTTGAGCTTCCAATTCTAAGAATTGGCGGAGTTATGTCGATTTTTAGCTCTCCAAATTTGAGGGGGATCACGAAAATGGCAACTTTTTGTAATCTATTTTTGTCTGTAAAATAATTCTAGAGCATTCCTTTCTCCTAAAAATTGGTTTATAAAAGTATTTTTGCCGGGAGTCCAAAACTGCTATCAAAAATGTCTTAAAGTCAACCAATTTAAAGTTATTGATGATTTCTGATTTTTTCATAGCAAGATCAATATCCCGATGTGGCACTGAATCTATGACAAAGATTTTTTTCTTATTATTTCATATCTATTGAACGTTATTTGTACCAAAAGAATAGTTTGGTTTTTGCTCAGAGGGTGGGTGACAATTTTACTTTTGTCTGGATGATTGACATGGAATTGCCCTTATATATATATTATAGACAAAGAGGAAAAGAGATGATGATGGACAGACCTTCATGTGACATCTGTGGTCGATTCTGTCTTTCACATGTCGGTCTTCACAGTCAATATAGGCGCTGCGCTTGAACTTAACTCCAGGACACGGAAAATCTATGGTCTGTCGAGACTGAGATTCCAAAGAATAATAATATATTCATATGTCTATTTTTCTTTATTTTCTATTTTAAGGAAGAATTCCATGTTATATTATTTGTAATAACGGTGGTTTCCATCTTCATATCTGACATATCACTGTTTTTAAAATAACTATACAGGCCATTTCTACTGTTACAGATACTACAGGTTGATCTTTGACAGAAGGACGGATAAGTAACACTGCCAATACGTCAATAATCTGCTGTCCGAAAAATCTATTAATAATGGAGATTGTGTGTATTTCTGTCTGTAACAAAAACTACGTCACAGCTCTACGTCACAGCCCTACGTCACAATATTCTTGTGTTATATACACTCAAAATTTGAGTAAGCAATTTTTTAAATTGTTTTTTACTCTCGTCCTACTTTTTACAGTAATAAGAAGTTAACTAAAAAGTTTGCAAATAATTAATAATTACCTACGATTTTGTGTAAAATTACGTGGAAAATATTCAAAATAATTGTTTGATTAAGAATTAATACATGCACGCAACATTTTATTTGAGGGACAAAGGACTAAGTTTCCATTTCAAATTGTTTTATTTTTTACTCTTTTAATAAATATTAGGATTGCTATTCGTCTGTATATTATTTTTTTCCTCTGATATAATTGCTTCTTATGGCATTATTTTGTGCTAATATATATATATATATATATATATATATATATATATATATATATATATATATATACTAGCAAAATGACCGACGAAAAAAAATTAAGAACACCACAATTAAATTATAGAAAAAAATATTACCGAGAATTTGTACATTACAATATTCATTTTTGGAATTTTTTTTTTTTTACATTTAAAATATTATTTTAAAATGTAATCCTTAACTTTTGCATGTTTTGGAACACAAGTCTATTTTTCTAAAAATTGTTTTGTACATATGAAAAAAACTCAAATTCATTTCTTAATTACTTATTGCATTCAAGTGCTAAATTTATATGCTTAGAATAACAGCCCCACCCAACTCCTACTGTATAAAAAAGAAAGACGATTTTTTATTTCTAAAATAATTTAGAAATTAAAAATCGTCTTTCTTTTTATACAGTAGGGGTTGGGTGGAACTATTTTTAACGGCAAGTTCATAACCTGTGGCGTGGGTTGGGGTGGAAGTGTCTTTTAACGGTAGTATTGTTTATTTCAGAATTTTTTTTTTTTTTTTTTTTTTTTTTTTTTTTTTTTTTTTTTTTTTTTTTTTGCGAGGCCTACAGATGACATTGGTCTGGGTCGGCTGACACTACTTCAAAGGTGCCGATGGTGACTGGGGTTGAAGATTATGTTAACGTTAGTTTTGATTTTTCTGTCTTGAAAATTAAAAACTCGACTCGTGTCGACGGTAGTGGAGTGGGGAAGAAAGTGTCTGTATTCAGTATTTTTTTTCTTAATTATTGAATCATATCGCTTAATTATTAAAAAGTCAAAAACTAAATTTTGTTTGTTTCTTAGTTATAAGCGTTTTAAGTGGTATGCAAGATTTCAAATCTGAACGACCTCTCGTTTGTGATTTATAAGTTGACACGAACATACCAAACTTCCTTTTATATGTATAGATAGATATAACTTTCAAAGAAAGAAAAACTTAACAAACCATCATCCCGTTATAATTTTATTTCGACCAGAAACAAAAAAATGAGTCTAGCCTCATCAGACGAGTTACTGATTATTATACACTGAACTCTTTTTAGGGATTTATAAAAATACTTGTATGAGTATATATTTTTGTACCTGCAAGAACATACAGTATGGTTGTACAGTGAGATTTCGATGATCCCAAATAGAATCACAATTTACTTACCAGCCATTTGGATTGCCTTATATATATATATATATATATATATATATATATATATATATATATATATATACTAGCCGAAGCATCCGTTCAATGAACGGACTAAAATAATTTCAGGAACACCAGGGAGTAACAAATGAAAGAGAGAGAGTGAGAGAGAGAGGGGGAGTAAGAGAGGGGTAAAGGAAAAATAAGCAATTTCTTATTAAAATTTTAAAAACGCCAAAAATTGGTATATTACAATGTTCGTTTATTTTAGGAAATTTTTCGGGGGGGGGTACATTTAAAATATTAAAAAATGACAAAAGTTCACATTCAGTTCTTAATTTCTTGTTGAGTTAAAGTGATAAAAAATGTATTCGTTTAATTTATTTTCTTTTACACCCCTATAATGTAAGAATAAAAAGAAGCTAAGAATTAAATATCTGTCCTTATTTGAGGGTGGAAAATTTCGGCTATTAATTCAAAGCAAAATTATTCGTTTATTGTATGTGTAGTTTATTTCTTTTTTAAAAAGTTTTTGAGTTACACTGATTAAAAATTGATATATTTTGTCCTAAGAAATAAACTCTTATATGACTAAACATGAATTCAGTTTTTAATCTCCTTTTGACACACAGGGAAATTATTTGTATTAAGAATAAGTTACTTTAAGTTATAATTGTTTACTAAAGATTATTATTCATTACTTTTTAGTTATAGATACTTGAAACCATATAAGTTATTAGTATTGGGTAAGAACATTTGGAACCATACAACTGTGTGCAAATTATTGCTGTTAAATGGGGTTACTTTATACTATACTAGAAGCGACTACCCGCGTCGCCTGGGTAGAAGTGGACCGGTGTATGATATTTATATATATATTTACTGGCACCCCACCATGCCAGTTGGACACAAGGACCATTAACGTGGGGACCACACACAAACCGAAGCTCGTGCGTGGCTAGTGTAAACATTGAGTGGATCCCTTCGACATTCCACTATTGAGGCGACTCAGGCACTGGGCAATAAATCCAGCCCTGTCCCTTTAAATCAAGAGAGCAGGTGTTTCCTTGAGCATGCCCCATCCCCGGGATCACACTGTTATTTAATTCCTTACCGGTCCAATGGTCGAAGCCACTGGAAACAGGTGCCAAAGGACAAGTAAGTAGAATTTCAATGCTATTTCTATGTGTATTTTAATTTTCAAATATCTTCGAATATAAATCAAATCTGCATAATTTTTGTACAAAAAGCGAGAACCGGTGATATTTAATATGTATAAATATTTACTTTATCGTTAATTGTTATATTTCATTCATAGAATTGATTTTAATACGTTGGAGTATAAAACAATATCATTAGAAATCAATAACACCATATGATTATTTATTAAACCCGGTTTTGTTAAAACCAGTATGCAAATTAACCACACCATATATTATATAAACCTTTATTTCTCACTGATATATAAGATTTTAAACACACTAATAACATGGGCTGTTTTGAGGCAAATCTAACTTTTCATAGATACATCGTTAATAAATTAGATTTTATTTTATTCTATGTATTAATGATTTTGACTATGACAATA
The DNA here is from genome assembly GCA_023376005.1 of Doryteuthis pealeii. Taxonomy (NCBI): domain Eukaryota; kingdom Metazoa; phylum Mollusca; class Cephalopoda; order Myopsida; family Loliginidae; genus Doryteuthis; species Doryteuthis pealeii. Next base: position 93,950,687 of record CM042138.1, read on the forward strand.
GATTAAATACTCATTGATAAATTCCTGAGGGTATTTTGCCGTAAGCAGTCACATAGATTCGTTTGTAGACAGACACCGAATATCCATTATAATGAGATTAGATAGAATTGCTTGATATCATATAACTGTTGGCATACAAATGATTATTATTATTATTAAATAGGAAGTGATACTTGAAACCATATAAGCGTGTATGAATTATTAGTACCATACTGGAAACTATATAACTGTTCAAATTATAAGTATTAGATAGGAACATCTGATACTATATAACTGTGCAAATTACCTGTTATAAACAAATAGATAAGTGTCATTTCTTTATTGCAATGGAATGTCAAAAATATAATTAGTTAAGAATGAAGATGATAAGTGGTTAACACGCTGCTTTGAAACCAATGGTAACAATTGCACCTTAAATTTATTGTATTCTATAACAAACAAAAAATACTACATATATGTAATTTAATAAAAAATGAAAAAAAACACAAGTTTCATTGACTAGTGATTTTTAATAACCGATGCTGCACTTTTTCAGTTTCTTTAACAAACCTTCGTTAGGGCATTTTTTCTGTTTAAAGAAAAAGAAATTATTAGCGAAGAAAAGTCTGGGGACCTCTGCATTTAGTATATGACGGCTTTTGTTGATATTTAAATATGTGAAAAAGACATAATTTAAAACGTCGAGTAACGTTGGTGTCCCCATTTAAACCGTGTGACGTAATTATGTTCAAAAATTGTTGGAAATAATTGTTGTGGATGCAAAATACCTCATTTGATTAATAATAATAATAATAATAATAATAATAATAATATAATAATATAATAATAATATTGATCAACATAAGGTATTTTGTGATGTGTTGATTAAACCTTTTGAAATTAATCAGATTTCGGCATCAAATAACCCATACGAGATTGCTATGCCATTAAGTAGACCAAACCATTTCTGGACATTTTTAAGTTGTTTAATATGCAAAAAACAAAACAAAATATATTTACCCAACCCGTTCCCTACGAATATGATTTGACCCAGCTCACAAGTATGGGAGAATCCGGCAAGCATCGAACTCACTATTCAGTAATAATGGATCTGCGAGAGTATCTTGCTAACCATTAAACCACGACAGATCGCCTAACATGTGAAAACCATGATGTTGTTTGTGAAGCATAAATAATCAAGGGAGAGTATTCCTAAAAAAGAAAATAGTGTTGGCCTCCCCTGCTGTGAAAGTGATTCCGCTGAGTGTTTTTATGTGAGAAAGAGAGAGTGATAGAATAAAGAGTAAAAAAAAAACATTACCACTTTCTGATGTATTAGATTTCGCTTGAAAAACCGGTAATTTTTATCTTTTGTCGTCCCGGACTCCTGCCCTAATTAACACTATGTTTTAGCGTGCCGGTGTCAGGCGAATTTCCGGTCCAACTTAGATATTTTCCGAGTCATGTTTTTGTCACTTTTTGTCGGCAATTTAATGTAGATATTTTACACGACCCATCCCAGATTTTTATAGGCAATCAATGTAGATATTTAACGACCCCACCCTTTTAAAAATGTTGTTTTCGATTGAATTTGAACTAATTTCAGTAAAAATTCAGTTTGAAATTCGTACAGACCTAATCGAAAAAAAAAGTTTTTTACTGCAATCACTGTAGATATTTTACAATAAAATATCTACATTGGTCACATGTTGTTATGGTTAACGGACAATTATCAGTGAGTTCGACACTGAGGATACCCTATACTTCTAGCCTTAAGCCAAACTAAGCTAAGCTTATCAAATGTAGTTATTTCAGAACTACGTAGCCTGGGTGGGTTCATATGGAGGATGAGCTGTTGCCCATGCAGCAAATACCCCCTCTGTACACTGTCGCTGTGATCCAAAGGAAAGGCAAGAAGCCAGTGCAGTTTGACAGCGGTAGTGTCGCAGGAGTTGGTAGCACTGGATTTCAAGATCACACCACTTTAGAGACTCTGGCTCATCATTTGTTTTCGGGGTTTACTCCCCTAGCCTTTCCTTGGGATGAAAGCTAAGCAGCGGAGGTTTTGTATCGGACGCTTCCTTGTCCTAGATGGGTTGCCGACCAAGGCTAATGAGCCCCTGCTAACTCATTATTAGAATTCGGATATAAAGGGATAGTCGCTTGGGGGATATGAGAAAAGGTAAATGAGATAGGATGAATCTGTTACATAGTTGTAATTGAATAACTTCGATTAACATCATGCCATCTTCACGGATGCAAGAAATAGATAAGATTAGCGAGACTTGGGTATATACAACAGTATGATAATTTAATTATTACAACGTTTGATATGTTTACTTAAGAGCTATTGCTAAATAGTTCAATACTAGCAGGACCCGTGGATATAACACAGTGTGATAATTTGATTATTACAACGTATGATATGCTTGCTTAAGAGCTATTGCTAACAATATGTAAAAAGTATATTTGATCATAATTGAACTCTCTCTCTCTATATATATATATATATATTAAATAATATATATATTTGAACTAATAGTAATTTTGATTTATGAAGAAGTTTTCTTTCTTTCAATTATTGTCTTAGAGTTAATTAGTAATATGTAAATATAATTTATAGTACTTTAATACTGGAGTGAATTTTCAATATGTCTTTTTTAAGTTAAATCTCTCTCTCTCTCTCTCTCTCTCTCTCTCTCTCTCTCTCTCTCTCTCTCTCTCTCTCTCTTCTCTCTCTCTCTCTCTCTATCTATTCTCTATCTATATATATATATATATATATATAATGTGTGTGTGTTGCATACATTTTTTCTATCAAACTATCGCTACGAATCTATTTCAAAACTTTGTCGGCATTAGATTAACCACCGAGGTTGATATGCTGTAAAAAAAAAATTAATAAGGATCTTTTTGTCCAAACCTGTTTTCAAATGACCACCTTGATTGCAATAGAGATTAAAGGGGATTGTTTTATTATTGTCTAATAATTCTTAATGGACAATTCCTTACACTCAACATGATCTTGTTGGGACAGTAAAATACGCTCATTTCTATGTACGTATATTAAATGAGGGAGAGCCTCTCTTTGATTGAACATAGCAATCACGTGACACGTCCTGAAGTTTTGGCACCGACATTCAATAGATACATTCAGACCAATTCCACGAGCAGTCTACCAGAAATTATACCTGAGAGGACTGACAAAATAGAATATAGCAGGTATCCCCGATTTCCCTCTCCATCAGACTGGTAAGTCTCATAAACTCGACTCTATATATAGGAAGGACGTTTATATTGTTAGTCATTGTTCTGTTGTTTAATAAACAGAAATTATCTCTGACAATTATTGACTTGATAGAAGATACCAGATATGTTCAATTCCTCTCCCAGACTGGTAAGTCTCACAAACTTGACTCTCTCTCTCACAAGGACTCTATATATAGAAGGACGTTTATATTGTCATTGTTGTTGTTTATATTGTTATTGTTGCCTGTTAAAAAATAAACCGTTAGAATTGAACCAAGTTTTAATTCATTTATTTGCTGCTGTTAATCTTAGAATAAATGCTATACAAACTCGATAATCCCATAATAGTATCAGGTTACAACGAGTGTAATGGCCGATTTTAGGGTATGTATTGTAAATGACAAAAACTTATATGTGTAGAAACTCCTCCACGACTTTCGTGTGACCTGGCCTCATCCGACCCATTTCTTCATCACTAGCTCTCTCCTAATTCCCAAGATGGAGCCAACAGCCTCAAGTCTGCTACGGGAGCTGTAAAAAAAAAGAGGCTGAGTTCCCTTCTGTTCGTCTCACTTCCGGTTGTTTTGGTCGTGCGTATAACTGTATCTGGAAGCGCGTGTTGTAATGGTTAAAGTCATGGGAAATGGACTCGTCGCCCCGAGTTTAAATCCTGAACCTGGTAATTGCATTTCACTTAGTGCCAATACCCTTGGGAAAGGTATGAATTCTACTCTCCCACAAGCTATGGTTAAATAGTAGGGCAGACTGGGCTTTTTAACCTTGGTTAGGCAACCGGTCTAGGAGAAGGAAAACTCTGAATTCAAACCTGTTGAACTCCGCTTCAGAAATTGACCTTGTGTCGCATCCTGCTCGTGCGGAGGGGTTAGTAAATATGTATAACTGTATCTGGAAGTGGGGTTGTTGTCTCCCATTCCTTTTCTTTTCTTTCCTTTTCTTCTACCTACTACTAATCGCAAGGCCCCCCCCCCTCTCTCTCTCTCTCTCTCTCTCTCTATCTATCTATCTATCTCTCCTCTCTTTAGCGTCATGGTTAAAGAGAGGAGAAAAGGCTTAATACAAAGTGGGCGTGGGAGAGTCGAATGGCCTCAAGATCTTCCCTTAACCATTATAATAGCCGCTTTGAGTCGCTCGTAGACAATTTGTTTGCTAAAAACATTATTTTATTTTTCTTATTTTTTTCCTCATTGTCTTTACCTGGAAATTAGATTACCGGTTTATTTTAGGTTTGGTTTGGTTTGGTTTGTTTTACGGCATCTCAACCTCAGTGGGTCATTTAATACCGATAAAGTATTGCAATAAATTCATTCTTAATGGATACTCAATTTTTTTTAAACACATTTATTTAATTTAACCCATAGATGGGACCCTAACAGATACTAACACCCATGGTCTGTGTGAACCTGGGAGCAATGGTGATAAAGGGGTGCTCCACATTCCCCAAACCTCCAAAACTGGAACCTCACCATCTGATGGAGTTTAACATCATTCCCAGGACATGAAGACCCTCAGCCACCGCCTTCTAGAACCCATATGATAAAAAGGGTTTGGGCTTGCATAAGGGCAATAGGGTTCGGGCAAGCATATAGGTTCTAGGGTGTTGCATGTCATGGACTGTTCAACACCCTGGGTTCCATCCTTAAGCATCATGAGTCGCCACCCACGGCCAACAGGTGGTCCCAATGGATGAGTCTTACCCCTGTGCAGAGGTACAGTCGGTGTATTCTTAATGCGGTTTATTTTAGGTTTAAATTTTCTAAAAGCCGTTCAATTTTGTTAGAGAAAGATAAAATAGAAAGGCGATATAAGCAGACCTTACGCTAATACCCTTGGAAAGGTATGAATCCTACTCTCCCCCCAGCTATCGGTAAATAGTAGGGCAAACTGGGCTCTTTAACCTTGGTTAGGCAACCGGTCAAGGAGAAGGAAAACTCTGAATTCAAACCTGTTTAACTCCGCTTAAGAAATTGACCTTGTGTCGCATCCTGCTCGTGAGGAGGGGTTGGTAAATATATGCAAGCAGACCTTAGAAAATAATAGAGAACTGGGCCGCAGCGCTAATTTATATTGCTTGAGTTTTTAACTGTTTGTTAGTCTAGATCACTAGTTGTTATTCTAGTGAGGAGTTCAAAATATTTTAATAAGCTTAGTTTAGTTGTGTTGTCGGGGAAGTTATTTCCACTAAAAGAAAGATGACTCGTCCAACGACACGCATAAATAATACGGATCACAGGATGGTAATAGTCGTCTAGTCGAGTAATAGCTAGTCTTAATACAGAGATTTTAATTACTGTTGTTGAAGAGCTGTGCGTTGGGCTCAACCATATTCATATCTTTTATGCCAAAGGGTCAAAACCCTATGTTAACCTATCTTCCAGATTTCAATGTTGTTATTTGATAACACAGTTACAACAAGTTGCGATACAAAAACAGAAGTAAAGGGCACTTAGTATGATTCGAATTCACTAGTAACGGTCTGCTAGCCAAGTTAACTAACTAATAACGTTAATAGTGGACATACTGATTTTGTATTTCGTATCTGTGCTGCTTATCTATTAATAATGGAGATTCGCTTCCGGTTTTTGTCTATAACAAAAATTACGTCACTGCTTACGTCACATTACCCAAAATCGTCATAACATAGAATAAAATTTATTCTATGTTATTTTGAGTGTATTTATTCAATAAATACACTCAAAATTTGAACATGCAACATTAGACAGTCCTCATTGTTTTTTAAAACAAGTTTTAATAAATACATGACTGGTATTATATATCTATATATAGTTTGTTTTATTTTAATACGCATTTAAATTTTCCATTTCAAATTGTTTTATTTTTTAATCCTTTAATGAATTTGATGATTTTACTTACTTAGGGTACAAACTCGCTGACATTGAATTTTTAACTCCCACCCCTCAAGCAATATGTTTCAAAAATCTATTTTTACATCGCCCGCAGGGTGTTTTTTACTTTGTACTAGTATAACTAACATAGAATAAAGGTAAAAAAGAAAAATCTTTAAGCTTGATCTATTATGAAATTAAGCTATTTTAATTCGGATCCGACCAAGTGAAAAATTAGAAAAAAATCCCCCAAAATAAACAGCTTCATGAATAATTTCATTGTCTGTCTGTTCCCGGGGCGAACAAAAAAACTTTTGACCTTGGGAACATCCAATAAAGCAGGGGTGGATGAAAGAGAAATCCCAGGGTTAAATCTATATATAATCGCGATGAGAATTCGTCACGCCACTGAGGCTTCCAAAGTTGTTTACTAAGTTTATATATATATATATATATATATATATATATATATATATATATATATATATAATATATATGATATTCAGTTGTAAACATCGTCATTATATCTTATTCATGATTAGAAGGAAAACACTTTAAATTTGCTTCATTACAATAATTTATTTCCACCGCAATACTGAGGCATCTTCAGGTATGAGCAAAGTCATGGATATTACTGTAAAACTTCCCAAGAAACAATGGTTTAAATCAATCATTTTTTTTTGGGGGGGCGCTTATTTTGGGAGAGTAGGACAGGCGGTGCTAGGAAATTTGAAACAAGAACTATCCCTTCAACAAATGACCAACTATGAAATTTTGTTTGGATTCTGTTTTTGATGTTATCTGTGGTTGATTTTGTTTGTATTGGGTTTTCATGGACTTCTTAATAATTCTTTTGTTACATTTCAACTCCCAACTTAATTTTGTCAGTCAACTCAGATAAATGACCTAACTAACATATACTCCATCCCGCGTCCTCGTTTCGCGCTCCCTTCCTAATCTCAGCTATCAGGGCAGACTGGGTTCTTAATCATGGCTAGGTATTCTGAATTCAAACTATTGAACTCCGCTAAGAAATGACCTTGTGTCGTATCCTGCTCGTGCCTCCATCCCTCGCCCAGCTTCCCTCACTTCATTCAAATTTCTTAGCCCCGTGCCTCCTGACCTCCCCAAATAAGCACACCCCACCAAAATTGATAGATTTAAACCATTGTTTCTTGGGAAGTTTTTCAGTAATATCCATGACTTTGCTCATACCTAGATGCTGCAGTAATGCTGTTTGAAATAAATTATTGTAATTTATTTCCTTCATTTATTGAATATTTTGCTCTGTCCGTCTACTCACTGGCACTAGGCACATTGAGCTCTCAATACGATTTAACTCCATCACTTTGGTTAAACCACACATGGAAAGATCCTAACTACCATGATATATATTATATATATATATATATATATATATATATATATATATATATACGCGCGCACGTGTGCGTGTGTCTGTGTGTGTAAGTGTGTGTGTAAGTGTGTGTGTGTAAGTGCGCATGCGCAAGACATTCCTGAAACGGTAAGAGAAGCACTAAGCTTATTAGATATTAATGTATTCGTTTTCAAGGGCAGAATTACAACTTGCTTCACTGATTGCTATTAATTGATGAGACGAGTTCTCATGACGATTATATATAGATTTAATCCTGGGATTTCTCTTTCATCCACCCCTGCCTTATTCAAACCCTTAGTATTATTGGATGTTCTTAAGGTCACAACTTTTTTTTGTTCTCCCCGGGAACAGACAGACAATGAAATTATTTATGAAGCTGTTTATTTTGGGGGATTTTTTTTTCTAATTTTTCACTTGGTCGGATCAAAATTAAAATAGCTTAATTTCATAATAGATTAAGATTAAAGATTTGTTTTTTTCTTTTTACATTTATTCTACGTTATATAAGCAGCACTGATACGAAATACGAAATCAGTATGTCCATTAGGGTAGGTCGATTTTTCATTTTTTTAAAATATCAAATTGTTCATCTATGCGAAAGTTGTGTGTTTGAATACTGAATACTGATACCAAAATTTAGATCTTTCCTTACACCATTAATATATCCATACTTATTTGTTTGTTTTTTGTTTTTTGTTTTGTTTTTTTGTTTTTTTTTTTTGTTTCATTCATAACATAAATTATCTGATTTTTCAATATTTTGAAATGTTATCACTGTAAGCTTAATTAATGAGGTAAAAACAGCATATCAGAGGTTACGGTGGTGATGGGGGGACACATTTTCAATTTGAATTTTATATTTAATTCGTTTCATTTTAATAAAATAAAATAAAATAATATTTTCTGATTTAAATATTGAAAGCGGTAAATTTTCTAACCAATTTCTTGGCCAAATGTTGTAAAAATAAGGATTTTTTGTGAATTTTATGAAACAATCTTTGATGCTATTTCCTCAAACATGGTGCAAGTAAAAGATCTAATTTTTGGTATCAGTATTCAGTATACTATCACACAACTTTTGCATAGATAGACAATTTGATATTTTTAAAAAGTGAAAAATCGACCTACCCTAATGTCCACTATTAACAACGTTACTCAGCAAGAGAGCTTACTTATCAAAACACATCATTTTTTGAACGCAATCATAGTCGAAAACAGGACACCTCACGTAGTGTAATGGTTAGCAAGCTAGTTAAGTAGACCATTGATAGTGAGTTCGATTCTCGTTGAGTGCCCCATACTTTGGCCTTGTGTCACATCTAAGCTAAGCTTAGTAATTAACTATTGTCGAAAACATAATTACACGTACGAGCAAAAAAAAGCGTTCTCCGGGTACAAGTTTTTAAGTTTTAATATAATTAAATATCATACCGAATTCAATGATAAAATTATACATTCTAATGGATTGCTTTTAATACTTTTGAGAATAAAACAATAATATTAGAAATCAATAACACCAAGTAAATTATCTATTAAACACGGTTTTTTTAAACCAGTATATAGATTATTCACACCATATACTATGTAAACATTTATTTCATAATGATATATCAAATACATATAATAAGATATTTAAATTTAGGAGACCAGTTCGCACCTTTTCGTTTGTACCTTAAGTTTTCCTGTCGAATGCACACTGTAACGAAGTGTTTTCAATTTTTAAAAACATCAAACCTTTTACTTTCTTTCTTTCTTTCTTTCTTTCTTTGTTGGATTTTACGGCATGTCAAGTCTTATTGGATTATTTTATGCTGAAGACCTTTTGTTATATTCATTCTTGATGGGTATTGAAAATTCTTTTTTTTAACTCAGTTTTTTTTAGACATTTTTCTGTTTTTTTTAATGAAGGTGCACTCCACACCCCACACAGCTCCAGATTTGGAACTTCACCTTTAGATGCTGTTTAACGTAATGCCCAGGACACTAAGACCCTCATTCACCGCCTTCTATCACATATATGATTTTAAAAAATCATAAGAGCAATCAGGACAATCATATAGATGCTAGGGCTTGACCTGATTGAAGGTGGTCTCTCCGACCGACCGCCTAGCTTAAGTAAGGACCAAAGTGGAGTGTTGAAAGTCATGGACTGGTCAGCCACCAGGATTCCGTCTCTAAGCATCACAGGTCGCCATCCACTGCAAATAGGTGGCCCCGTTGGTTTGGAGGTCCTTACCCCTCTACTGAGGCAGTCAGCATATTCTACAGCCCCAGCTAAGGTCTTAATTTTCAGCAGCTAACAGCTGGTTTAAATATAAGACGGATCAGTTTTTTACTTCATTGCAAATTTTAGAAAAACGATTTTAATGTCTTTTTTTTTATTATTCTCCGGTTGTATTTTTTTTTAATTCGTTCTGCAAACTATCTTTCTTTTCACAATTATCTACCCCAGAGCTCAATAGAAAACATTTTTTTCTAATATATATATATATATATATATATATATATATATATATATATCCCATTGGTTTCGGCGTATGATGGGCCTAACAGCTCTAGACAGTTCCTATGCGTGAGTCTCATCTGACATTTTAAATCTGCCACAGCATTGCATAAAAGTCTGCAGATATTGCATGCAGGAAAAGTTGTTAGATGAAATACTTGCATTGTCGATCTAGCTTTCATCTTCTTCATCAATTCTTTAAGATGCTGGAATTTGTTTTTGTTTTTTGTTTTTTTTTTTTTTGTTTTTTTTGTTTTTTTGGGGTTTTTTTTTTTGGGGGGGGGTTACTGTTGTTGTTTTGTCAAAGTTATTGATGATTCTGTATCATTTTCGCTCCAAACTTTGAAGCAACTTCCTCGAATTTATCAAAAGGTATACCCAGAGTTATTAGATTGTTTTTTTAGTTAGTCCCTGTAGCTGAGATATGGTCGTCTAACATTTTTCTTTCCATCATGAAACTGGCTTTAAATGAGGATTTTTTAAATTTTGTGATTTTCTATTGGGAGAGCATATCCTTTCCATTCCAATTGTGATTGTATAAGGAAGATCTTTATGGTACCAATTTGCCACTTAACCAAGAGATTAGTGTTTCATAGTCTATTTTGCCGTTTGTATCCTCAAATCAAGCAAAGATTAAAAGAGAAATCTTATGATATCTATTATTATACTAAAACTGAGTGAATCAACTTTTTGTTTTCTAAAGGCTTTTTGCTGTTTAGTTTGATGACACGAAAATTATACTAAATTATTCCTTACTTTTAAGATTGATATCATCCACCTATATACAAGGTGTATCAAAAAAGTATCGGGATTTTTGTACTTTTTGACACACTTTGTATTCTGAAAAAAATAACATTCCATTCATTTTTTTTTCAGAATACATGGTGTGTGAATCAACTTTTGTTTCCTAAAGGCTATTTTACTGTTTAGTTTGATGACACGAAAATTATACTAAATTATTCCTTACTTTTAAGATTGAATTATGTTTGAAAAAACTTCCGTTTTAATTGGTTCTAATTCGTCGTAATTTGCAATTAAGTCAATCTCTTACTTTACTTTCTGCCTATCAGTTTCTTCCTCTCTATGTATCTCTTGATTACCTCCTCGTTATATAGTTTCGTTAGTTTCTCTGTGAGAGTAGAGGGGAGAGAAGAGGGGGAGAGAGAGAGAGAGAGAGAAACGGGAGAATTTGAAATGTATTTCTATGTTAAACTTCACAAGCAGCAACCCGTAGCTTAAATTAAGTCAAGCATTCCCTTTCTTAGAAAGCTTACAAAATGATTTTAATGTTTTGTTCGGTCGTATTTATTTTCTATTAAATTTCATTCGCTTTGCTGACTCACTTTTCCCTAATCTCAGTTATCTACGCAGAGCTGAATAGCTGACCCAATGGGTCACATTTTGTCTAGTATATATATATATGTGTGTGTGTGTGTGTGTGCGTGTTTGTGTGTATGTGTGTGTGTGTGTATGTGGGTTAGCGTGGACATGGAGTCAACGGCGCCTAGTTACTGACAGTTTCTCGCCAATGCAATATTCAATCTGTCAGTAACAAGGCGCAGTTGACTCCGTGTCCACACTCTATCAATGAAATAAATGTGAATCAATGATTATATATATAATATATATATATATATATATTATATATATATATATATATTTATCACCTTCCTGTCCACAAAGGGCGATGGCGTAATGTCCAAAAGAAAATTATCTGTATCTTCGAAAGTGGTTGAGCGGACCAATCCATGAGTGACAGTCTTTGGTGTACTGACTGCAAACACTCTTTTTTTATATCTTACCCATAGATGAGACCCTAATAGCTACTACCACGCCAGGTCAGAGTGGACCTGGGAGTAATGGCGATGAAGTGTTACTCCACTCTCCTCAGTTCCAGAATTAGAACTTCATCACTAGTAGCAGTTTAACGTCATACCCCGGACAATAAGACCCTCAACCACTGCCTTCTAACACGTAATAAAAAGATTTAGGGTTTGCCATAAGGGCAATAGGGTTGGGACAATCGCATAATTGCTAGGGATTAATCGGATGGGAGCCTCTCCGAACGCCCGTCTAGCTTAAGTGAGGGCCAAAGTTCTGTGTTGCATGTGTTGGCCTGTTCAGCTACCAGGGTTCTATCCTTAACATCACGAGTCACCACCCACGGCCAACATGTGGGGGGATTTTTCCCCTCTGCAGAGGTGCAGCCGGTTATTTTCTACAGCCCCACCGACAGAGCGGAGTTCAAAAAGAAGTTAGCGCTTTAAAATTTACTTAAGATTAATTAGTGTAACATTAAAGTTTTCTTTTTTTTTCTTTTTTTTTTTCTTTTTTTTTTTTTTTTGACTGTGAAAAATACAATAATGTTGAATTAAATTAAATGATAGTAACAACTATTTAAATTAGAATGTAATATGTCCAGACAAGAAGACTTAAATGTTTACCGACTGCTAAAAAGGAATTTCGGTATAAAAAAAAGTATCCCCTTTGAAGTGTTATTCAAATTAAAAGGCTTCTGTATATTGTATGCCTTTTGTGTTTAAAACAATGTCGTTCAGAGAGAAGATGAAAGAGTTGTGAAAATCATTTGATGTCAGCGTCCATTTTTCCTTTAATCTTACCGATGTTTACTTATTTATTTGTAGTCGACATTTGTGGCGGGAAAAAGCCAAATCTTTGAATACTAATTCTCATTCCAATAATTCAACTGGCTAGATGTACTTTAGAGTAGTGATTCTAAAGTATATGTACGTTTGAATTTTAAATTTTGGTTGAATCCTATCAAGGAAACACTTGATATCATTCACCTACATACAAGGTGTATCAAAAAAGTATAGAGATTTTTGTACTTTTTGACAAACCTTGTATTCTGAAAAGAATAAGGTTCCATTCATTTTTTTTTTTTCAGAATACATGGTGTGTGAATCAACTTTTATTTTGTAAAGGCTTTTTTACTGTTTAGTTTAATGACACGAAAAGTATACTAAACTATTCCTTACTTTTAAGATTGAGTTATGTTTGAAAAAAATCCGTTTTAATCGGTTCTAATTAGTCGTAATATGTAATTAAGTCAAAAACTTATCATCTCTTACTTTATTTTCTGCCTATCACTTTCTTACCCTTTATGTTTCTCTTGATTACCTCCTTGTTATATAATTTTATCATACAAGGTGTGCCAAAAAGTACCAAGTTTAAAGCTGTATTTTCCAAGATAGAAATGAAGAATGAATGGAACGTTTTTTGGGTTTTTTTTTTCAGAAAACAAGGTGTGTTCCAAAGTACAAAAAATTGCTTACTTTTTCGACACACCTTGTATATAGATGGATGATATCAAGTATTTCCTTGATAGGATTCAACCAAAATTGTAAATTCAAACGTACATATAAAGATTTGCGTATATATATATTTTTATATAAGGAGTATTATAAATAAATGAATAAATGAATACCTTCGTACAGATATAAATTTATTTTGGCATTTCTTCGAATTAGTAAAAATCAGACTATATGAAATCGTTGTATATATTTTATACCAGGCTGGTAGATATTATTCTTGGCTGGATCTATCTCTGGGTTGGTAGATGGCTTCTTCTTCTGTGGATCTGAGTTGTTTGTGTCGTTCCGGAGTTTTTAATTATCGAACACAAGACTTTACTCTAATTAGAGCTCTTTATTATTTTATAAGATTCAGATCAACAAACACGCATGTTAGAATTTAGTTCCAGCGGACAGATTGCCGTTGCAACCGCCCTGTTGAGCACCCAACTAAAATCTGACATTCCTAAACTCTTTCTCACGTTCACGCTGGCAATCCGAAAGAGAGGGAAAATGTAGGTCAAAATATGTCCATCATTTTACCTGTGTTTTTTGTCAATCGTTAGTTTGAATTTAGTTTGAATTAAACTACACTTATTGTATATAATTAATAAGCTACCTATTCATTATGTAACATATATTTTTGGTTCCTGGAAAAAAAACTTGAGAAAAATCTATTGATTTTTAATATATGAAAATGGTTTTCCTAAAATAAAAAAAAGGATTTGTTGTTGTCGCTTTCATTTGCTAATAAAGGATAATAAAATTAAGTTTTCACTTTTCCCTAAGAGAATTTTTAAGTTGTATAAATAAACCCTCCGTTAACGCAGTGGAAGCGTGCTGGGCCCATAACCTGTTAAGTATCTGGCCGCCATCCTTGGCCAGTTGTAACAGAACTTAAAGTAAATAAGTAAATAAGTCAATAAGTCCTGTGGTATTGTTTCCTTTAGTAAGTGAATAAGTCCCGCGATATAATACTACGTTCCGACGTCCAAGAAGATCCAAGTGGCAATGAGCTAAGATTAGAATCAGGCCAATATAAATACAACAACAGCAGCAGCAGCACTGCCAGTGATTGGATTAGAGGTTGCCTTCCCTGGTCACGCGGTAGTCAGCGAGTCTATATCTAGAAGTGACCATTTAGTACACACCTTATATCCACAAAAATTCCAACAAGTTTGACTCAGTTTTGCTTTCCTTACAAAATGGTGTCTCAACCAAGAATATGAATATAATCGTACAAATATTCGAGGTACTCTCTCTCTCTCTCTCTCTCTCTCTCTCTCTCTATATATATATATATATATATATATATATATATATAATGTGTGTGTGTGGTGTCTGTGTGTGTGTGTGTGTGTGTGTGTGTGTGGAGAGTAGAGGAAAATGTGCATATAACAACACAAACGACTATATTAAATTGATATTTCGCCTCATTATTGGTTGAAGCTTCCTCAGAATTTATTGATTTAAGTGCTTGTACATTCTCCTTTTATAGTGAAAAGGTAAATAGGTGAGAGAGGGAGAGAAAGGGGGATGGGTTATTGGTGTGTAGTCTAGGGGAATAAAGAGAAAGTTGGGGGCTTAGTATGTGTGGAAATGGTGATTTTATTTTGATGGGGTCAATCAGTTGACTTTGACTACACACCAATAACCCATCCCCTTTTCTCTCACACAATATTCAAAATGAATAGAAATCTTGACTGC
>CM042138.1:93970701-93978201 GCA_023376005.1 Doryteuthis pealeii
ACTTGTACGGGTCAGGCACAAAGGCCCTATTTATGTGGGACCACCACAGCCGAGACTCATGGGGTGGCGGGTGAAAAATTGCGTCGATCCCGTCGGCATTCCCCCTCGATGGGGGCGCCTCGGGCGCTGGGCAATAAACCCAACCCTGCCCCTTTAAATCAAGGGGGCAGGTGTTGCCTGGGGGGATGGCCCCCTGGGATCGACGCTGTTAATTATATCAATGGTCCAGAGGCCGAAGCCACTGTTGATCATATCTACATCCTAATAACATGCAATTGTATTTATATATACAACAAAATAGCTGTTTACAGTGTGAATGGGAAGGCTAATTTGCATATTACTATTAAAAATTTGATTTTAATAAGTGTGCTTGGTATTATTGATTTTTAATTGTTTGGTTTTATTTTAATGAATATGAGCAAACATCTCGGGGATAAATCTTAAAAGAAATCCATTAACAAAAAGAAATAACTGCAATTTTGTGCTTTACTTCTTATTTCAACTAAATAGTTAAATTAGGAAAATTTAGCAATGAAAGATGGGAGTGGTGGAAGAGTAAGTTTCAGTTGTTCTATTTTTCGATTATACCTCCCTCTGTTTCAAATCTTTTTATATGCATTCTTATTTAGTTTCATTAGCCTTTCTTATTTAATATATTGCACATATTTGCAAGTAGATTTAAAGGATTTAATGCATGAAGTGTTGTTATAAGAACGAAGACACAACCAAGAACCCTTCGCAGGAGCTAGCTTAACTGCCGCACAATTGGGAAGCTTTTAAGCTAGTTAAGAATAATCCACTGAGGCCGTCGGTGAATTATTCTTTTTTTAACTTAGAGTATGAATGTTCTTTGTCTATATTGAATTGGGTCCCCAAGATTTTTGAATGATAAAGCATGGTGTTAAAATCACCAATGCATACCAAGGGAATACCTATTGGATCTGACCTTGATTGTGACAAGGAATTCTAATTGAGCTTTAAAGATAATTAAAGAATCTTCGTGTGAATGAGGACGGATTGAGACGGCATAATACCTCGTACATATGCAGATGTAATTCTAACAACGATGCCTGCGCTGAATTATTTCACAAGCTTCCAGTTACGAATGCGTATAAAATTAACTCCTTGTTTGACTCAGCGGCTGGCGATTCGAGACTGAATCATTACAACACAGAAAAATCGTTGAATTATTTCTAATTATAACACTATGTAACAACCCGTTTTTTTGGTTTTTTGTTGTTTTTTTTTTTCAACCTTATTTAATTTTTCTTATTTAATAAATTAGTTTTATTACAATACTTTTATTTTAATTAGTTTTAATTAATCAATTATATACACTTTCTATAGTTTAGATATAATTTCCAAACAAAGTTCACACACTTTTTTATCATATTTTTTCATTTGTTCATTTAAAAATAAAATAACTTCTTTTGTTGTAATTTGTAATCAGAATTAAGTTCACAATGAACTTAATTCTGATTACAAATTACAACAAAAGAGGTCATTTTATTTTTAAAATGAACAAATGAATAAATATGATAAAAAAACACAAATAATTTAAATTTATCTAAATTTTTAGATGAGGCCTAGTAATTTGTATTATTTGGATTTTTCGGACAATTGTCCTCATAGAACCGGTTTAGCTCAGTCCATAGAACGTCCGACTTGTAACCACAAGGTTCCGGTTTCGATACCGGACCTCACCAACTCCGTGTATGAGTACCACTAGAATCTGTGCGGTAAAGTGAGAGGCTGATGGTAGGTGTGGCACTCCGTCTCAGACGTCAGAAACAATCTCCTTGGTCTAGCGCGAGTGAAAAGGGGATATACTCCCTCGCTGTACGGCTGATACCGACTTTAGGCCACCCACGGCGACTTACTTATTGTTATGTACACAACGTTTTTGCCAATATGCCATTTGGCCTTCTTCAGGTGTTTCTTGTCGAACTCGGGAACATTCTCTTCAAACTCGTGAAAGATTCTTGTCGAACTTGGGAGCCTTCATGTCGTAATTGGACACATGGCGCAATGGATATAATGGCTGAGTTAATTTAGTTCTAGCTGACAATCATCTGCAGGTTCTATCTTGACCAAGGGCAATAATAACATAGAATACTTAACATAGCTTGTCACTTGTGCCCAGTCATGGTTAACGGAATGAGAACAGTTTTCCCCAGTGGATTGAATAAAGGGTTCGGTTCGAAGTTCCGTGAAGACTCCCGATTATGAAATGAAGGCTCATGAGTTCCTCAAGAAGGTTCTATGCTCAACAAGAAAAATCTCAAGAAGGCCGGGTAACATTTTTATGCATACTGTCTTGAACAAAACGGACATTTCATGTCTGGCGAATTTCTTTTCGATCTTTTCAAATTTTCTGGTCACCTTTTTCTTTTAATATCAGGGTGGAGTCTGTTGATTAGGCCACCAAAATTTTTGTCCCAAGTGCTTTCAGCATTTTGAAGAGCCATCATCAGGAGTTAATGTAATTGAGTGGGTTCCTGGTTCTTTTTAAACGCGGAAGTTGTTTAAAAATATTAAGAAGCCGGTCAGAAAACTAGAAAAGATTGAAAAGAATTATGTCGCACATTAAATGTCCGTCTTGTTCAATGCAGTATATATATATATATATTATATATATATATATATTATATATATATATATATATATATATATATATATATATATTATATATGTAATACAGGTACAAGTAATAAACGGTTCGTTACGGAACGAACCGTTTATCGCGAAAGACACACACGTGTAATCGACTGCAATTAATCAATATCTTGATTAATCCAGTGGATTTAACCCTGAAGATCCTTATGGTGAAACACGAGTAGGTTATTACTTGTACCTGTATTACAATAAATTTGCTCTACTAACGTATTGAGCACTTTTTATTTGTTATATCACTGACTTACCTTTCTGAATTTTGCATCAACTAACCATTGTGACCATCTTCACCGGTAAGTTACCTTTTCCAAAATAACACATATATATATATATATATATATATATATATATATATATATATATATGTGTGTGTGTGTGTGTGTGTGTGTGTGTGTGTGTATAATCTACTAATCTTATTAGTAAACCCTTGTGGTAAGAAAAAAACGGCAAATAGTTTGATAGTAAAAATATACTACAAAACTTCACCTGGGGAAAAAATTTAAAAAAGAAAAGACCAAAAGGGTTTTACCAACCGAAAATAATCGATTAACACTATAACACTTAGTCAAAAGAAAAAAAATCATATATAAATTATATATATATATATATATATATATATATATATATATATATATATATAAACCTCGAGGAATGTTTAAAGCTAAAATGTAAGAAGTGCTCGATACCTAAGTAGAGCAAATAGTTTTAACTTTATATATATATATAATATATATATATATATATATATATATATAGTCAATAATTTTTTTTTTTTAAACTAAATCCTTTAAGAAAAAATTTTCTAAGAACAAAATTATTTTACTGGACTCATTCGAAGCATGCATATATATATATATATATATATATATATATATATGTGTGTGTGTGTGTGTGTGTGTGTGTGTGTGTGTGTGTGTAACTAAAAAAATTTAAACCCTGAAAATAAAAGAAAGCTAAAAGATACATAAATATTTGGATCTTGCTAGAGAGCTGAAAAAAGTGTAGTATGTGAAGGTGATATCAATTTTAGTTGGAGCCATTGAACTGATGGAGACCATCCATTGTAAACTTTATTGATTATCAACTTAATCCCCGCGAAAGCCACACACCGACGAATACGGTGTTCTTACTCTTGTAAGTCTTCAACTGACACTGTCTTCTTCTGGTTCAAGAAATAATCACAAGGTCTTGGATCAGGGGAGTAAAGAGATCCTACTACCATATAAATATTGCTTTAGGTAAAAAAATATATATGTTCAGATATTGCGCTAAGAATGTAATGAACAGATTTTCTTCTCTAGTAAATAATGAGACAGAATTTTTTTCTAGAAAGTAATAAGACAAATCTTTGTCTCTGGAAAGTAATAAGACAGAGTTTTGTCTCTCGAAATTAATGAAGCATGATTTTTCTCTAGAAAGTATTGAGATAGATTTCTGCCTCTAAAAAGTAATGAGACAGATCTTTGTCTCTGGAAAGTATTGAGATAGATTTTTTTTTCTTCAGGTTGACAATGCTGACTGGGAATTAGCCGATTAATTTTTAGTTTAGATAACAACAGCAAAAAGTTTATAGCATGATCATCAATGAAAACATCTAAAAATGCTTTATGAAAATATTTTATCTAATACTAATAATTTGCATGCAATGAATCAGTTTGATGTTGTTAAGTTTCTATACGCCATCCTTGACCAGTTGAAAATGGCTTAAAGTAAGTAAGTCCTGAGTTATGGAATCCTTTGGTAAGTGAATAAGTCCTATCCTGCGTATAAGTCCTGAGTTATGGAATCCTTTGTCCGTCGTCCACGAAAGTGAAAGTAGTTATGGTCAGTGTGCTCCATTTAAGTATTGTATTAACAGCAGATTGGCCAAGAGCTTGATCTCATGGTTCTCGGCGAGTCTATAAGCAGGAGCGGGCATCAGGCACACACCTTATAACAGAAAAAAGTCAACGGAAGTAACTATTCCAATTAATCATTAAAATATCTGAATTGTTGTTTAGATTGGTCGGTTTAACGGCATGTCAACACTTATGTGTTAGTTTGCGTCGCATGATGCGATCGTGAAGAATACTTATTTCCTTCGTCTGTGTGCTGCTGTCGGCTAGGACTTATTTTGAGGGGAGGGCGCGTGGTCAAATGGTTAGACAAAAGGTGGTTTTATGATTTAGGCTTTATTCACGGATCATAGCCATCACGTGGCAAGGAAATATCGCCCTGGTCAGTAGTAGTGTCTAGACGCAGTTAAGGCAGAATTGCCGAGAGATTTTCTTGGGGTCGGTGGTGGGTCCTTTTTTCCCGCGCATACTTGGAGGGTTCTTTTGGCGAAGGCTCATGGGCGTTTGTTATTTCTTTATTATTTTCTTTATTTTAATTTTATTTTAATACCCACAATATACAAACAATTTGCACAGTTATATAGTTTAAAATATTCCTATCAAATACTAATAATGTGCAAACCCGTATAGTTTAAAGTTGTAACGTATTGCCTTTTCACGACACTACCAATCGTATAGTATACGTGACGTTGTGGATTGGGACCCACCGCGTCTTCAAACACACGGTACTATTAGGACTCGTACAGTCGGGTATCGAGGGTTGGCAAGTTGCCTTGTTTATCTAGTAGTCGCCGTTTCTATTTAGCAAATTCTTCCACACTTCATCGAGTGGTCAGGGAAAGGTAACAACTTACAAGACAAGTGGTTCTTCGTTGCGGTCAATTAACTTTATCTCCACTGGTATCTGTTTCATTCATAACATTCGTAGTATTTCTTGTAGTAGTGTAAAGTTGACAACAAACTTTTCGTTTCTTTTTTAATGACTTGATTTATTCAATTTCGGCTTCTTAACTCTGAGAGAGAGAGATTCGGTTTCATTAACACATATGTTTTTTAGTAATGTCCTTAACTTCGTTCCAACGGTCAGTACCAATTATCAGGCTTCACACATCAGCGACACCAGGGCCTCCGTCACTTGCCTATGACTAACCTCAGCAAAACCCTAAGCCAACTCCACGGCCCCAGACCAACTGTCGCAAAATCTAAGGTTCCCTTATTATATAGAAATGGCTGAGGAACTTTCTAGAATGTCGTGGAATCTTTCGAAGGTTCTAACTGTTCTACCAAATTGCACGTGTCAATTAAGAGGTCAATGGTCAACCATCCTTTCTTCTGACAAACCGATTAAAATAAATTTTAATAGCAAAATCCTAGACTTCTTGGCTACGAATCGACTCAAGGTGATAATTAGAATAACATTACCCTCTTGCTTGCCCACTCCCATAAGGTCTGAGAATCATGCTACATTCTATTAAGGTTTCTCTGTGTCTGGCACAAGGCCACAAATATGGTGTTCCCGGGTAGGGCGCGCCATTATGCTACAAAAGTAAATATTCCTATTGATCCCTCTAAACAGGTAAACACTTTTCTTATTTAGTTGTAGTATCAATTTTTAAAAGCAAATGTAGCTCCGAATTATTTTAACTATTATCCCAAACAGATATATTTGGCCGATTGATGGTGTAAGATTTAAAAGGTATTAAAGTTAATTATTGTTAATTGGTTGGCTTAGAGACCTCCCAACGTGTGGTACACATATAAGTACAAACAATACTCCGACTAAGGTGTGAAATATAACAATGGACCTTAATATATGAGCACCTGGAGAAGATACATATAACAGGAATACATATAAGAGATAAGATACATAAGCAACACATACATGTATAGATACAACACATACATGAATACATACAATAAGGAAGTATACAGGAGATACATAGATGTACAATAGAGAAGTTACGGAGAGTTCATAAAGTAATGTCACTTACTAACGTTGTGTTGGGGGTGAAGCCCCTACACAAGAAGGGTGTAGACATAAATGTCTAACCCATTGTGTGTGGGTTGAAGTCCAGGAGACAAAGAGGATTCAAAACTGGCGCTTCGCTGATTAAATAGTCAGGGGCGCCTAGCGGTGAAAACCTGAACAAGGGAAGATAACTCTTCCAGCCCAAACCAGGGCAGACAATCGCTACAATTAGGAACCTAACCGCCAGTGTACCGAGAAATCATGGCAACGATGGTGAGACTTCACACTTCTCAGACCTCCAGAAAGGGAGCCTCAACACTTGATTAAAGTATCTGAGTGGAAACTGTAATCACAATTTGGTTGGTTTGTTGGTTGGATTTTACCGCATGTCAACCCGTGCTGGGTTATTTTATACCGAACACGTTTTGTTTGATTCCTTCTTGTTGGGTAGTCATTTTTTTTTTCAAACTCAATTTTTTAAACACGTTTTGATACTCATTTTTTATCTGTTTAACCCATAGATGGGTCCCTAACAGGTACTACCACTCCGGGTTAGAGTGGACCTGGGAGAAATAGCGATAAAAGGGTACTCCGCATTTCCCAGAGTTCCAGAATTTGAATTTCACCAATAGAGGCAGACTAACGTCATACTCAGAACACTGAGACTCTTAGCCACAGACGTCTAGCATCTATTTGCCAGAGATAGTGACCCGTGATGCTTAAGGATAGAACTCTGGTGACTGAGCAGTCCATGACATGCAACAGTCATCTTGACTCTTACTTAGGCTAGACGGGCGGTCGGAGATACTCCCTCCGACCAATCGACTGGGTACGTCAAATCTTGGCACCTATACGATAGTCCCTGTCCCATTGCCCTCATGGCAATTCCTCAGCCCTTTTTTATCATATATGTGCTAAAAGGTTGTGAATGGATGTCATAATGTCCTGTGTATGACGTTAAACTGCATTTAATGATGAAGTTCCATTTTTAAAGCTCTGAGGAAGGAATACCCATTCATCACT
>CM042138.1:93983201-94025701 GCA_023376005.1 Doryteuthis pealeii
TTAGTTCATGTAGAAAATTTTCATTTTTAGATCAATTACCATTGAAATTATATACACATCACTCTGATTAGAATACGCCAAGTGCATTGACTGCAGACGGATAAGACCTCACAAAAGGCATGCCAACTCTTACCAGGTTATTTAATGCCGAAGACGTTTTCTTTTATTCATGTTTGATGGGTATTCAATTTTTTTAACTCAATATTTTGGACCATATGACCTTTAGGCACCCCTTTTGAGATCTCTATTCTTGGGGACATTTTTTCCATTTACACCGTCAAAATCCGGTTAATTGTTAACAGACGATTTTTAGAGTTTTTTTTTAATTATAAAACTAACCCCAAATCCTAACCCTTAACCCTAACCCTAACCCCTAACAAACAACCTGATTTTGACGGTGTAAATGAGAAAAGTGTCCTTGTGAGTCGAGATCGCGGAAGGGGTGCCTAAAGGTCATATGGTCCAATATTTTTTTCAAGCTCATTTTTTTTTTTCAAACTCAATTTTTTAATTCAAATTTTAAAAACTCATTTTTTTTTTTTTATCTAACCCATAGATGGGATCATAACAGGTATTACCACTCCGGGCCAGAGTGGACCTGGGAGTAATGGTGATGAAGGAGTACTCCACATTACCCAGAGATCCAAAATTGGAACTTCATCATCAGCGTCATACCCAAGATATTAAGACCCCCAACCACCACATTCTAGCACCCATATGATTGGGGGTTTGCTATAAGGGTCATTGAGTTGGAACAATCATATAGATGCTAGGGCTTGACTTGACAAGCCGATTGATCAGCGGGGACCTCCCTGACCTGAGGGTCGCATGTCATAGACTGCTCAACCACTAAGAATTCGTCCTTAAACCTTACGGGTGAGCCCATTTGGGGTTTTTTTTACCACTCTGCAGAGGTGTATTCAGTAGGTTCTTCTGTCCCAGTCGACAGGGTGCCCCACCAAAGGTGTATTCTGGATATAACATTGAACTGTATCCGATGGCGAGGCTCCTGTTCTAAAGCTCAGTGTATTGAGTACCTCGTTGTTGCCATTACTCCCAGGTTGACTCTCCCCCTTGGTGGTAGTGCATGTTAGGGTCCCATTAATGGAACAAATATATCTGTATTTAGATTAGGAATACTTGGAATTATATAACTGTGTGCTACTCATTTGTACTAGCAAGAATATGCGCCCTCCGGGCGTAAGTATTTAAGTTATAATGTAATGATTAAATAAGAAGATTAAATAATTAAATGATAATAG
Source organism: Doryteuthis pealeii (assembly GCA_023376005.1). NCBI lineage: Eukaryota > Metazoa > Mollusca > Cephalopoda > Myopsida > Loliginidae > Doryteuthis > Doryteuthis pealeii. Next base: position 93,984,464 of record CM042138.1, read on the forward strand.
CATTACACTTATTTTAATTATATTTTTATTGGTTTCTATATAAAATCATTCATAGGATTGATTTTAATACGTTGGGGAATAAAACAATAATATTAGAGATCAATGACACCAAGTAATTATTTATTAAACCCGGTTTTATTAAAACCAGTATGCAAGTTAACCACACCATATATTATGTAAACTTTAATTTATTGGTGATATATGAGACACATTGCAGGATTTTAAACGCACTAATAACATGGGCTGTTTTTATGCAAATCTAAGATTTTCATAAAGATTTCGTTAATATATAAGATTTATTCTATGTATTAATGATTTTGACTATAAATTAAAACTCATTGATAAACTTTGGTAATTCCAGGGGGTATTGTGATGTAAGCAGTGACGTAGATTCTGGTACAGTCAGACAGCCACCGAATCTCCATTATAATAAAATTAAGAATAGTTGCTTTAACTTATAATTGCTAACAGCGAATTATTACGAGTGACTTGAAACGGCATAATGGTTGGAAATATTCAACATCGTATAAACATGTGTAAATTACAAGTATTAGATAGGAATACTTGAAACCATATAACGAAATAAAAATTATCTATACTAAGAATAATTACTTTAACCTATGATTTATTACAACAAATTATTATTATTAGTTACTTGAAATCATATAATTACTTTTAATATCTGAAACCATATAATTGTGTCCAAATTATTAGATAGGAATGTTTGAAACCATATAACTGTGTGGAAATTAAGTTATAATTTCGCACAAAGGATTATTATTATCATAAGAATATAGAATTGTAATACTTGAATCCGTATAATTGTATACAAATTATTAATATTAGATTAGAATATTTGAAAGCCTATAACTGTGTGCAATTTATTAATATTAGATAGAAATATTTCTAACTACATATATGTTCGAATTATAATAGATAGAAAGTGAAGCCACAAAACAGTGTGCAATTGAATGGAAATTATCTATATATCAATACTCGTGTTCCTAAATTGCACGACCGCTATCACCTAGCAACACCCTCTGGGTAAAAATGAAACCGCACAAATTGTCCAAGATGAAATGGAAAATGTAAATCCTGATTATCTGGTGTTGCTTATCACCGAATTTTTATTTCTTAGTAGTGTCGTCACCAAAAAGGACATGCTACACAGAAAGATATAATAAGAAAGAAAGAAAGAAAGAAAGAAAGAAAGAAAGAAAACGAGTAGAGAAAAAATAGAGAGGTGAGCATGCGGAAGCGATAACGCTAATCTGTTTCAATCGAACATAATGAAAAGATGAAAAGAAGGAAAGAAAGAAAAAAGAGTGAGAGTGAGTTAAATCAAGATTATTATTCTTTTTACATATTGAACTATTTAGCAATAGTTCTTAAGTAAACGTATTAAAACATTGTAACAATTAAATAATCATAATGTGGTCCTGCTAAATATTATTATTATTATTAGTAGTAGTAGTAGTAGTAGTAGTAGTAGTAGTTTATTGAAGTCTGAGTGACAAGAAGTCTCCAGAAGTCTCCAGGACTTTTCTGAGTATCCTAGCCGATTTTAACAGTGCTATTTTCTGGGTGGTCTCGATTCTTTCTCCGATTCCCTATTCCTCTAGTCTGGTTCATTTGGTTGGTTGGTTGGATGGTTAGTTGGTTGGTTGGTGGGTTGGCTGGCTGGCTGGCTGGCTGGCTGGATGGATGGATGGATGGATTTTACGACATTTCAACTTTTGTTGGGCTATTTTATGTCGACAACGTTTTATTTTATTCATTCCTGATGCGTAGAAATGTTAAATCTTTTAAAACTCAGTTTTTTAAACATATTCTTAAAACTCATTTTTCTATTAAACACATAGATGGTACCTACATGTACTACCACTCAGGGTCAGACTAAACCTGGGAGAAGTGGCGATGAAGGGATAATCCACACTCCCCAGAACTCTATAATTGAAACTTCACCATTAGATGCATTTTAACGTTATACCCAGAACACTAAGAACCTCAGCCATAGCTTTCTAGCACATATATGATAAAAAAGGGTTGGGGATTTGCCATATAGGAAATATGGTGGGGACAATTATATAGGTGCTAGGGCTTGACGTGACCAGCCGATTGATCAGAGAGGGGCTCTCCGACCACAGGTCTAGCCTAAGTAAGGAGTGTTCCTTAAGTATCTCGGGTCGCCACCCACGGTTAACAGGTGGCCCCATTGATGGAGGGGGGTTAACCCTCTACAGAAATGTAGTCGGTGTATTCTACTGTCCCAGTCGACAGGGCGGTCTCCAGTCTGTTTTCCAACTGTTGGAACAGTCTCAAGAGCACCACTACAAGTGCTCAGAGCACCAACTACAATTGGTATCACTTTCACCCTCTTATTCCATATTTTTTGTTCTCTGACAAGGTCCAGGTATCTGTCTATCTTTTCATTTTCTTTGATTTTCACTCTGTGAGTGCCGCTTTAGCTCAGTCGGTATAGCGTCCGACTAGGAACCACAAGGTTCCGGGTTCGATACCGGCCCTCACCAACTCAGTGTATGAATAGCACGGGGTTCTGTGCGGTAAAATGAGGAGCTGGTGGTAGGTGGGGTGCTCCACCTCAGACGTAAAAAAATCTCCTTGGTCTAGCGTAAGTGAAAGGGAGATAGACTCCCTTGCTGTCTATATACTATCTGCAGTTTGTATAAATCAAATACTTGGCTCAAATTTTCGCCCTGACGCCTAGGGAAATACAACTGAACCTCTGCGGGGGTCTAAGACCGACCTTCTCCACCTGTTGATGCATAAGGACGGAATCCGACTGCATAGGACGGAATCCGACCTGTGATGCATAAGGACGGAATCCTGGTGGCTGAGCAATCTGTGACTTGCAACACTCCCTTACTTGGGCTAGACAGGCGGTCAGAGAGGCTCCGTCCGAGCAATCAGCTGGTCACGTCCCTAGCACCTATATGATCGTTCTGAAAGTGTTGTTTGAGGCTCTAAATGCCCTGAGTATGACGTTAAACTGCATCTAGTGGTGGGGTTTCAATTCTGGAGAACACTTTCATCGCCATTACTCCCAAGTCTACTCTGACTCGGAGTGGTTGTACCCGTTAGTGTCCTATCTATGGGTTAAAACTTTTAGATAAAAAAATTAGTTTTAAAAATGTTTAGAAAAACTGAATGCTCAACAAAACTGAATAATACATAATTAATGGCATAAAATAACCCTAGGTTTGACATGCCGTAAAATCCAACCATAGTATCTAACCCATACCTGGGGGATGAGGGGGTTCATACCTTTACCACTGAAAATGAATATGATAGCACGACTGGAGTTCGAACTTGCTTACTATGATGTCGTAGTCCAGCACATTAGCCACTACCCTACAGAGATAAACGGACTTTGATGATAACTTATACCCACTTTATTCAGTGTCTTCGTGGCATACCACATAGGACACTCAACTTCCAGGCACGGAACAATTCGTATATTCTACAATTATCCAGGTCCCACTTGCACTTCCTTTGTTCCACACCGGAAGATATCGAGGTCATCGCTAGGTCACCAGATCATCAAAATCGTCTGAACGCAACGATACTACATAGCTGCCATCCAGAACATAACACATATCAACATATGCTCGATCTCATGTATTCGCGGAATAATGATTATGTTTCATCAAATATCCCCAGCTTCATCACATACTACCTAACTGATAACGTAAATCGGGGAAACAGACGCTGAAAGCCGATTGCTGGAGAGCATTTATTTTGAAATTGGAAAATGTGTTTTTGGTTTACAATCATTAATTACTACTAGCAAATATATGCACCCTCGGGGTGCAAGTATTTAAGTTTTAATGGAATTAAATATTATATTAAATTAGAAAGACTAATGAAACTAAATAAGAATGCAGATAAAAAGATTTGAAACAGAGGAGGGTATAATCGGAAAATAGAACAACTGAGACTCTCATCTTTCATTGCTAAATTTCCTAATTTAACTATTTAGTTAAAATAGATAGTACAGAATAAATTACAGTTATTTTTACTTGTTAATAGATTTCTTTTCATATTTATCCCCGAGATTTTTGCTCATATTTATTAAGATAAAACCAAACAATTAAAATTCAATAATACTAAGCACATATTTATTAAAATCAAATCTTTAATATCAATATGAAAATTAGCTTTCCCATTCACACTGTAAACTGCTATTTTGCTGTATATATCAATAGACTTGCATGTTATTAGTATGTACATAAGGCCAACAGTATTGATAATGTAAAACAATTTTATCAATAATTGAGGTTTAAATAAAAAATAAAATCATGGAGAATATGGCGTAAATAAGAAAGGGAATTGTGACTTGAGTAGTGATATAGTTTCGGTTACAGACAAACACACAATCTCCATTATAATAAGAAGATATGTTATAAACAAGTTTTATTATAGAGAAATAATCTAGTATGGGATCCATTAATAATGCTATAAGATATATATATATATCATTGAAGAAAAATGTTGTAGTTCCTAACCTCTAGGGATAAAATAACTCTAGACGAGATGACATGCCGTTAAAATCAATCAAACCAAACTATTTATTTTAACTTTCGCTTTTATTCAACTTTACATTTTAATTAAATTTACGAACTTTATTACTAAACACCCACCCACTCTTTAGCTTGACCAATTTTCGTTCAAATGATCTCAAATTTTAGCAACATGTGTAGAAAGAACTCAAAATTCTATGTTTAATGATTAAATGCCTTTTCTTTCACAGTGAATAGCATTTCTGTACCTGAAAATAATCTATACATATATAAAGGGTGTGTATGTATGTATGTATGTATGTAAGATTTTATAACCTGATACAACGGGAAAGACGTCCTTCCTATGTCATATTTGCATCAAACTTTGTGGATCTGCAGCGGGTTTGTTGAGTCATTTGAGGGATCATGAGAGGAAAGGTTTTGGTGGTAGGGTTATAAGATTGTGAGCGACGGCAGTGATCTGTAAAGATTATGCTATTGCTATGTATGTATGTGTGTGTATGTATGTATTTTTGTCCAGAGAAACTCTGAAAATAAAACAATTAACAACAAATTGAATATATGTATATACACATTCCCTATCACCGGATCTTGCTTTTGGAGCAAAAATAATAAAAATTTGATTCATATTCATGAAGATAATTAAAAAACAAAATTTAAATATTAACAGAATGGATTTTTTTTCATTTAATATTCTAAATAGGAGACATTAATTTTTCTTTTCAGTGTGTCTTTACACTTTTTTTTCCTGACGTCCCACCATGCCGGATCAACGCAATATCTTTCTTTACGTTGGGATTTTAATGGGACATCCTGCGAAGATCCAATTCGATATTCAGTAAAAATGGATCTGTGATACTAACTTTTTGCCCCCTTTTACTCAGGCGACGCCGGGTAGCCACTTCTAGTAATACATGAAACGTTAAACATAGAATTTGAGTTTCTTCTACATATGCCGTCAAAATTTGAGATCATTTAATCAAGAATTAGTTAGGCGTTAGTTTTATAATTTAAAAAAAAAACTCTAAAAATCGTCTGTTAACAAACAACCGGATTTTGACGGTGTAAATGGAAAAAACGTCCTTATGAATCGAGATCGCAAAAGGGGTGCCTAAAGATCATATGGTCCAATATTTATTATTATTATTATTATTATTATTATTATTATTATTAGCTGGACCTGTGGATATACCACAGTATGAAAATTTAATTATTACGTGTGATATGTTTACGTAAAAGCTATTGCAAATAGATCAATATGTATAAAGTATAAAGTCATTAGATTACAATGTGATAAATTTTTTTTTTTTCTGAAACACCCTGTATATACGGAAAAGATCTTTTTCTAATTTTAAAAAAGCTTTGATTTTATTCCTTGATTTTCACAACGTTAATTGGTTTATGTATATATATATATATATATATAATATATATATATATATATATATATATATATGTGTGTGTGTGTGGTGTGTGTGTGTATATATATATATATATATATATATATATATATATATATATATATATATATATATGTATAACGTCTGTGTCTTCAGAGATTGAGATGATTCCTATCTTTAAAAAAACGTGCTCCAAAAAATGTTCGATATCTAATTTAGAATGTTTGGGCTTTTGGGTTTTTTTTATTTTTATTTCTATTTTTATGAGGTATTTTATGGTGGAAATATTAAACTCTTATACGTTGACTCATAACATTTAACAAAACTCACATAAAAGATATTTAAAAAAAGGAGTTAATAATATTCCTATTTGTCACAATCTGAATAATAATGAAAATTAATTGCGATTTAAATAGATGTTTTTTGTTTGTTTTTATGAGAGGATCGAATTGTCATGGACGTCGAGACGCTGACAGAATAGACCAAAAATATCCATTTAGAAAGTACATATTTCATTCGATGTTATTTTTATTAGTTATGTCCAAGCCAAAGTTCCACAGTTGTTCGTCCTGTTCACATCTTTCCTTGAGAAAAAATTACGTACATCAAAGAAGGTTATTAATGACTCGGCTCTAAATCTAGAAGAACATGGGATTAACGACAATCTAATTAAAGAGAAATCACATGAACTTTCACACCGAAGGTCGTTTTGTTGGTTTCTTTAAGGAGTAAGAAAGAGAAAAAACCAATTTCCTTTTTGGGGTAAGACAAGAGGGAGGAGAAACCTGTTTGTTTGTTAATTGTTTTTGGTTCATTGTTATTTTTTGCTGTTTTTTTTTTGTTTTGTTTTTTTTTTTTTTTTTGCTTTTTTGTTTCTTTAATCGCCTACTTATTTCTTATCCGAATTGGGGGTTATATAAATGTGTATCTCTTGATTGGCAAAGTAGTGTAGCCTAGGTCGACGAAGAAACATCAGATCAGCATCTCAAGGAATCATAGGTAAGATCTTTATTAGATTCTTCTGATTGCCAAGGAATATGCAATTTTCTGCTAGATTTGATTTCGTTGAAAGTTTTTCACACCCACCTTAGCTGGTGGTTCACTAGAGGCTGAGTGACAGCAAGTCTACACAGGTCTCCAGGACTTTTCTGAGTATTTTAGCCGATTTCAATTATGCTGTTGTGTGGATGGTCTCAATTCTTACTCGGATTTCCACTAGTCACTTTCTTAAGCTTTTGAAGACCGTTCCAAGTTCACCAACAACAATTGGTATCACTTTCACTCTCATATTCCACAGTCTTTTTTTTTTCAATTCTCTAGTAAGATCCAGATTATTATTATTCCACTTCTTGTGAGTTTTTCACATCAGCCTAAGCTGATGGTCTTTCACCGGAGTCTGAGTGACAACAAGTATTATTATTATTATTATTATTATTATTATTATTATTAGCAGGACCTGTGGATATACCATAGTATGAAAATTTAATTATTACAACGTTTGATATGTTTACTTAAGAGCTATTGCTTAATAGATCAATATGTGTAAAGTATAATAATCTTGATTTAACTCATACTTTTTTCTTTATTTCCTTCTTTTCATTATGTTCGTTATTCGATTGTTTAATGAAAATCTCCCAAAATGATTATTAGAAATTTATATTTTTACGCTATTTTTGAATCTCCTTCTTCTGAATGAACGAAATATGATACTTTTTGTACTCAAAAATAGTTGCCTGCATACCAGTGCGGGTACGCAAGTCATCGACTGTCGGCACGTGGCGAGTGTCCAATTTCAAATTATCATATTATGGCATTTGATGTAAAGATAAATATGCAAATCTATCTGTATTGTCTAATATTATTCTTTTGTCATGTTGGAATACAATTGAATTGGACTCTCTCGTCGATTTCGACTCATGAGGGTTCATCCAATGAACAACCCACAGTTTGTTTGGGGTTTTTTTTGTTTATAATGGTGAAGGCTTGAGTTGGACCATCTGCACTTTTTGGTACAGTCGATAGGAAAAAATTGGTGCACAATGAATTCACAAACCTAATCAACAACTGACCTCGGATTTTTCAAATTCAGAGTTTTTCCTTCACCATGACTGGTTACCTATCCAAGTTTTAAAAGCCCAGACTTCCCTACTATTTTACCCATAGCTGGAGGTAGAATATATGGATTCATACCTTTCTTAAGGGTATTTGCGCTATGTGAAATGCGATGTGAAATCCTTGTGTAGGATTTAAACTCGGGTCGATGAGTTCATTTCCTACAACTCTATCCATTACACCACGTGCCTCCATCAATACATATATAAATGGCAGTTTGTGTGTATATATGTCCGGAGGAAACTATGAAGATAAAGCAATTAATGACAAAATATATATGTATACACATTCATTATCACCAGATCTTGTTTTTTGAACAAAAATAATGATTTGATTTATATTCGTGAAGATCTTTTTTTTTTTAATCTAAATAACAGCATGGATTTTTTTTTTTTGTATTTATATTTTTAATAGGAGACATTGATTTTTCTTTTCAAAGAGGCTGGATCAATACAAGTTTATTTTTAAGTAGGGATTTTAATGGGGCATCCTGCAAGGATCCAACTCACGATTCAACAATAATGGATCTACGAGACTACCTTTTACCCCACCCCCTACATAGGCAACGCCGGGTAGCCGCTTCTATTAATAATAATATAGTAATACAGATAGAAATACTAGGAACTTAATCATAAGTCAGAAATATGGTACCGGTCACATCAGAAATATATCCTGTCAGTACGTTAAATCAAAATATTTGACAAACACAATTATCATCATCATTATCATGTTGTGTCAACGGCACGGATATTCCTGACAACCTCTCGCCAACCGTCCCTGTCACTCATTGTCTCTGATAGGTCCTCCGCGCAGCATCCAGTATCTGCACAGAGCTGGTCTATGTATGTCCTTGCTGGACGACCCACAATAGCATGTCCATGTGCTGGTTTCCACAGGAGGACGTCGCTTGCGAGTTCATTTTTACTTCTCCAGCAGAGTCCAACATGTCTTGTACGTCTTACTCGGATGGTTTGTGTGATAGGGGGCTGGTGGCCGTATAGTTGCTTTCCTGTGGGGTGCTATTTCCACGATTTGTTCAAGATAGCACGCAGCATTCTTGTGCAGCTCCCATCTATCCTATTCTCCAGGCACCACGTCAAGGTCCAAGTGGTGCAACCATACAGTAGTATTGATATCACCACGGCCTGGAAGAATTGTCGCTTTAACTTGTCTGTTAGATATGATTTCCATATACCGGGCAATCTGTTCATAGCCGACCATGCCTTCCCTATGCGTGCGTTAACATCGCTTTCTGTTATACTAGAAGACATTTGTACCCATTGGATTCATATTGTGACAGCAGTCCATGATGATACTGATACTTCTATTCATAGTTATCTCAATTATATTGAGAATTTTGGATGAATAAAGAAAATTATATTCAACACACTTATAATTCAGTTGCAAATTGACCAGGAAATTGCTTTATTCTCTCTAATAAAATATCAAGTGGATGGGCTCACTTGGAATCGCAAGGTTTCTGGTTCAACACCGGTGCTCGCCAAATCAGCGCATGAGTAGCACAGATTGGGTGATCTGATCTGTGAAGTAAAACTGTGGAGTCTTTCATCGATATCAATGTATAAATGCCGATCTGTTTAATCAAAGATGTCTTTTTTTACTGACCGCCGCGCCCAGAACTATTTCTTCACCGGAGAGTCAATTTGGACTACCTACACAATTATGCACCAATGTAACATAGGATTCATGCTTTTTCCAAGGGCATTACATGTATAAATATATATATACCCTGCTAATATATATATATATATATATATATATATATATATATATATGTATGTGTGTGTGTGTGTGTGTGTGTGTGTGTACTATGATTATATATATACATATATATATACTATTCTAATATATATAGAAATATACATATATATTATGCTACTATGTATATATATAATGATACTATATATATATATATATATATATATATATATATATGAAATTTCATGTGGATCACACAATCATCAGACGGAAAATATATATATGTATGTATGTGTGTGTGTGTCTGTGTGTCTGTGTGTGTGTCCGTGTGTGTGTGTGTCTGTGTAATGTTATATATTTACTTTGACGTCAATTATCTTATTTTCATACATAAACACACATGTATATATATATATATATATATATATATATATATATATATATATATATATATATAGAGAGTTTCATAATTTGCTTGAAGCATTGTGTATGTATTGGTTAGGAGGTTGATTTAGAAGGCTATCACAATGCAGTTTGGAATAAATAAAAAATAATAATACGGTAACAATGGTGTTGTGTGTTGACCTGTATTTTTTATTATTTCTTGAATTTTCGAGGTAATACCTCTTTATCAAAAGAATTGAACTGAAGCAGTACAGCTATGGCATTTCTTCCTAAAAGAATTTTTTTTTTTAATTCATTTAGGAAGAAATGCCATAGCTGTACTGCTTCAGTTCAATTCTTTTGATAAAGAGGTATTACCTCGAAAATTCAAGAAATAATAAAAAATACAGGTCAACACACAACACCATTGTTACCGTATTATTATTTTTTATTTATTCCAAACTGCATTGTGATAGCCTTCTAAATCAACCTCCTAACCAATATATATATATATATATATATATATAGTGTGTGTGTGTGAGAGAGAGAGAAAGAGCAATATATTCATACATAAATTGTCTTTTAAAGTATGATCCGGAAATTATATTTTTACTTTTCTTCTTTGTTTTAGTAAGAAATGGTTAAAATCAAATGAAATTCTCTAAGGAAAATAATCAACAATGATTGTAATTACATTTTTGGTTTCTTTCTTTCTTTCAGCTTTCAAATACCAAAATGAAATCCACATCCGTCATTTTGGGCGTTTTCTTGACCGGTAAGTTTTTTCTATCTATCAGATTTATTTTTCCTCTCTTTTTAAATGATAAACATTAAGTATTTTATCATATATATATATATATATATATATATATATATATATATATATATATATATATATATATATATATATATATATATATATATATATATATATATATATATATATATATATATATATATATATATATATATATATATGATATATATATATATATATATATATATGATGATATATATATATATATATATATATATATATATATATATATATATATATATACGTCTTCGGTATAAAATAACCCAACTAGGGTAGAATAAAACAATAATATTAGAGATCAATTACACTAAGTAATTATTTATTAAACCCGGTTTTCTTAAAACCTGTATGCAAGTTAACCACACCATATATTATGTAAACCTTTATTTCCTAATGATATATAAGATACCTTGCGGGATTTTAAACGCACTAATAAAATGGTCGGTTTTGAGGCAAATCTAACTCAGATTTTCATAGAGGCATCGTTAATAAATAAGATTTATTTTATGCATCAATAAATTTGACTAAAAATTAAATATTCATTGATAAACATATGTAATTCCTGTGGGTATTGTGATGTAAGCAGCCATGTAAGTTTCAAACAGACTCCGAATCTATATTATAATAAGATACGTCACAAGTGATGTACGTTTAAACCAACTTCTCTTTCCGTAATAGGTCTCGTCTACCGTATCTACTTCATTAACGTACTTGTAAAATCTTTAATCTTTTCTTTTTTATCATTTCAGTTTTCGGCGTCATCAATGCTCTTCCGTTGGGTCTCGCAGGTCTTGGTTATCCACTCGGGGGACACAGCTATAGCGTCAGTCATGCTTTACCACATGCCGGCTATGGTTTGGGTGTAGGTCTTCCTTACGGTGCTTCCTCATACAGTGTAAGCCACGCAGTCCCTCATGGCGGTTACGGTCTCGGACTTGGTTACGGTCTCGGTCTTGGTGCTGGTCATATTGGTACTTCTGTCAGTAGCGTAAGCCACGGTGCTCCTCTTGGATTAGGCTATGGTTACGGTCTTGGACTTGGTGCCGGTCATGTTGGCACTTCTGTCAGTAGCGTAAGCCACGGTGCTCCTCTTGGATTAGGCTATGGTTACGGTCTTGGACTTGGTTATGGTCTCGGTCTTGGTGCTGGCATTCCTCATGTTGGTACTTCTGTCCATAGCGTAAGCCACGGTGTTCCTCATCTTGGTTTAGGTTTAGGCTATGGTTATGGTCTCGGACATGGACTGGGACATGTTAGTACTTCTGTCCACAGTGTTCCCCACGCCGGTCTCGGTCTTGGCTATGGTCTTGGTCTTGGCTATGGTTATGGTGTACCTCATGCCAGCACTACTACTCACAGCATCGGACTCCCAGGTTACGGACTAGGACTAGGACTTGGAGGTGCCGGCTATGGATACGGTTTTTCATCTTACCCAGGCTTGTACACAGCTGCTTCAAAGAACACCGCAGGTAAGAGGTTTTCTTCTTTCTTTACGCACATCATCATCATCATCATCAACAACAACAACAACAAAATAATAATAATAATAATAATAATAATAATAATAATAATGATATGCATAAACCAGAATCTGTTCTTGAGAACGAAACGCATAAAATTCTCTGGGACTTTGAAATAAAAACGGATCACCTTATCCCAGCAAGATGACCAGACCTAGTGTTGATTAACAAAAAAGAAAGAACTTGACAACTGGTGGATTTTGCAGTTCCAGCAGATCACAGGGTGAAGCTAAAAGAAAATGAAAAAAATGGACAAATACTTGGACCTTGCCAGAGAACTAAAAAAGTTATGGAATATGAAAGTCAAAGTTATACCAATTGTAGTTGGTGCACTTGGAACGGTCCCAAAAGGATTGGAAAAGGGTTTGGAAAGCCTGGAAATCAGAGGAAGAATTGATACCATCCAGAACACTGCACTGCTGCAATCTACCAGAATACTCAGAAGAGTCATAGAGACCTGAGGAGACTTGCTGTCACTCAGACTCCAGTAAAAGACCATCAGCTAACATTCATGTGAAAACTCAAAAGGAGTAAATAATAATAATTAGCAGAACAGGTTTAAAATCCCAAATAAAATATTATGGTACTAATTTACCGTTACCAAATTTCATTTCTCATTTCTCAGACGGATGAATATCGAAAAGTGTTTGTATAACGTGGTGCGTTAGAATATTTTTACGCAAATTTAAAAACATAATATAACATGCTTAGGGGTCAATGCACACGATGTTCAGATGTAAAAGAAAAAAATTAAATTAATAGAGGGGTATAAAATTATTATAACCTAATTAGAGTCAGGTGGTAGGTGACACAAGAGGAATCTCTTTAAATGTCTACATTTAGAAACTAGCTCACTCTTTTGTTCTGCACATTTTCATTCGTATTTTACAGAATACACAATTTTTCTTCAATGCATAGTCTGCAGTTATATCGGCAATTATATATATATATATATATATATATATATATATATATATATATATATATATATATATATATAAGAACATTTTGGCAGCATTTTTTCTTTTAAACATGTTTTGTTAAACTCTACTGACGACTCATGTTGGAAGAGTTTTTTTCGATCCTTTTTAACTGTCTGAACATCTTTTTAATATCTGGGTGAAATTGATGTAGCAATCCACCAAAGGTTCTTTCACGAGCGCTTTCTCCACGTCTTTGTACCATCATCGGGTGTATATATATATATATATATATATATATATATATATATATATATATATATATATATATATTAAGAAATTTGTAAAAACACAGGTTTAAATAGAATGAGTGGTAAGTTTATTAGCCGATGCTGCATGGTTTCGATCTATGAACAGACTGATAAAAAAGGACTATCGCTGTTTTTCTCGTTATTCTGTGATAAACATTTTTTTATTACCTTTCCTTATATCAACAAATACCCTGAAGAAGATCTAATTAATAGATCGAAACACTGCAGCGTCGGCTAATAAACTTAACACTCATTTTATTTAAACCTGTGTTTTTTCAAATTTCTTAATATACTACATACCGTTGGATTCACTTCCATCTCTTCACACACACACACACACACACACACACATATATATATATATATATATATATATATATATATATATATATATATATATATATATATATATATATATATATATATAGCGTCTGTTACTTTTTTGTAGGTGCTGTATTAGGTAATCTTCTTGGAAAGGACACCTCTCCGGCCACCACAGATCCGAAAGCTACCGATACTACAGGCGACAGCGATGCTACCGACGTCAGCGTTGATTCCAGCAATGCTTCAGCAGGCAATGGCAATGTCAAGACGCCCAGCAACTACGTAGGAGGAAACGGATATGGATACGGATATCCATCATTCAGATTATACAAAAAGAAATAAGTCAATCTCCGGATTTTAATTTGCCATGGTAAGTATTGCACACAGACACGTACATGCATATGCGTGCACACTTATACACATATACGTACCTATATATATATATATATATATGATTGACATATCTTCATAGACGATAGCCGTCTTTGCCACCAATATATATATATATATATATATATATATATATATATATATATACCAACTCCTCCGCACGAGCAGGATGCGACACAAAGTCAATTTATTAAGCGGAGTTTAACAGGTTTAAATTCAGAGTTTTCTTTCTCCTAGGCTGGTTACCTTAGTTATGGTTTAAGAGCTCAGTCTGCCCTGCTATTTACTTATAGCTGGAGGGAGAATTTGATTCATATCTTTCCCAAGCCATGTGAAATGCAAACAGCTTCGTCCAGGAATTGAACTCGAATCGACGAATCCATTTCCTACGACTCTAACCATTAGACCACTCGCCTCCACACTTACGCTATAAGCGCCTCCCAGTGGATTCTTTAGAAAGGGGACAGCTTTGGCTCAGTCAATAGAGCATCCGCATAGGAACCAAAAGCTTCCGTGTTCGATACCGGCCCTCGCCAACTCAGCGCTTGAGTAGATAAGCTTGGGTCTGTATGGCAATGCGGGAAGCTGGTGCTAAGTATTGCACTCATCTCCAGACGCCAAAACAATCTCCCTTGTCTAGCGCTAGTGGAAAGAGGATAGAATTGCTCATTGTCCGGCTGATACCGACAATGGGCCTCTTCGTCAACGTTAATACAACTACCACTGGGTCCAGTGGTTTCGGCCATTGGATCGATAAGATATTTAATATCAGCATGATCCCACGGGGCTATCCTCCCAGGCAACACTTGCTCCTTCGATTTAAAGGGGCAGGGCTGGGTTTATTGCCTCAAAAAAGAAATGCCGACGGAATTCACGCATTTTTTAAGACTAGCCACGGATGAGCTTTGATTTGTGCGTGGTTCTCCATTTTTAATGATCCTTGTGTTCAACTGAACATGTCAGGATGCCAGGAAATTACTTACTACTATAATCAGGTCTGGTTTAGCTCAGTCACTAGTGCGTCCGACTAGTAAACGCAAGGTCCCGGGTTCGATACCGGCCCTCGCCAACTCAATGTATGAGTAGCACAGAGATCTGTGCGGTAAAATGAGGAGCTGATGTTAGGTGTGGCGCTCCACTTCAGACACCCAAAACAATCTCCTTGGTCTAGCGGTAGTGAATAGGGGATATACTTCCTCGCTGTCCGGCTGATACCGACTTTAGGCCACTCCGACGAATTTACTTACTTTTATAATCATTACGCTAAGCATATCTCTTCTTACCCAGCGTAGACGGGTACTTTAGCTAGTTTATTGTTATTTCCATTTTGCTTTTTGTTTTCTGATTCTTTTTTGTCTTTAATTTCAGATATCAAAAGAATTAGCTGATTCCCTGTGATACGTCGAAATTTATTCCCGGTTATGAAATTAAATAATCTTCTTCGTCATATGTACTTTCATAACAAAATGAATAAAAAATGTAGCGCCTGTAAATAATGATTTATTATTATTATTATTATTATTATTATTATTATTATTATTATTAATTTTATTGTTAGCAAAATAAAAATAAAACACCCTCTACGCTATGTAAAAATACATTTTGAAGAATATTGCCTGAGGTGAGTGTGAGTTAAAAAAAAATCAATGCCAGGGAGTCCAGTTCTCTTCAGGATGGTCTTGTTTGAAATATGCTGCCACCACTTGAGATTTAATATAATTAATATAATTAATCCTGGCACACAACCACCAAGACGCCCAAGAAATAATCACACGATTCGCGGACTCTGCAAAGGTATTTGGGATGAAAATAAACATCAATAAGACCCGGGGTTATGTATCATCCCCCTCCGACATCACATGACACTTAAAACACTGAAAAGACATATTGATAGAGGGTCAGGTTTCTAACTTAGGTAAATACCTTCAGTTACCTGGGCTCCACAGTTGTTATCAACAGTAGACTCAATGCAGAGCTTGATCTCGGAATTTCAAATACTTCCAAAACATTTGGCCGGCTGAATAGGCGAGTCTGGTTCAACTTGAGAACTAAATGTGCAGTATACATTTTCCCTAACGAAACAATATTGGTAATGCAGATTCTAAAAGTAGTCAAACGTCTTGACTAGTAGTTTCACAGAGCTAAAAAGGTGGAAATATACAAAAACGATTTTTTAATAACTAGCAAAAATATGCACCCTGCGGGCTCAAGCATTTAAGTTTTAATGTAATTAAATATATTAAATTAGAAAGACTAATGAAACTAAATAAGAATGTAGATAAAATGTTTTGAAGCAGATGAGTTATAATCGAAAAATAGAACAACTTTGAAACTAACTCTTCCATCATTTTCCATCACTCCCGTCTTTCATTGCTAAATTTAACTATTTACTTGAAATAGGAAGTAAAGAAGGAAATTACAATTTCTTCTTGTTAATGGATATATTTTAAGATTTATCCCCGAGATTTTTGCTTGTATTGATTCAGATAAAACTAAACAATTAGAAATCAATAATACTAAACACATATCTATTTAAATCAATTTTTTAATATCAATATGCAAATTAGCCTTCCTGTTCACACTGTAAACCGCTAATTTGTATATATAAATACAATTGCATGTTATTAGTATGTAGATATGGTCAACAGTAGTAATAATGTAAAACAATTTTATTAATAGTTGAAGTTTAAATAAAAATATAATAATGGAGAATGTGACGTAAATAACTTGAGTAGTAATATAGTTTCGGTTACAGACAAACACACAATCTCTATTATAATAAGACTAGCAAAATAACAAAACACCCTCCGGGCTATGTAAAAATACATTTTTGAAAAATATTGCCTAAGGTGAGTGAGAGTTAAATTCCATTCTGTTCAATTCCGTAGAAAAATAGATTCTTTAAAAATTCTTTTCGATAAATAAAATTTATTTACAAATATGTTTGTAAAATCAATGAATTAATGTAATATATGTTATTATGCTTTTAATTCATTTTCTTAGAGATTTAATAAATTTCATATTTATTAAAAGAAAGCATTTATTTATTGAAGGATTACATTAATTGAATGACATTATTTATTTATTTTTAACGAACAAATAAAATTTATATTGATTAAAATTAAAAAGCTATTTTAATAATCTAATACCAAATAGAATTAAACTTATTGGTGAATGTGTATTGTTTAAACAATGAATAGAATACTAATAACTATTAATTACTTCGCTAAAATTAATTAAAATAAATATGAAAATAAGGTGATAAAAAAACAACCGTATGCAGTTTTTGCATTAAAGATAAATGTAAATATTTTTTTTAAATGTTTGTACACATCGTAAAACTACATCCGTTTGAGTTTTCCGTTTAAGTCTTCCGGGGTTTTTTATTATAAGATAAGACAAGTTTATATGATGATTTCCTATTTGTAAATAATTTTCTTGTAAAAATCTATATGTCAGATAACTTTTTATATATATATATATATATATATATATATATATATATATATATATATATATATTAGAATAAAACAAACTATATATAAATCAATAATACCGGGCATGTATTTAGTAAAACTCTTTTTTTAAAAAGACAGTAGACTGTAAAATGTTGCGTATTAACCTTATTATATATATATATATATATATATATATAATATATATATATATATATATATATATAAAATGGTGCACTCTATTTTATGTTGTGATAGTCTTGATTATGAATTAAATACTAACAGATAAACTCACTTAATTTCGGAAATTACTGTGGCATAAATAGTGACGTAGTTTCGGTTACAGACAAATAGAGACCCGAATCTCCATTATATAGATATTCTTTTTTAACACGTATTGATAATTTCTTTGATATGATATGATATAATAAGAAACCATTGACAATAAACAATAACCCTTTCTGTGACTTCTAAATGTTTTGGAGAAATTACATTTGGATTAATCGCGTATTAATATCTTAATATCTAAATATCAATTCGCTAGTACCTCAATCTGAACTACGATTTGTTTAAAGTGGTCTGTTGTTTGTGCGATGCAAAGCACACTCTCTCCATAAAAAAAGAAAAACATAGCCTATAGAGGTGCACTGTGTGGCACACGTTAGATGTCTGTTCTGCTCATGTTATTTTATTACGGAGTTTGACCTCTCCAGGACATTAGGTATATAGCTAGTTACTATAGACCTTGTGGTTTTGGTGTAATGAGTTTTCTTTTCGTCCTTCTGGTGTCTAGCCACCCTCCTCACTAGACAAATTTGGTGCGGGTACCTATTCAGTCGCCGATGACGCGACTATGAAACAGGTAGTACAGGATTACATATTCTGCGTAGCGCTTTGAGAGACCTGACATTATATATATATATATATATATATATATATATATGTTTTAATGTATGAGTAGTAGCTTACCGGTGGGTATGAGTACGATCGTTGGAAGCGCACAGTATCCAGGGGTTAAGACTGAGAAAAAAACAAATACAAAGTGCTCAATACAATGTAGAGCAAAAATTTATTTATATAATGGATAGAAGTAACCAACTCGAGTTTCATCGATTGATTCTTCAGGGACTCATTCCAACGGGCATGTATTGTACCAACTAAGATTAATCGAAAACTCGATTAATTCAACGGATGTAACCCTGATAAATCAATCGATGAAACTCGAGTAGGTTACTTCTATCCATTATATATATATATATATATATATATATATATATATAAGTTAAACCTAATGAGTCAGATATACCTACTGATAGTTTCGCTTAGTAGCTCATCAGTCAGATTCTTGCCCTGATGGTCTACTAAGCGAAGCTATTAGTAGGTATCTGACTCATTAGGTTTAACTTTACTATTTAAGGTTACTTAGGTAACGAGCACTTTTTACATTTTATCTTTAGACAATCCTAGTGGTTTATATATATATATATATATATATATATATATATATATATATATATATATATATATATATATATTGTCCAAGTGTTATAGTGTTAATCGATTATTTTCGGTTGCTGCGACACTCTTTTCCCCAGGTGAAGTTTGGTAGTATATTTTTACTAACAAACTATTTGCCGGGTTTTTTTCTTACCGCAAGTGTTTATTAACAAGATTAGTATATATATATATAACACAAACATCATCTACTATATCTACTGCACGAAATGCAAAAACAGTGGATATGAGTGGGAAACACAAACACCCTTCAGATTCAGATTAAACAACCATATATCTACACCAGTGGCTATTAAGACGGACAGCCAAAGACAATCCTATTAGCATGCCGAAATATAAAACACAGACAAGCACCTGCACAAAACAAACGAGTAGCGCAACAAGAAGAAAGGAGGTCATTAAGAGCGACCGCCCCCACACCACCAATGAGGTCATTACAGATGATACCACGAGCACCAACAATGACTATATATAGACGCCATGAAGACCAAATCAGCGAGTCCAGCAGTTCCGATGAAGGGGTTCAAACGTCCTCGAAAATTTACGAAATAAAACGAAATTTAACATTCTAAAACTGAGTTTTTTATATTTCACACCTAATGTTTCATACTAAATCCTAAACAATATATATTATAGACATATATATATATATATATATTTTTGCTTAAAGGCAATTACAATGCGCATATCGCATAAAATTTGATAATTATAGAAGATAAATAATATTGACAAGTGAATATCGCAAAGAATTACTCGACGTGTAGAACATCGTACAGCAGCTGTTTCGACGTTATTAAGTCTCATCAGCGATGTATACTAACGATCGCCCTCCGACAGAAATCGAAACCGGGACTTCAGCAGGATAGTCAGAAACTATACTGCCTCAGCCACCGATACAGCACCGAGAAATGCCTGTGAAATTAACTTGTCAATATACTGGGGCGTCTCTACCATAGGAGGCAAGGGAACGCTAAGTGAACAACAAACACGGTGCTTTATGCTCTTCGGCGAAGGAAATAAGATATATATATATATATATATATATATATATATATATATATATATATGAGTGTCAGCTGAAAAGTTCAAATTAATGTGACCAAACGAGGTATCTATGTCATAGATTCACTACAGAAAGGTCTATGATATGGTCCTACAAATGTGTATAATTGAACTTTACGTTCCGTTTTAAATTGTGTTTTTTTCTCATATTTGAATATCAACAGAATCCGCTACATACTGTTTTCTAATAATTTATTTCTTAAACAGACGAAGTGTTGCATACTGGCATCAAATTCTATATGTTATATAGCAGCTTCAAATTCACGCTGCTAAATCGTGTATCTGTATACGTAGTGGGTATGTAGTAGTCGGACTTAGAAAATCACAACACATGGGAGTTGACTTTATTTATCTCCTTCGGGTGGTGGGTGGCGAGCGGTGACAATGACTACTACTGCTGCTGGGATAACTTCCGCTGGTGTTGTGGAAGGGGGACGAACCTCACTGCCCGCTGGCAGCGATGGACCGTGTCGACGGTCGCTCCTTGTGCTCTGTTCGCCGTCCGCTGTCTGACTCACTAACTGATCTGGGATCCCTGACTTCCTTTTATATATATCAAACGCCTACGCATTTTCTTTTGTTATCTTTATCAGCGGACAAATCTATTTCCGAACTTATTGTTACCCATCCTTCTTTGTTTGCTTTACCCGGAAAAAGTCCTTTGTTACTCTTTTCGTTTTCTCCCTGCCTCGATCCAACCGAAAGACCATATTTCTGTTTTCACCTTCTTTCATCTTCAATATACAACAGAAGGCCCTGACGATGAATAGTTAACCCTTTGCTGCCATCGCTTATTGTGTGATTAACTGTTTCATCTCTGTCACTAGATACCTTACACTTGTTATTCTTCTGTGTATTAAAACACTTAATATTATTTACTTGCAGAACCTGTGTATATAACACAGAATGATCGTTACATAATTTATGAGCAGCTTATAAATTATAAACGTACCAGTAGTTAGAATTTTGAATAGGGTCCGTTAGACTTAGAATAACGGGGTCCATGGAAAGTTACCCGACAGTTGTTGACGGGTACTAATCTTTTGCTTGATCCCTTGAAAGTGCTCGATTGAACGCGTGAGATAGTTTAGTATAGATTCAGAGCGAACGGGCGTGTAGGTCATCGCTCGGAGCCGATCTCCAGCCACCCCCCGCCCACCCGCGGCGGAATCAAATGGGCAGGGTTGAGAAATTAAGGTTGATCAAGAAAACAACCAAGTTTTTGTTTGTTAACTGAATATTAAAAACAAGAATGACCAGCCCAGCAAGAAGAATCAACAAGGAAGAATCAACCTCAACTGAGAAGTCAGCCCAACCAGAGAAAATGGTGGCCGAGGTAGAACCAGAACTAGTAGAAATGTAACAAGTAAGACAATCAACTATCATTTACCCTGTCTGTCTGTTGTCGGTCTGTCTGTCTGTCTGTCTGTCTCTCTCTCTCTCCTCCCCCATTATATACACAAGATGACCCTCTCACCGATTATATACACCTGAGTAAAGAGCTATATAACATGATAATTTAATTATTACAACGTTTAATATGTTCACTTAAGAGCTATTGCGAATAGTTCAATAAGTAAAAAGTATAATAATCTTCATTTAACCCTCTCTCACTCAGTCCGTCGTGAGATATCAAGGGTAGCAACGAACGGCACGCCTGAACGTGATTTACAATAGAATAGCTTGACCTTACCCTCACTCTCTCCTCTCTGAAAAAGAATTCACGAGCCTATAAAGAAATAAACAACCTCTTTTTGGCCATACGACTTGCGTATGTTGTTTTTGAACTAACAACTACTACTATTACTAACGACTACTACTACAATTCGAATTTGGCCCTATGCAACAATGCAAACCAGATCTAATTTGAAGTATGTGGAGTAAAAACAGGTCATATTTCACCTTTGTTAGTTGCTATAACAATTTATTTATATTTTCCTTCTCCGATTTGCGACGGATGGGTAGAGTAAAAAAGAGTCAAATAAGTTTAGTGGTCGACGGGGGTTATCGTCTGTTGAACCTTCAGACAGATACTGCCTAGCAAATCTGGACACCCACGCAACTTCACGTAGTCACGCCTTTTCCGGC
Source organism: Doryteuthis pealeii (assembly GCA_023376005.1). Lineage (NCBI taxonomy): Eukaryota > Metazoa > Mollusca > Cephalopoda > Myopsida > Loliginidae > Doryteuthis > Doryteuthis pealeii. Next base: position 94,007,022 of record CM042138.1, read on the forward strand.
ACAACACCTACGCAACTTCACATGGCCACGCCTCTTCAAAAACGACGTCCACACAAATTCGTGACGCCAACGTAAATTCGCGTAGTCGTACCTCTTCCGGTACGACGCCCACGCAAAATCGCCTTGCCTACGTAACCATGCCTTTATTTCCGGTCTGGCTACCCGCGTCGTGTCCACTTAGCCCGGATTTTTTGTTTGCTTATGTTAACCCCAACCGATTTCCACCCACGCGTTGGCGCAGCGGAAACAAGGACAAAGGTCACCTCCCAATCGATATTCAACAAATGTTTGACGACATATCTCCATTCCCGACGACGATACATAAAATCTGTAAGTGAAGGTTTTCGTAATTCAAACGAATATATTCAAAAATATATTTCCTTGGATTACACTGGGGAACACAATTTTGGTTGAGTTGGATCTGACATTTGTTTTTGACTATTTTTTTACCCCTGAACCCAAAAAGGCCCCAATTTTTCTATATCACGGCAACTTTTTTCTCAAATAACATAGACGTTTTATAAAACAAACCAAGTCTTGCTTGTTTATTACAAACAAGAAATGAGCACTGGCGACCATCTCAAAAGAAGAAAGAAGAATCAGCACAGAAGGAGAAAGAAGAATCAGTCCAAATGAAGAAAGTAGAATCAGCCCAAAAGAAAGAAGAATCAACCCAGAAGAAAGAAGAATCAGCACAGAAGGAGAAAGAAAGAATCAGCCCACAAGGAAAAAGAAAGAATCAGTCCAGAAGAAGAAAGAAGAATCAGCCCAGAAGAAAGAAGAATCAGTCCAGGAGAAGAAAGTAGAATCAGCCCAAAAGAAAGAAGAATCAGTCCAGAAGGAGAAAGAAGAATCAGCCCACAAGGAGGAAGAAAGAATCAGTCCAGAAGAAGAAAGAAGAATCAGAAGAGAGAAGAGATCAGCACAGAAGGAGAAAGAAAGAATCAGTCCAGAAAAGAAGAATCAGCCAGAAGAAAGAAGAATCAGTCCAGAAGAGAAAGAAGAATCAGTCAGAGAAGATCAAGCCAGAAGAAGAATCAGCCCAGAAGAAGAAGAATCAGTCCAGAAGAAAGAAGAATCAGCACAGAAGGAGAAAGAAAGAATCAGTCCAGAAAGAAGAATCAGCCAGAAGAAAGAAGATCAGTCCAGAAAGAGAAGAAGAATCAGCCCAGAAGAAAGAAGAATCAGAGAATCAGCCCACAAGGAAAGAATCAGTCCAGAGAAGAAAGAAGAATCAACCCAGAAGAAAGAAGAAGAAAGAAGAATCAACAGTCAGCACAGAAGAATCAGTCAGTCCAAAAGAAGAAAGAAGAATCAGCCCAGAAGAAAGAAGAATCAGCACAGAAGGAGAAAGAAGAATCAGCTCAGCAGAAGGAAAGAAAGAATCAGCACAGAAGGAGAAAGAAGAATCAGCCAGAAGGAAAAGAAGAATCAGTCCAAAAGAAGAAAGAAGAATCAGCCAGAAGAAGAAGAATCAAGAAGAAGAAAGAAGAATCAGCCCAGAAGAAAGAAAGAATCAGCACAGAAGCAACACAGAAGGAGATAACAGCGATGAAGTAAACAAGTAATAACAAGTAAGCACCTATCTCTTCTCCTCAACTCTCTGCCATTTATATACCCGATGTATATTTACCAAACCCCGCCACACGAGTATGATGTGTCAAAAGGTCAATTTTTTAAGCGGTAAAGTGCTCTCACTTGAAGCCTAAAAATGCCCACATAAAATCGTAACGTAGAAAACCTTTTGGGCTTGGAGTTTTTTTGTAATAAAGAATAGATGTCTTATAAAACAAACCAAGTCTTGTTTATTTATTACATACCAAGAAATAAGCACAGACGACCATCCAAAAGGAGAAAGAAGAATCAATCCAAAAGGAGATGGCAGCAATGAAGGAAGAACAAAGACAAGTAAGAAACAGTAAGCGCCCATCTCCTCTCATTTCCTCACTCCCCCACCACCACCATTATATAACCGATATGAAGTCGGTATACGAGGTGTGTCCGAAAAGTAATGAGACTGTTGTTACACTCAATTCATTTAAAATCCAAACAATAAATTAAATGTTTTCTCCTCCAAAGTGGTGGGAAGTGTGCGGGAAGGGACGATAGTTGTGGTAGGAGAAATCGTGACTTTTTTTTCTCAAGCTAAAGGGGCTCATCAAGGGGAACCATTTTGAATCAAAAGATCCGTAACGACAAAGCTGAGGGACATACCAGAAGAATCCTTCCAGCAGGACAGAGAAGTGTGACAGAGAAGGATGAGAAAGTTCATTTGATTCAAGAGGAGACTTCTTTGGAGGAGAAAAACATTTGGTTTGTTGTTTGGATTTTAAATGAATTGTTTGTGACAACTGTCTCATTACATTTTAGACACACCTCGTATCACAAAAGAATGGGACATTGAACAATCTATTGTGTGATGCTGTAGGAATTTACCCAACCCGTTCACCACGATTAAGCTACAACTTAGTATTAAGTAGTCTGCGTGACTTGTATTGAGAGATGCAATTGTTCAAAACAGGTAAGTATTCCAGGTGAAGATCAAGTGGAAATCCGACCTCTCTAATAAAATAAAACCGGAATTCTTCCAAGCTGTAGCCATGTGAGTACCCTAGTGGCTGAGCAGTCCGTGACACTCCACTTTGCCCTTACTTGGGCTAGATGAGCGGTTGGAGAAGACCCCCGATCAATCGGCCGGTCACGTCAAGCCCTAGCACCTATATGGTTGTCCCAACCTCTTTTCCCTTGTGGAATCCCCCAACCCATTTTTATCATATATATGCTAGAAGGCGGTGGCTGAGGTCTTAATTTACTGGGTATGGCGTTAAATCAATGTGATGGGAAGTTCAAATTCCAGAGCTCTGGAGAGTATGAAGTACTCCTTCATCACCATTACTCACAGGTCCATTCTGACCCGAAATGTTAATACTGTTTAAGCTCCATCTATGGATTAAATAGAGAAAATGTTGTTGTTTTTTAATGTGTATAAAAAAATTTAGTTTTAAAAAATAGAAAATTAAAAAATTGAGTTTTAAAGAAAAGGTGTCATTTCCATCAAGAATTAATAAAACAAAACGTTTTCAGCATAAAATAACACAACAAGGGTTGACATGCCATAAAATCCAACCAACCAACCAATCATTGTCAGTAATATTGTATGGTTGATAGAATGGAGAATAGGCTTGATAGAAATAACACTAGGACGATGAATACTATTTTGAACAAATCCTGGAAGTAGCATCCTAAAAAACAACTGTTGTATGTCCATTTACCTCCCATCTCACAAACCATCGAACTAAGAGGAACAAGACATACTACAGCCTGCTGGAGAAGAAAGGGCGTGGTTTCGGAGCTCAAATCGTTACCATTTATTCAAGCATGGAGTCAAGAAGCATAAATGCCACCAGACTTTACATTGCTTGGAGCGCCCTTGGTTGAATGGTAACGATTTGAGCTCCAAAACCACGTTTGAATTCATGGGAAATCGTCTGAAGATGACTTATTTTAAGGTAGTTTTTCAAAAAGTGTCTGAACAGAGCTCGAGGTTACAGTGGCCTGGACGTTGCGTTTATTAATGTTACACACAATAAAGATGAGGATAGTCCGAAATATCAAAAATATTCATATCAAGTCTCATCTCATAAATACATATGAATATAATGTTTTGTTTTTTTGTGTTTTGTTGTTGCTTTTTTATATTTTTTTGCTTTGTTTTTTTGTTTTTATTTTGGGGTTTTTGTTTTGATGCGTATTCACGAATACCCTCCGCCACGGGCAGGATATGACATAAGGTCAAATTTTAAGCGAAGTAAAACTGGTTTGAATTCAGAGTTTTCCTTCTCCTAGCAGGTTGCCGAATCAAGATTTAAAAACCCAGTCTTTCCTACTATTTACCCAAAGCTACGGGGAGAACATCCGGATAAATCCATTTCCCAAGTGCAAAGTGAAACGCAAACTAGTTTCGTTCAGATTTGAACGTGGTTACCGATTCAATTCCTATCTCTTATTATAATGGAGATTTCTGTTTGTCTGTCTGTAACCGAAACTATATCACTACTCAAGTCACAATTCCCTTTGTTAATTTACGTCATATTCATTATGATTTCATTTTTATTTAAGAGGCTTAAATGTTTAATAAAATTGTTTTACATTATTAATACTGTTGACTATAGCTACATACAAATAACATGCCATTGTATTTATATATACAACAAAATAGCGGGTTACAGTGTGAACGGAAAGACTAATTTGCATATTGATATTAAAAAAATTGATTTTAATAAATATGTGCTTAGTATTATTGATTTCTAATTGTTTTATCTTAATGAATATGAGCAAAAATATCGTGTATAAATCTTAGAAGAAATCCATTAAGAAAAAAAAAAAAAACTCTAATTTTATTCTTTACTTCCTATTTTAACTAAATAGTTAAATCAGGAAAATTTAGCAAAGAAAGACAGGAGTGATGGAAGAGTAAGTTTCAGTTGTTCTCTTTTTCGATTATACCCCCTCTGTTTCAAATCTTTTTATCTGCATTTTTATTTAGTTTCATCAGCCTTTCTAATTTAATATGATATTTTATTACATTAAAATTTAATTACTTGCACCCGGAGGGTCCATATATTTGCTAGTGATAATAACGTATGTACCAAGCGATATTGTTTTTACAAACGCAGCATGTGTTTTTTGTTTTTTTTCTTTTTTTCTTTTTTTTTTTTTTTTTGTTTTTTTGTTTTGTTTGTTTTTTTTGTATTTTCTTTGTTTTGTTTTTTAGCTTTGTGGAAAGGGGGTTATAATCTCAGCTACTAAACACTTTGATATAATAATCAAATAGCAACTATTAAGGGAGTTAACTTTTATCGCCCATCAGTGTGTAATAATTACTAGTCATTCAAGGGAGGTAAGTAGTTTTATCATTAAAAAAAGTTCATATAAAATGTTTGATCAATTATTTAAGGAGAAAATATCTAAATAACCATTTATAAAAAAAATAGAAATGGTTTTAGAATAAACAGATTTAATTCATGAACAAAATTTAGAAATTAAAAAAAAAATCTAAAAATATATAAAACTTCTAAAAATAATCTATTATAATTTTATAATGCAAAAAAAAGTTTATAGAAATTTGTATAATTGGTTGGTTGGTTGGTTGAATTTTACGACATGTCAACCCTTGTTGGGTTATTTTAAGTCGAAGACGTTTTGTTTTAATCATTCTTGTTGGGCATTCAACCTTTATTTCAAATTCAATTTTTTTTCAAACTTAATGTTTTTAAACTCAATTAACACATTTTTAAGCTAATTTTCTACTATGTAACCTATAGATGGGACCCTAACAGGTACTACCACGCCGGATCAGTGTGAACCTGGGAGTAATGGAGATGAAGAGGTACTCCACATTCCCCAGAGCTCTAGAATTAGAACTTCACCATCAGATAGAGTTTGACATCATACTCAGGAGATTAAGACCCCCAGCCTCCGCCATCTACCACATATATGATAAAAAAAAAGGGTTGGGGCTTTGCCATAAGGGCAATATGATTAAGATAATCATATAGGTGTAATAGCTTGACGTGACCAACCGATTGATCGGAGGGGGCCTCTCTGACTGACCGTCTAGCTTAAGTAAAGGTCGAAGAGGAGTGCTGCATGTCATGGACTGTTCAGCCACCAGGGTTCCATCCTTAAGCATCACTGGTTGCCACCCACGGCCAACAGGTGGCTCCATTGAGAAGGGTGTTACCAATCTTCAAAGGTGCAGTCGGTGCATTTTAAAGCCCCAGCTGACAGGGCTACAAAGTTGAATAAGAGAAAAGTCCTAATCTGTAGATATTCTGTGCAGATAGTTCTTGAGGTTGCTGCTTAAAGAGTAATGTTAAAAAGCTTGCACGTTGAGCATGTGCTATCACGTGCTGTGCGCACGGACTGCTATGGACAGGAGACGCAACTGTGCGTGCTGCCTTGTCGAGGGTGAAAAATAGATGTTGGCTTTTTACAGTTCTGGTTTTATAATGCAGTTTGGTATGCCACCTAGCGGCTAACAGTAGTCCTTTCCATGACTAAAAGGCCGACACAACACCCATACCAGTTCTTTTATTTTTTTTATTTTATTTGGTTCACAGTATTTTTTTCAAGTTGATGTTTTTCATGAATATCGTTTCCATAATCACTTTCAATGAAACGTTATATATATATATATATATATATATATATATATATATATATATATATATATATATATATATATATATATAAAGAGTTGTTTAGTTCGTGTATACAAAGAGCTGCTACTTATATAAATTTCAAGAGTCTGTGTAAAATACTATTATTAAGAGGTAGATTTGAATGAATCGTTAATGTAATTACTGCTTAATTAATGAGGTAAAACAGCATTTCGGAGCCGTCACTGATAATGGGGGATGCATATTTTTAATTTGAATTTGAGTTATGATTTCTTCATTTCATTTTTAATAAAATAAAATGACAACATTCCCTGCTTTAAATACTGAAATTGTTAGATTTTCTGATCAATTTTTGGCCAAATGTTGCAAAACCGAGGATTTTTCAGTGCACTTTTGTCTACGATTTTTGATTCCGTTTCCTCAAAAATTTATACAAGTGCGAGATTTAATTTTTGGTATCAGTACATAATAAACCAATACACAACTTGGTAATTATGAACTTTAGTTGGCCAAATTCCTAGCATAAAATTGTGCGTGCGCATTATTTGAAATGAACTTAATTGATATTGATATTGATTATATCTTATAAATAAATGAATTTAAATAAACTTAATATTGTTTATGAAATAAAACAGGAATATTCATGCACAAAAATCAACGTTTCATTTAGAATAATAAAACAACAAGTTCCTAATTACCGAATTGTGTAGGGGGATCTTACGAAATATAAATTAATATTATCTATTTGTTTTATTATTCTAAATGAAATATTGATTTTTATGCATGAATGTTCCTGTTTTCTTTCATAAACAATATTAAGTTTATTTAAATTCATTTATTGATAATAAATAATCAATATCAATATCAATTAAGTTCATTTCAAATAATGCGCACGCACAATTTTATGCTGGAATTTAGGCAACTAAAGTTCATAATTACCACACCTTTTGGTGTTGCATGTAATTTGATATTTTTAAAAAAGTGAAAAAGTTGACCTACCCTAACATATATTTATATATATATGTGTGTGTGTGGTTGTGGTGTGTGTATGTGTGTGTGTGTGTGTGTGAAGATAATCCAAATAATTGGTAAGTAAGGGATGATTCCATTCAGGATCATCGAAATCTCACTGTACAACCATACTGTATGTTCTTGTAGGTGCAAACATATATTCATACAAGGATTTTTATGAATCCCTAAAGAGAGCTCAATATATAATAACTAATAAATCAATTATATACAGAGCAACATTTAACTTTCAAAGAAAGAAAAACTTAACAAACCGTCATCTGTTATAATATTTATTTCGACCAGTAATTCAAAATGAGTGTAGCCTCTTCAGACAGATTTTACAAATAAAACCATTTTACTTGTAAAATCTGTCTGAAGAGGTTAGACTTATTTTGAGTTTCTGGGAGAAATGAATATTGGATGGTTGGTAATTTCATGTCAAAGTTAAATTGAAACTCCATCACACCAAAAATAAAATTTCAACAATTCCCAAGCTAAAAATAAAATTGCATAAATGTATGTAATTTTTTGGACTGCTACATATTCATATTTTTAGTTACAGAAGACCTTGGTAATTAATGAATTAATAATATCTAATAATATCCGTTTTGATTGTATTGGTCAGAGGCTACTTATGTATGGATGATACTATATATATATATATATATGCGTGTGCGTGCGTGCGTGTGTGTATGTGTGTGTGTGGAAGTAAACAAAAGGCAGATCTCCTGTTTAACGATTTTATTGGTGATCTTTTCAAGCTTTCTGCCCAATTTTTTATATTTGGATGGAATCGTAGATTATTCCACTGAAGTTCATATCCGAGTACTTTCGACACTTCGAAGTGCCATCATCAGGGGTGATGAGTTCCAGTTTTTTCAAAGTATATTAATGGATGTGGAGGCTGGAAGTAGAGAATTTGTTTAATTCCACATGTATAAGTGAAAGAATGCTGCCCAAATACACACACACATCTATCTATCTATCTATCTCTCTCTCTCTCTCTCTCTATATATATATATATATATATATATATATATATATATATATATATATATATTCGTAGATGTGTTACCAGGTAAGTTTATTTGATGATTCTACGTTGGACCTTTCTTCTAACAGTGGAATGTTAGAGTTGTTTAGGTCCAATTTGAGAGCTCAATGTTCAATATAATTGAACAGAGCCATTAATATTGGTAAAGAAAAAGGATTAAAAATGTGCAGTTATAGAAATAGATCTATATAAAAAAATGTATAAAAGCCAAATGACGGTTTGTTAAGTTTTTCTTTCTGATTGAAAGTGTAAATATTGCTCTGTATATATTCAATTTATTAATTAGTTGTATAAAACTATAGGCGTGCATCAGTATGGGTATGCATTGTGGATATACGGAAAATATAGATGATCCTAAATAGAATCATCCCCAACTTACCAGTTGATTGGATACTTTTATCTATCTCTCTCTCTCTCTCTCTCTCTCTATATATATTATATATATATATATAATATATATATATATATATATATATTATATTAATAAATTTGCTCTACTGACGTATTGAGCACTTTATATTGTTATATCGCTGCCTTATCATTGTGAAACTTGAATCAACTAACCACTGTGACCATTTTCACCGGTAAGTCACTTTTTTTCCACAAATACCTTATATATAGAGAGAGAGATAGATAGATCTTTTTTTCTCCAGACGTCTCATATACCTTGAAAAAGGGTGAAGGTTCACCGAAATATCGGGAATTGATCAAACCAGGAACAGAACAACATTTGAATATTAAAAATTTTGTTTTTTTCTTGTTTTTGTTCTTTTTTCCAATGCTTCAAAAGACCAAAAAACAACGTTCACAAGAACAAAGTTTATATATATATATATATATATATAATATATATATATATATATATATATATATACCCTGTAGCTGAGCAGTCCATGACATGCAACACTCTACTTTGGTCTTACTTAGGCTGGTCACGTCAAACCCTAGTACCTATATGATTGTCTCAACCCTATTGCCCAATGGTAATTTCCCAACCCCTTTTATCATATATGTGCTAGAAGGCGGTGGCTGAGGGTCTTAATGTCCTCGATATGACGTTAAACTCTATCTGATGGTGGAGTTCCAATTCAGGAGCTTAGTGGAATGTGTAGTACCCCTTCATCACCATTACTCCCAGGTCAACTCTGATACGGAGCGGTAGTAAGGGTTCTATCTACGGGTTAAATAGAAATATACGAGTTTAAAACATGTTTTTAAACATTCTATTTAACAATGGGCACCCATCAAGAATGAATAAAACAAAATTGTCTTCGGCATAAATGTCCCAATGGGTTGACATCCGTTAAAACCCAACAAACCAACCAATCAATACATCCGATTATATATATATATATATATATATATATATATATATATATAATATATATATACAAGGTGTGTTAAAAAAGTATCGAGATTTTTTTGTAGTTTTTGACACACCTTGTATTATGAAAAATTAACGTTCCATTCATTCTTCATTTCTATCTTAGTGATACAGCTTTAAACTTAGTACTATTTGACGCACCTTGTATTCTGAAAAAATTAAGGAATAGGACTTTTTTCATTATACAAGTATGTCAAAAAGTACACACAATGTTGATACTTTTTTAAACACACGCACACACACAAACACACAAACACAAACACACACACACACACACACACACATATATATATATATATATATATATATATATAGAGAGAGAGAGAGAGAGAGAGGAGAGAGAGAGGAGAGACGGAGAGAAGGGAGAGTGAGAGGGTGAAAGTAATGATAATGAGATCCCCTTATCAGTTGTAGGTGTTTTGTAAAGATATTTTCTTATTTTTACTCTTTTTTTAAATTTCGAATGATAATGATTGAAATCAAGAAGTGGCATCGTCAAAAGGAAATAAATTCAGCTTGTCTCACTTCCATGTGAACTTTGCTGGAAGTGAATTCTTTCACAGGTTCACAAGAATAAAGAAAAAAAATTCGCTTCTAATTATATTCCTTAACACTTTTGTTTTTAACGCACCATCAAAGGTATGAAATTATTTAAAATGTAATTGAAGTTTTTGTTTTGTTTTTTTTTTTGTTTTGTTTCTCTTTTTGTTTTTTGTTGTTTTGTTTTTTGTTCTTTTTTTTTTTGTTTTTTTCTAGGTTCTTTTTGTATCTAGCTTCTTTTTTTTATTTTTTTTTTTAGCTTTTTTTATATAGCCCGCACGTTATGCAAACTGCCCGACGTTTATTTTTACACTTTAACCACAGCACGATTTCTTTAGCAACTCCATTTGCATTCAAAAAAATCTCCTTTTAACGCCAGCCACACATTTGCATACACACACGCGTATATATAATATATATATATATATATATATATATATATATATAATATATATATATATATATATATATATAAGTATATATTTATGCACTCCCTCTTGCTGGATTCAGTGAGCTCTTGCCAACGAAACGAACCATATCAGGTAAGAAAGAAGAAAACCTTTTTTCTTTTTATTGTTTAATCCTATAATTTAGAAATGTAATTCGTTTGTTTTTATGTTTCTAGCGAATTCAACTTTGAACCCGACCTCTGCGAACGGCTTTGCCCCTTTTGTGAAGGGCTGCTGCGCTCGCAACCTCATTATACAGCAATTGAAATAACTTCTATATATTAATAACCTTTGTCCCTAATCTTCCGACCTTTATCAAAAAATGACACCGTCCAAATAACCCAAGATGAAATAATGGAATAAAAAATAGTATTTAATACCATTTTTTAAAATTATTACGTTAAACTTATTTGAAATCGGCGTGAGGTATAATCAAAGAATAGAACATCTCGGACGCTAGCTCTTCCCATCACTCCTGGCTTTAATAGCTAAATATTGATAATCTAACTGTTAAATGAATTAGGCAATAAAGAACAAAATTGCTGTTATTTCTTTTTGTTAATGGATTTCTTTTATGATTTATCGACGAGATTTTTTTTATCTAATATTCGCGTTTCTTAAAAGTACGTCCGTTATCATATCTCTGAATTTTTGAGATGAGTTTGATCATTAGTATTATTTGTATTATTCGGACTATTGTCCTCATCTTCATTGTTTATCTTACAAACGTTCGGCCGATGTGCCTCGGGAACCATCTCGGACTCGGGAACCTTCTTTTCGAAACTCGGAAACCTACTTGTCGTAATCGGAACCCTTCTTGTCGTAATCGGCAACCTTCTTGTCTAATCGGGAGCCATTGCGGAACTTTGAATCTAACCCTTTATTTAGTCCACGGGAATATCCTGTTCTCATTCCGCTAACCATAGTACATGTGTTAAGCTGTGTTAATTATTATTCTATGTTACTGCTTCCCCTGACCAGGTTTGAACCCGCAGTCTAGAAATAACTGTCACTTAGAACTGTCTTAACCTAACCCCTTTATCCACTATGCTATTTGTCCAATTGGAATGAAGATGAGGAAAATAGTCCGAATAATACAAATAATACGTCTGTTATCATCTTACAATACCCTCTGGTTAAAATGAGACCGTCCAAATCGTCTACGATGAAATCCAAAAATGTAAATCCTGATTATATGGCGTTGCTTATCCATCGAATTGTTATGTCTTATAAGTGTCCTTACCTAAGCTAAATAATGGAACATTCCGTTTTTATTCGAAAGAAAGAAAACGAAGGAAAAGAACATGCGATACAGAAACAAATATAATAAGAAAGAAAGAAAAAAGAAAAGTGGAAGATAGAGAAAGGGGTATGAGCACAAGGAAGCGATGGCGCTAATCTGTTTCAATCGAACATAATTGAAAGGTGAAAAGAAAGAAAGAAAGAAAGAAAAAGAAAGAAAGAAAGAAAGGAGTGAGAGAGAGTTAAATCAAGATTATTATAAGATATTGAACTATCATATAATAATATTTATTTAACTAGTAAATATTTCAAACGTTGTATAATTAAATTAGCATACTGTGGTATATCCATTAGCATACTGTGGTCCTGCTAGTAGTCATATTATCTCATAGACATTGTCTTCTTACAAAATATGGAAAGGCATGCCCGATATTTTTTTAACCAAAAAAAAATTAATTTTATTTTCTATCTTTCAAATAATCAATCCATATAAAACAATGGCTCGTTGACTAAATCTTGCTTATTGCTTATTACTTTTATATATATAATATATATATATGTATATATATATATATATTATATATATAATAATGAATAGAAATATTTATATTATAATAAAATATAATATATTATTTATTATCTATTATTTTTTAAATTTAAATTAAGGTTCCGATCTCCCCCCGCTTATTGAGGACATTAAACCCCCCAGATAGGCACCTTTAACCACCACCCTGTCAAAAACACAACCAACTCCTAAAAGGATCATTTGAAGTGAAACCCGATATCTTTATAGGAATCACGAGGAAAATATATAAAGACTCATGAATTATCTGTGTATCATTTTCAATAAAGTAAGCGGTCTGATGAAACTCGTAGGTATATGCAGATACCTACGGGGCAAAAATAGATATACAACGCAAAAGGCCGATTTTTAACCCTTTTTCTTTACCATATATATATATATATAATATATTATATATATATACAAAGTTCCATTTTATTTTTCGTTCAATATTTCGAAGGAATAACTTTTATAAGGATATTTTTAGACTGATTGCTACGGTGGTCGCTGGCTTTTTATGGGTCATGGGTGTTTTATTCTGCCTTTGATGTTCAGCTGCCCTCTTGGTTGGTTGGACTGGAATTCGTGGAGTCAGAGGTGTTAATTTCTCGGCATTCCTTGATGTCTTCACTACCCCCTTCATTTGGGAATTGCAATTGTCTGGAGTGGGAAGGGTTGTAGGTATGTAGGTCGTTTATATATATATATATATATATATATATATATAGTATATATATATATAATAGAGAGAGAGAGAGAGAGAGAGAGAGAGAGAGAAGAGAGAGAGAAAGGAGAGAGATAAAAGGGTATGAAAAACACATATGTGTTAAAAACGAAAAATATTTCTCTATCTTTTCATTGCTTTTTTTTATATATATATATGATTAGTAAAGAAAAATAACTTAAAATCGCTTTAATGCGGTTATGGGTACCATTTCCACTCGCAGTAATCTGTATATACCCATGAGCTTCATCAGACCGCAATCTTTATTTCAAAATGGCATCCATTTCCTGTGTTAGTCCGATTGATAAGTTTCGAGGTAGAATTTTCCAAGAGAGCTTGACTATCGTATTTAAGGAGCAATTTATTCGTAGTAGGATACCAGGGAATTTGGTATTAGGATGATACTAGCTGGTCCGTTCTTCCAACGGTAATATGTTAGAGAGTTCAGGTTCTAGTTAAGAGCTCGATGTTTAATTTTCTAAACAGAGCATATGAATTTAGTAAAGAAAGAAAAAAACTTAAAAATCGGCTATTATGCGGTTATGGTTACCATTTCAACCCATAGGTATGGGCTTCATCAGACCGCAAACATTATTGAATATATATAATATATATATTATAATATATATATTATGTGAATAAAAAGGCCTTAAATACCAGGGTATCATGATTATGACCATTTTCCACTCGTGGGTATTTGAGCTCACCGAGCTTCGTCAGACCACTTTTTTTTTATTCAGACTGGTCTGACGAAGCTCGGTGGGCCTCAGATTCCACGCGGGAAATGCGATCCATAATCATCATTACCCCTGGTATTTAAGGCCTTTTTATTCACAAATAATTTTGCTCTGTTTAAAAAATTAAGTATTTGACTCTCATACGGAACCTGAAACTATACAACAAACTACTGGTAGAGAATAGGACACCTAGAATCACCTTTACCAAAGAACTTGGTACCTCAACAAAAGAATATATGTATATATATATATATATATAATGTGTGTGTGTGTGTGTGTGTGTGTGTTGTTGAGCTCTCTGGGTAAAAATTTGATTGTCGATCGTAAATTAAGCTTAAAAGGGAGGGCTCTCCTATAGCCGGATGTGAGTTCTCTAACGGCAGTAATATATATAGCTATGTATGTATTTAACAGTTTAAATCTACCCATCCTTGCAAGTGGCTGATGGCCAAGTGGTTAAGACGACGGACTGATGGAAAATCAGTCGGGCGGTTGGAGGTAACTTGCAAAATCTAGCCACACTGAGGAGACGTGATACGTCGAAACACGGTGCCTGTGGATGACTATATATATATATATATATATATAATATAATATATATATATATCGGTAGTTAGGATCTTTCCATGTGTGGTTTAACCAAACTGATGCAGGTAAACCGTAATGAGAGCTCAATGTGCATAGTGCCAGTATGTGGACGGACAGAGCAAGATATTCAATAAATGAAGAAAAAACTTTTTATTTGCTTCATTATAATAATTAAATTTCAACCGCATTACTGCAGCATCTTCAGGTAATTTCAAAAACATGACTCTTACTGAGAATCCAAATAACATCGCTTCTCCCCACTCACATATAATTTAACCCCGCCCATAAATTAAGACACACCCCACTGATAGAGTTAAAAGCGATGTTACTTTGGGAAATTCTCAGTAAGAGTCATGTTTTTGCAAATTACCTGAAGATGCTGCTGAAATGCGGTTTGAAATAAATATTGTAATGAAGCAAATTTAAAGTTTTTCCTTCTTATTGTATTATAATATATATAATATATTATATATATATATATATAATATAAAGATAATCTATGAGTCAACGCCTACTATTAGTTTCGCATAAAGCTCTTCAGGGCTAAAATCCGACTTTTTATATATATATATATATATATATATATATATATATAATATACTTAAAAAAATCACGTAAGAAATTGCTGAAAACAATCGTCTATCATCTAATTTGCAAAGAGGAATGTTGTATAAAAATGACAAATTTGTTCACGGCATAGAGTAGGAATTTAGAAATCGGAATACTTGCACGCAGTAAATCTTTAGGCATTCAGTTATCTGATAGCTTTTTGGTTTGATGTGTTGAGTGTGTGTGTGTGTTAGTAAATTTTCCAGTGACATTGAAATCTTCGTGTGTGTGTGTCAAATTTTCGGGGCTGGGTGTGTCTGTGTTGTGTTGTTGTCTGTTGGTCCCCATCTACTGTGCTTTAAGTCACCTCGTGGTGGTCGGAGAATTGTTCTTGAAATGAGGATAAAAATTAAATCAAAAAAACAAAAAAACGTATTCTGCAACTGGAATTCCATTTATTTCTTCAAGACAAATTGAAGATTTGATATACTCAAGAAAGCTAATAATAAAACAAACAAAAATATTTCTTCAAATTTGTCTTGAAGAAAAAATGGAAATTCCAGTTGCAGATACGTTTTCTTGTTTTTTGATTTAATTTTTATATCATTTCAAGAACAATTCTCCGACCACACAAAGAGGTGACATAAAGCACACGTAGATGGGAAAGACCAACAGACACACACACACACACACACACACACACACACACACACACACACACGAAGAATTTGGAATGATACTAAAACTTTACTAAACACACACACACACACACACACAAACACACACACACACCACACACACACACACACACACACACACACAAAAGCTATCAGCATAACTGAATGCCTAAAGATTTACTGCGTGCAACTATTGCCGAATTTCTAAATTCCTATCTCTATGCCGTGAACAAATATTGTCATTTTTATACAACATTCTCTTTGGCAAATTAGATGATAGACGATTGTTTTCAGCAATTTCTTATGTGATTTTTTGAAGTATATATATATATATATATATATATATATATATATATATATATAAAAGTCGGATTTTAGCCCTGAAGAGCTTTATGCGAAACTAATAGTAGGTTCGTCTGACTCATTAGATTATCTTTATATATATATATATATATATAATATATATATATATATATATATACAATAAATGAAGGAAAAAACTTTAAATTTGCTTCATTACAATAATTTATTTCAACCGCATTTCAGCAGCATCTTCAGGTAATTGCAAAAACATGACTCTTACTGAGAATTTCCCAAAGTAACATCGCTTTTAACTCTATCAGTTTGGGGGGGTGTGTCTTAATTTGAAATGGGCGGGGTTAATTTATCTGAATGAGGTGGGGAGAAGCGATGTTATTTGGGAAATTCTCAGTAAGAGTCATGTTTTTGAAATTACCTGAAGATGCTGCAGTAATGCGGTTGAAATTAATTATTATAATGAAGCAAATAAAAAGTTTTTTCCTTCATTTATTGAATATCTTGCTCTGTCCGTCCACATTACTGGCACTATGCACATTGAGCTCTCATTACGGTTTACCTGCATCAGTTTGGTTAAACCACACATGGAAAGATCCTAACTACCGATATATATATATATATAATATATATTATATATATATATATGTCATCCACAGCACCGTGTTTCGACGTATCACGTCTCCTCAGTGTGGCTAGATTTTGCAAGTTACCTCCAACCGCCCGACTGATTTTCCATCAGTCCGTCGTCTTAACCACTTGGCCATCAGCCACTTGCAAGGAATGGGTAGATTTAAACTGTTAAATACATACATAGCTATATATATTACTGCCGTTAGAGAACTCACATCCGGCTTATAGGAGAGCCCTCCCTTTTAAGCTTAATTTACGATCGACAATCAAATTTTTACCCCAGAGAGCTCACACACACACACACACACACACACACACACATATATATATTATATATAATATACATATATTCTTTGTTGAGGTACCAAGTTCTTGGTAAAGGTGATTCTAGGCTTGTCCTATTCTCTACCAGTAGTTTGTTGTATAGTTCAGGTTCCGTATGAGAGCTCAATACTTAATTTTTATAAACAGAGCAAAATTATTTGTGAATAAAAAGGCCTTAAATACCAGGGGTATCATGATTATGGACCATTTCCACGCGTGGGAATCTGAGGCCCACCGAGCTTCGTCAGACCAGTCTGAATAAAAAAAAAGTGGTCTGACGAAGCTCGGTGAGCCTCAAAATACCCACGAGTGGAAATGGTCCATAATCATGATACCCCTGGTATTTAAGGCCTTTTTATTCACAAATATATATATATATATATATATATATATATATATATTCAATAATGTTTGCGGTCTGATGAAGCCCATACCTATGGGTTGAAATGGTACCATAACCGCATAATAGCCGATTTTTAAGTTTTTTCTTTACTAATCATATTGCTCTGTTTAGAAAAATTAAACATCGAGCTCTTAACTAGAACTGAACTCTCTAACATATTACCGTTGGAAGAACGGACCAGCTTAGTATCATCCTAATACCAAATTCCCTGGTATCCTACCTACGAATAAATTGCTCCTTAAATACGATAGTCAAGCTCTCTTTGGAAAATTCTACCTCGAAAACTTATCAATCGGACTACAAACAGGAAAATGGATAGACCATTTTGAATAAAGATTGCGGTCTGATGAAGCTCATGGGTATATACAGATACCTGCGAGTGGAAATGGTACCATAACCGCATTATAGCCGATTTTTAAGTTATTTTTCTTTACTAATATATATATATGAAAAAAAAAGCAATGAAAAAGATATAAAATATTTTTTCGTTTTAACAACATATTGTGTTTTCATACCCTTTTATCTCTCTCTTTCTCTCTCTCTCTCTTCTCTCTCTCTCTCTCTCTCTCTCTCTCTATATATATATATATATATATATATATATATATATATATATATATATAAAACGACCTACATACCTACAACCCTTCCCACTCCAGACAATTGCAATTCCCAAAATGAAGGGGGTAGTGAAGACATCAAGGAATGCCGAGAAATTAACACCTCTGACTCCACCGAATTCCAGTCCAACCAACCAAGAGGGCAGCTGAACATCAAAGGCAGAAATAAACACCCATGACCCATAAAAACGCCAGCGACCACCGTAGCCAATCAGTCTAAAAATATCCTTATAAAAGTTATTCCTTCGAAATATTGGAACGAAATAAAATGGAACTTTGTATATATATATATATATATATATATATATATATATATGGTAAAGAAAAAGGGTTAAAAATCGGCCTTTTGCGCTTGTATATCTATTTTTGCCCGTAGGTATCTGCATATACCTACGAGTTTCATCAGACCGCTTACTTTATTGAAAATGATACACAGATAATTCATGAGTCTTTATATATTTTCCTCGTGATTCCTATAAAGATATCGGGTTTCACTTCAAATGATCCTTTTAGGAGTTGGTTGTGTTTTTGACAGGGTGGTGGTTAAAGGTGCCTATCTGGGGTTTAATGTCCTCAATAAGCGGGGGGAGATCGGAACCTTAATTATAAATTTAAAAAATAATAGATAATAAATAATATATTATATTTTATTATAATATAAATATTCTATTCATATATATATATAT
>CM042138.1:94030701-94041380 GCA_023376005.1 Doryteuthis pealeii
TGGTCGAAATAAATATTATAACAGATGACGGTTTGTTAAGTATTTCTTTCTTTGAAAGTTAAATATTGCTCTGTATATAATTGATTTATTGGTTATTATATATTGAGCTCCCTTTAAGGATTCATAAAAATCCTTGTATGAATATTTGTTTGCACCTACAAGAGCATACAGTATGGTTGTACAGTGAGATTTCGATGATCCTGAATGGAATCATCCCTTACTTACCAATTATTTGGATTATCTTACACACACACACACACACATACACACACACACACACACACACACACACATATATATATATATATGTTAGGGTAGGTCAACTTTTCACTTTTTTAAAATATCAAATTACATGCAACACCAAAAGTTTTGGGTAATTATGAACTTTAGTTGGCCAAATTCCTAGCATAAAATTGTGCGTGCGCATTATCTGAAATGAACTTAATTGATATTGATTATATCTTATAAATAAATGAATTTAAATAAACTTAATATTGTTTATGAAATAAAACAGGAATATTCATGCACAAAAATCAACGTTTCATTTAGAATAATAAAACAAAAAGTTCATAATTACCGAATTGTGTAGGGGGATCTCTACGAAATATAAATTAATATTATCTATTTGTTTTATTATTCTAAATGAAACGTTGATTTTTGTGCATGAATATTCCTGTTTTATTTCATAAACAATATTAAGTTTATTTAAATTAATTTATTGATAATAAATAATCAATAACAATTAAGTTAATTTCAGATAATGCGCACGCACAATTTTATGCTAGGAATTTGGCCAACTAAAGTTCATAATTACCAAGTTGTATATTGGTTTATTAAGTACTGATACCAAAAATTAAATCTCGCACTTGTATCAATTTTTGAGGAAACGGAATTAAAAATCGTAGACAATAGTGCACTAAAAAAATCCTCGGTTTTGCAGCATTTGGCCAAAAATTGATCAGAAAATCTAACAATTTCAGTATTTAAAGCAGGGAATGTTGTCATTTTATTTTATAAAAATGAAATGAAGAAATCATAACTCAAATTCAAATTAAAAATATGCATCCCCCATTATCAGTGACGGCTCCGAAATGCTGTTTTACCTCATTAATTAAGCAGTAATTACATTAACGATTCATTCAAATCTACCTCTTAATAAAGTATTTTACACAGACTCTTGAAATTTATATAAGTAGCAGCTCTTTGTATACACGAACTAAACAACTCTTTATATATATATATATATATATAATATATATATATAATATATATATATATATATATATATATATATAACGTTTTCATTGAAAGTGAT
Organism: Doryteuthis pealeii; assembly: GCA_023376005.1. Taxonomy (NCBI): domain Eukaryota; kingdom Metazoa; phylum Mollusca; class Cephalopoda; order Myopsida; family Loliginidae; genus Doryteuthis; species Doryteuthis pealeii. Next base: position 94,032,017 of record CM042138.1, read on the forward strand.
TATGGAAACGATATTCATGAAAAACATCAACTTGAAAAAATACTGTGAACCAAATAAAATAAAAAAAATAAAAGAACTGGTATGGGTGTTGTGTCGGCCTTTTAGTCATGGAAAGGACTACTGTTAGCCGCTAGGTGGCATACCAAACTGCATTATAAAACCAGAACTGTAAAAAGCCAACATCTATTTTTCACCCTCGACAAGGCAGCACGCACAGTTGCGTCTCCTGTCCATAGCAGTCCGTGCGCACAGCACGTGATAGCACATGCTCAACGTGCAAGCTTTTTAACATTACTCTTTAAGCAGCAACCTCAAGGACTATCTGCACAGAATATCTACAGATTAGGACTTTTCCCTTATTCAACTTTGTAGCCCTGTCAGCTGGGGCTTTAAAATGCACCGATTGCATCTTTGAAGATTGGTAACACCCTTCTCAATGGAGCCACCTGTTGGCCGTGGGTGGCAACCAGTGATGCTTAAGGATGGAACCCTGATGGCTGAACAGTCCATGACATGCAGCACTCCTTTCGACCTTTACTTAAGCTAGACGGTCAGTCAAAGAGGCCCCCTCCGATCAATCGGCTGGTCACGTCAAGCTCTTACATCTATATGATTATCTTAATCATATTGCCCTTATGGCAAAGCCCCAACCCTTTTTTAAATTATATATGTGGTAGATGGCGGAGGCTGGGGGTCTTAATCTCCTGAGTATGATGTCAAACTATATCTGATGGTGAAGTTCCAATTCTAGAGCTCTGGGGAATGTGGAGTACCTCTTCATCTCCATTACTCCCAGGTTCACACTGATCCAGCGTGGTAATACCTGTTAGGGTCCCATCTATAGGTTACATAGTAGAAAATTAGCTTAAAAATGTGTTAATTGAGTTTAAAAACATTAAGTTTGAAAAAAAATTGAATTTGAAATAAAGGTTGAATGCCTAACAAGAATGATTAAAACAAAACGTCTTCGACTTAAAATAACCCAACAAGGGTTGACATGTCGTAAAATTCAACCAACCAACCAACCAACCAATTATACAAATTTCTATAAACTTTTTTTTGCATTATAAAATTATAATAGATTATTTTTAGAAGTTTTATATATTTTTAGATTTTTTTTTTAATTTCTAAATTTTGTTCATGAATTAAATCTGTTTATTCTAAAATCATTTCTATTTTTTTTTATAAATGGTTATTTAGATATTTTCTCCTGAAATAATTGATCAAACATTTTATATGAACTTTTTTTTAATGATAAAACTACTTACCTCCCTTGAATGACTAGTAATTATTACACACTGATGGGCGATAAAAGTTAACTCCCTTAATAGTTGCTATTTGATTATTAAATCAAAGTGTTTAGTAGCTGAGATTATAACCCCCTTTCCACTAAACTAAAAAACAAAAAACAAAAGAAAATACAAAAAAAACAAACAAACAAAAAACAAAAGAAAAAAAAGAAAAAAAAGAAAAAAAGAAAAGAAAACCCCAAAAAAACAATGCTGCGTTTGTAAAACAATATCGCTTGGTACATACGTTATTATCACTAGCAAATATATGGACCCTCCGGGTGCAAGTAATTAAATTTTAATGTAATAAAATATCATATTAAATTAGAAAGGCTGATGAAACTAAATAAAAATGCAGATAAAAAGATTTGAAACAGAAGGGGGTATAATCGAAAAAGAGAACAACTGAAACTTACTCTTCCATCACTCCTGTCTTTCTTTGCTAAATTTTCCTGATTTAACTATTTAGTTAAAATAGGAAGTAAAGAATAAAATTACAGTTTTTTTCTTTTTTTCTTAATGGATTTCTTCTAAGATTTATACACGATATTTTTGCTCATATTCATTAAGATAAAACAATTAGAAATCAATAATACTAAGCACATATTTATTAAAATCAATTTTTTTAATATCAATATGCAAATTAGTCTTTCCGTTCACACTGTACCCGCTATTTTGTTGTATATATAAATACAATGGCATGTTATTTGTATGTAGCTATAGTCAACAGTATTAATAATGTACAACAATTTCATTAATAATTGAGGCTTAAATAAAAATAAAATCATAATGAATATGACGTAAATTAACAAAGGGAATTGTGACTTGAGTAGTGATATAGTTTCGGTTACAGACAGACAAACACAGAATCTCCATTATAATAAGAGATAGGAAATTGAATCGGTAACCCACGTTCAAATCCTGAACGAAACTGGTTGCGTTTCACTTTGCACTTGGGAAATGGATTTATCCGGATGTTCTCCCGTAGCTTTGGGTAAATAGTAGGAAAGACTGGGTTATTAAATCTTGATTCGGCAACCTGTCTAGGAGAAGGAAAACTCTGAATTCAAACCAGTTTTACTTCGCTTAAAATTTGACCTTATGTCATATCCTGCCCGTGGCGGAGGGTATTCGTGAATACGCGTCAAAACAAAACCCCAAAATAAAAACAAAAAAACAAAGCAAAAAAATATAAAAAAGCAACAACAAAAAGACAAAAAACAAAACATTATATTCATATGTATTTATGAGATGAGACTTGATATGAATATTTTTGATATTTCGGACTATCCTCATCTTTATTGTGTGTAACATTAATAAACGCAACGTCCAGGCCACTGTAACCTCGAGCTCTGTTCAGACACTTTTTGAAAAACTACCTTAAAATAAGTCATCTTCAGACGATTTCCCATGAATTCAAACGTGGTTTTGGAGCTCAAATCGTTACCATTCAACCAAGGGCGCTCCAAGCAATGTAAAGTCTGGTGCATTTATGCTTCTTGACTCCATGCTTGAATAAATGGTAACGATTTTGAGCTCCGAAACCACGCCCCTTTCTTCTCCAGCAGGCTGTAGTATGTCTTGTTCCTCTTAGTTCGATGGTTTGTGAGATGGAGGTAAATGGACATACAACATTGTTTTTTAGGATGCTACTTCCAGGATTTGTTCAAAATAGTATTCATCGTCCTAGTGTTATTTCTATCAAGCCTATTCTCCATTCTATCAACCATACAATATTACTGACAATGATTGGTTGGTTGGTTGGATTTTATGGCATGTCAACCCTTGTTGTGTTATTTTATGCTGAAAATTTTTGTTTTATTAATTCTTGATGGAAATGACACCTTTTCTTTAAAACTCAATTTTTTAATTTTCTATTTTTTAAAACTAAATTTTTTTTATACACATTAAAAAACAACAACATTTTCTCTATTTAATCCATAGATGGAGCTTAAACAGTATTAACATTCCGGGTCAGAATGGACCTGTGAGTAATGGTGATGAAGGAGTACTTCATACTCTCCAGAGCTCTGGAATTTGAACTTCACCATCACATTGAGTTTAACGCCATACCCAGTAAATTAAGACGCTCAGCCACCGCCTTCTAGCATATATATGATAAAAATGGGTTGGGGGATTGCCATAAGGGAAAAGAGGTTGGGACAACCATATAGGTGCTAGGGCTTGACGTGACCGGCCGATTGATCGGGGGTCTTCTCCAACCGCTCATCTAGCCCAAGTAAGGGCAAAGTGGAGTGTCACGGACTGCTCAGCCACTAGGGTACTCACATGGCTACAGCTTGGAAGAATTCCGGTTTTATTTTATTAGAGAGGTCGGATTTCCACTTGATCTTCACCTGGAATACTTACCTGTTTTGAACAATTGCATCTCTCAATACAAGTCACGCAGACTACTTAATACTAAATTGCAGCTGAATCGTGGTGAACGGGTTGGGTAAATTCCTACAGCATCACACAATAGATTGTTCAATGTCCCATACTTTTGTGATACGAGGTGTGTCTGAAAAGTAATGAGACTGTTGTCACTAACAATTTATTTAAAATCCAAACAACAAACTAAAAGTTTTTCTCCTCCAAAGAAGTCTCCTCTTGAATCTAATGAACTTTCTCATCCTTCTCTGTCACACTTTTCTGTTCTGCTGGAAGGATTCTTCTGGTATGTCTCTCAGCTTTGTCGTTACGGATCTTTTGATGGCCTCTACGCATTCAAAATGGATCCCCTTGATGAGCCCCTTCAGCTTGAGAAAAAACAAAAAAAAACGTCACGATTTCTCCTACCACAACTATCGTCCCTTCCCGCACACTTCTCACCACTTTGGAGGAGAAAACATTTCATTTATTGTTTGGATTTTAAATGAATTGAGTGTAACAACAGTCTCATTACTTTTCGTACACACCTCGTATACCGACTTCATATCGGTTATATAATGGTGGTGGTGGGGGAGTGAGGAAATGAGAGGAGATGGGCGCTTACTGTTTCTTACTTGTCTTTGTTCTTCCTTCATTGCTGCCATCTCCTTTTGGATTGATTCTTCTTTCTCCTTTTGGGATGGTCGTCTGTGCTTATTTCTTGGTATGTAATAAATAAACAAGACTTGGTTTGTTTTATAAGACATCTATTCTTTATTACAAAAAAACTCCAAGCCCAAAAGGGTTTTCTACGTTACGATTTATGTGGGCATTTTTAGGCTTCAAGTGAGAGCACTTTACCGCTTAAAAAATTGACCTTTTGACACATCATACTCGTGTGGCGGGGTTTGGTAAATATACATCGGGTATATAAATGGCAGAGAGTTGAGGAGAAGAGATAGGTGCTTACTTGTTATTACTTGTTTACTTCATCGCTGTTATCTCCTTCTGTGTTGATTCTTCTTTTCCTTCTGTGCTGATTCTTCTTTCTTCTGGGCTGATTCTTCTTCTCTTCTGGCTGATTCTTCTTTCTTCTGCTGGTTCTTCTTTCTTCTTTTTGACTTTCTTTTTCTCCTTCTGGGCTGGATTCTTCTTTCTCTTCTGTGCTGATCTTTCTTTCTGCTGCTGATTCTTCTTTCTTCTGGGCTGATTCTTCTTTCTCCTTCTGTGTGATTCTTCTTTCTTCTGGGCTGATTCTTCTTCATTTCTTTTGGATTCTTCTTTCTCCTTCTTATGCTGATTCTTCTTTCTCCTTCTGTGCTGATTCTTTCTTTCTTCTGTCTGATTCTTCTTTTCTTCTGGGCTGATTCTTCTTTCTTCTGACTGATTCTTCTTTCTTCTGGGTTGATTCTTCTTTTCTTCTTCTGATTGATTCTTTCTTTTCCTTGGGGCTGATTCTTCTTTCTCTTTCTGGACTGATTCTTCTTTCTCTCTGATTCGGCTTGATTCTTCTTTCTTCTGGGCTGCTTCTTTCTTTCTTCATTTGGACTGATGGCTTTCTTTCTCCTTCTGGCTGATTCTTCTTCTTCTTTGATTCTTCTTTCTCTGGACTTCTTCTTCTTCTTCTTCTTCTGACTGATTCTTCTTTTTCCTGTGGGCTGATCTTCTTCTCTTTCTGGACTGATTCTTCTTTCTTCTGGGCTGATTTCTTCTTTCTCTTTCTGGACTGATTCTTCTTTCTTCTGGGCTGATCTTCTTTCTCTTTCTGGACTGATTCTTCTTTCTTCTTGGGCTGATTCTCTTTCCTTCATTTGGGACTGATTCTTTCTTTCTCCTTCTGTGTGATTCTCTGTTCTCTTTCTTCTGGACTTGATTCTTCTTTCTTCTGTGATTCTTCTTTCTTCTTCTGGTACTGATTCTATCTTCTCCTTTGGGCTGATTCTTCTTTCTACTTCTGGACTGATCTTCTTTCTTTTGAGCTGATTCTCTTTCTTCTCCTGGACTTGATTCTTCTTTCTTCTGGGCTGATTTCTTTTTCTTCTTCTGGACTGATTCTTTCTTTTTCCTTGTGGGTGATTCTTTCTTTCTCTTCTGTGCTGATTCTTCTTTTCTTCTGGGTTGACTTCTTCTTTCTTTTGGGCTGATTCTACTTTCTTCATTTGGACTGATCTTCTTTCTCCTTCTGTGCTGATTCTTCTTTCTTCTTTTGAGATGGTCGCCATGCTCATTTCTTGTTTTGTAATAAAACAAGCAAGACTTGGTTTGTTTTTATAAAACGTCTATGTTATTTGAGAAAAAAGGTTGCCGTGATATAGAAAAATTGGGGCCTTTTTGGATTTCAGGGGGTAAAAAAAATAGTCAAAAACAAATGTCAGATCCAACTCAACCAAAATTGTGTTCCCCAGTGTAATCCAAGGAAAATATATGAATATATTCGTTTGAATTACGAAAAACCTTCACTTACAGATTTATGTATCGTCGTCGGGAATGGAGATATGTCGTCAAACATTGTTGAATATCGATTGGGAGGTGACCTTTGTCCTTGTTTCCGCTGCGCCAACGCGTGGGTGGAAATCGGTTGGGGTTAAACATAAGCAAACAAAAAATCCGGGCTAAGTGGACACGACGCGGGTAGCCAGACCGGAAATAAAGCTATGGTTACGTAGGCAAGGCGATTTTGCGGTGGGCTCGTACCGGAAGAGGTACGACTACGCGAATTACCGTGGCGTCACGAATGTGTGGACGTCGTTTTTGAAGAGGCGTGGCCACGTGAAGTTGCGTAGGTTGTTGTGCCGGAAAAGGCGTGACTACTGAAGTTGCGTGGGTGTCCAGATTTGCTAGGCAGTATCTGGTCTGAAGGTTCAACAGACGATAACCCCGTCCGACCACTAAACTATTTGACTCTTTTTTACTCTACCCATCCGTCGCAAATCGGAGAAGGAAAATATAAATAAATTGTTTTTATTATAGCAACTAACAAAGGTGAAATATGACCTGTTTTTACTCCACATACTTCAATTTAGATCTGGTTTGCATTGTTGCATAGGGCCAAATTCGAATTGTAGTAGTAGTCTAGTAATAGTAGTAGTTGTTAGTTCAAAAACAACATACGCAAGTCGTATGGCCCAAAAAAGAGTTGTTTATTTCTTTATAGGCTCGTGAATTCTTTTTCAGAGAGGAGAGAGTGAGGTAAGGTCAAGCTATTCTATTGTAAATCACATTCAGGCGTGCCGTTCGTTGCTACCCTAAGATATCTCACGACGGACTGAGTGAGAGAGGGTTAAATGAAAGATTATTATACTTTTTACTTATTTGAACTATTCGCAATAGCTTCTTAAGTGAACATATTAAACGTTTGTTAGATAATTAAATTTATCATGTATATTAGCTCTTTACTAGGTGTATATAGATCGGGTAGAGGGTCATCTTGTGTATATAATGGGGGAGGAGACAGAAGAACGCGCAGCCGACACGAGCGGGTATGATGTGATTGTCATACTGTCTTTCTCTGTTACTGATTACACCTCGAGCCACCATTTTCTCTGGTTGGCGCTGATCTCAGCTTAGAGGTTGATTCTTCCTTGTGATCTTCTCTGGGTTGTCATTCTTGTTTTAATATATACTAACACAAAACTTGGTGTATTCTGATCACCTTAATTTCTTCAACCCTGCCCATTGATTCCGCGGCGGAGTGGGCGGGGGTGGCTGGAGATCGGCTCGAGCGGATGACCTACCACGCCCGTCCTCTGAAATCTATTACTAAAAACTATCTCACGCGTTCAACAGAGCACTTTCAAGGGATCAAGCAAAAGATTAGTACGCCGTCAAACAACTGTCGGGTAACTTTCCATGGACCCCGTTATTCTAAGTCTATCGGACCGCTATTCAAAATTCTAACTACTGGTACGTTATATAATATTAGCTGCCTCATAATTATGTAACGATCGATTCTGTGGTTATATACACCAGGTTCTGCAAGTAAATAATATTAGTGTTTTAATACACAGAAGAATAACAAGTGTAAGGTATCTAGTGACAGAGATGAAACAGTTAATCACACAATAAAGCGATGCACAAAGGCGGATTTAACTTATTGCATCGACAGCGGCCTTCTGTTGTATATGAAGATATTTAAAAGAATGTTGAAAAACAGAAATATGCGTCTTCCGGTGATCTAGGCAGGGAGAAAACGAAAAAGAGTAACAAAAGGACTTTTTCCGGGTAAAGCAAACAAAGAAGGTATGGGGTAACAATAAGTTCGGAAATAAGATTTGCCGCTGATAAAGATAACAAAAGAAAATGCGTAGGCGTTTGATATATATAAAAGGAAAAGTTCAGGCGATCCCAGATCAGTTAGTGGAGTCAGACAGCGGAACGGGAACAGGAGCACAAGGAGCGACCGTCGAACGGTCCATTCGCTGCCAGCGGCAGTGAGGTTCGTCCTCCCCTTCCACAAACACCAGCGGAAGTATATCACCAGCAGCAAGTTAGTAGTCATTGTCACGCTTCGCCACCCACCCACCAAACGAAGAGATAAATAAAAGTCAACTCCTACTATAAACCATGTGTTGCTGATTTTCTAAGTCCGACTAACGACATACCCGCTACGTATACAGAACACATTTAGCAGCGTTGAATTGAAGCTGCTATATAACATATAGAATTTGAATTGCCAGTATGCAACAACTTCGTCTGAGTTTAGAAATAAATTATTAGAAAACAGTATTGTAAGCGGATTCTGTTATTTATTCAAATATGAGAAAAAAACACAATTTAAAACGACAACGTAAAGTTCAATTATACACAATTTGTAGGACCCATATCATAGACCTTTCTGTAGTGCAAATCTAGAACATAGCATACCTCGTTTAGGTCACATAATTTGGAACTTTTAGCTGACACTCATATATATATATAGTATATATATATATATATATATATATTATAATATCTTATTTCCTTCGCCGAAGAGCAATAAAGCACCGTTTGTGTTCACTTAGCGTTCCCTTCCTCCTATGGTAGAGACGCCCCAGTATCATTCGACAAGTTAATTTCACAGCACTTTCTCAGGGCTTGTATCGGTGCTGAGGCAGTAAGTTTTCTGACTATCCTGCTGAGAAGTCCCGGTTTCGATTCTGTCGGAGGGCGATCGGTTAGTATACACGCTGATGAGACTTATAAACGTCGAAACAAGCTGCTGTACGATGTCTACACGTACGCAGTAAATTCTGTTGGCGATATTCAACTTGTCATATTATTTATCTTCTATAATTATCAAATTGGTATTGCATATGCGCAATTGTAATTGCCTTTAAGCAAAAATATATATAATATATACTGTCATATAAATATATTGTTTAGCATTAGTATGAAACATTAGGTTGAAAATATAAAAAAAAAAACTCAAGTTTTAGAATGTTAAAATTTCTTTTATTTCGTAAATTTCCGAAGGACGTTTGAACCCCTCATCGGAAACTTGCGTGGACTCGACTGATCTTGGTCTTCATGGCGTCTATATATAACATTGTTGGTTGCTCGTGGTATCATCTGTAATGGACCTCATTGGTTGGTGATGGGGGCGGTCGCTCTTAATGACCTCCCTTTTCTCTTGTTGCCGCTACTCGTTTGTTTTGTGCAGTGCTTGTCTTGTTTTATATTCGCATGCTAATAGGATGTCTTGGCTGTCATACGCTGATCTCTCTCGG
>CM042138.1:94046480-94067555 GCA_023376005.1 Doryteuthis pealeii
AACTCAGCGTATGAGTAGCACAGGAATCTATGCGGTAAAGTGGTGAGCTTATGGTAGATGTGGCGCTCCACCTCAGACGCACAAACAATATCCCTGGTCTAGCGCTAGTGAAAAGGGGATAGACTCACTCGTTGTCTGGCTGATACCCACAATAGGCCACTCCGTTGACTTACTTTTTTATAATAATCTTGATTTAACGCTCTCTCTCTCTCTCTCTCTCTCTCTCTCTCTCTCTCTCTCTCTCTCTCTCTCTCTCTCTCTCTCTCTCACACACACACACACACACACACATTCTTTTTTCTTTCTTTCCTTTTCATTTTTCCATTATGTTTAATTCAAACAGATTAGCGATATCGCTTCCGCGCGCTCACTTCCTCTCTCTATCTTTCACCTCCTCTCTTTATTTCTTTCCTTATTATATTTTTCTGTGTAACATTTTCTTCCCTTTCTTTCTTTATAATAAAATCTGAATAGTCCATCATTTAGCTGAGGTGATGACACCAGATAATCAGTATTTACATGTTTGCATTGCATCTTGGACACTTTGGACGGTCTTATTTTTAACCAGGGGGTTTTGCAATATGATAACGGTCGTACAATTAAGGAATGCGAGAGTTAATATATAGATTTAAAGGATTTAATATGTATTCAATGCATAAAGTGTTATTGTTGGAACAATCAAGAATTCTTCGCGGGTTCTAGCTTAACTGACACCCAATAGGGAAACTTTTAAGCTAGTCTGATTATAATGGAGATTGTGTGTTTCTCTGTCGGTAACCGAAACTATACTTATACACAAGTCACAATTCCCTTAATTACTTAGGTCACATTATCCATGTTTTTATTTTTTATTCAAACCTCAATTATTAATAAAATTATTGTACATTATTAATACTGTTGATTATATCTACATCCTAATAACATGCAATTGTATTTATATATACAACAAAATAGCAGTTTACCGTGTGAATGGGAACGCTAATTTGCATATTAATATTAAAAATTTGATTTTAATAAGTGTGCTTGGTATTATTGATTTCTAATTGTTTGGTTTTATTTTAATAAATATGAGCAAACATCTCGGGGATAAATCTTAAAAGAAATCCATTAACAAAAGGAAATAATTGTAATTTTGTGCTTTACTTCTTATTTAAACTAAATAGTTAAATTAGGAAAATTTAGCAATGAAAGATGGGAGTGGTGGAAGAGTAAGTTTCAGTTGTTCTATTTTTCGATTATACCCGCCTCTGTTTCAAATCTTTTTATATGCATTCTTATTTAGTTTCATTGGTCTTTCTTATTTAATATATTGCACATATTTGCAAGTAGATTTAAAGGATTTAATGCATGAAGTGTTATTATAAGAACGAAGACACAATCAAGAACCCTTCACAGGAGCTAACTTAACTGCCGCACAATTGGGAAGCTTTTAAGCTAGTTAAGAATAATCCACTGAGGCCGTCGGTGAATTATTCTTTTTTAACTTAGAGTATGAATGTTCTTTGTCTATATTGAATTGGGTCCCCAAGATTTTTGATGATAAAGCATGGTGTTAAAATCACCAATGCATACCAAGGGAATATAAACCTTATTGGATCTGACCTTGATTGTGACAAGGAATTCTAATTGAGCTTTAAAGATAATTAAAGAATCTTCGTGTGAATGAGGACGGATTGAGACGGCATAATACCTCGTACATATGCAGATGTAATTCTACAACGATACCTGCGCTGAATTATTTCACAAGCTTCCAGTTACGAATGCGTATAAAATTAACTCCTTGTTTGACTCAGCGGCTGGCGATTCGAGACTGAATCATTACAACACAGAAAAATCGTTGAATTATTTCTAATTATAACACTATGTAACAAAGACCCGGTTTTTTTTTTGTTTTTTGTTGTTGTTTTTTTTTTTTTTTTCAACCTTATTTAAATTTTCTTATTTAATTAAATTAGTTTTAGATTAAAATACCTTTTATTTTAATTAGTTTTAATTAATCAATTATATACACTTTCTATAGTTTAGATATAATTTCCAACAAAGTTCACACTTTTTTTATCATATTTGTTCATTTGTTCATTTTAAAAATAAAATAACATCTTTTGTTGTAATTTGTAATCAGAATTAAGTTCACAATGAACTTAATTCTGATTACAAATTACAACAAAAGAGGTCATTTTATTTTTAAAATGAACAAATGAACAAATATGATAAAAAAACACAAATAATTTAAATTTATCTGAATTTTTAGATGAGACTTAGTAATTTGTATTATTTGGATTTTTCGGACAATTGTCCTCATAGAACCGGTTTAGCTCAGTCCATAGAACGTCCGACTTGTTACCACAAGGTTCTGGTTTCGATACCGGACCTCACCAACTCCGTGTATGAGTACCACTAGAATCTGTGCGGTAAAGTGAGAGGCTGATGGTAGGTGTGGCGCTCCGTCTCAGACGTCAGAAACAATCTCCTTGGTCTAGCGCGAGTGAAAAGGGGATATACTCCCTCGCTGTACGGCTGATACCGACTTTAGGCCACCCACGGCGACTTACTTATTGTTATGTACACAACGTTTTGGCCGATACGCCATTTGGCCTTCTTCAGGTGTTTCTTGTCGAACTCGGGAACATTCTCTTCGAACTCGTGAAAGATTCTTGTCGAACTTGGGAGCCTTCATGACGTAATTGGACACATGGCGCAATGGATATAATGGCTGAGTTAATTTAGTTCTAGCTGACAATCATCTGCAGGTTCAATCTTGACCAAGGGCAATAATAACATAGGATTCTTAAAATAGCTTGTCACTTGTGCCCAGTCATGGTTAACGGAATGAGAACAGTTTTCCCCAGTGGATTGAATAAAGGGTTCGGTTCGAAGTTCCGTGAAGACTCCCGATTACGAAATGAAGGCTCATGAGTTCCTCAAGAAGGTTCTATGTTCAACAAGAAAAATCTCAAGAAGGCCGGCTAACATTTTTAATGCATACTGTCTTGAACAAAACGGACATTTCATGTCTGGCGAATTTCTTTTCGATCTTTTCAAATTTTCTGGTCACCTTTTTCTTTTAATATCAGGGTGGAGTCTGTTGATTAGGCCACAAAAATTTTTGTCCCAAGTGCTTTCAGCATTTTGAAGAGCCATCATCAGGAGTTAATGTAATTGGGTGGGTTCCTGGTTCTTTTTAAACGCGGAAGTTGTTTAAAATATTAAGAATCTGGTCAGAAAACTAGAAAGATTGAAAAGAATTATGTCGCACATTAAATGTCCGTCTTGTTCAATGCACTATATATATATATATATATATATATATATATTATATATTATATATATATATATTGTAATACAGGTACAAGTAATAAATGGTTCGTTACGGAAGGAACCGTTTATCGCGAAATACATACACGTGTAATCGACTGCAATTAATCAATATCTTGATTAATCCAGTGGATTTAACCCTGGAGATCCTTATGGTGAAACTCGAGTAGGTTATTACTTGTACCTGTATTACAATAAATTTGCTCTACTAACGTATTGAGCACTTTTTATTTGTTATATCGCTGACTTACCTTTCTGAATTTTGCATCAACTAACCATTGTGACCATCTTCACCGGTAAGTTACCTTTTCCAAAATAACATATATATATATATATATATATATATATATATATATATATATATATATATATCAAATAGTTTGATAGTAAAAATATACTACCAAACTTCACCTGGGGAAAAAATTAAAAAAAGAAAAGACCAAAAGGGTTTTACCAACCGAAAATAATCGATTAACACTATAACACTTAGTCAAAAGAACAAAAATCATATATTAAATTTTATACATATATATATATATATATATATATATATATATATATATATATATATATATATATATATAGGTTTCGTTAAATTGAACAGACAATTCCTGTCTGAGAAGTCTTTTGTTGATCCGTTCTAATCTTCGGGCCATCCTTCTGGTGTCCCGAAGATTAAAACGGATCAACGAAAGACTTGTCAGACAGGAATTGTCTGTTCAATTCAACGAAACCTGTATAAAAGAAAAATGCTGCCTAAATACACACACACACATATATATATATATTATATATATATATATATATATATATATATATATATAAACCTCGAGGATTGTCTAAAGCTAAAATGTAAAACGTGCTCGTTACCTAAGTAGAGCAAATAGGTTTAACTTTATATATATATATATATATATATATATATATATATATAGTCAATAATTTTTTTATTTTAAACTAAAATCCTTTAAGAAAAAATTTTCTAAGAACAAAATTATTTTACTGGACTCATTCGAAGCATATATATATATATATATATATATATATATAATATATATATATATATATATATTTGTAACTAAAAAAATTAAACCGTGAAAAAAAGAAAGCTAAAAGATACATAAATACTTGGATCTTGCTAGAGAGCTGAAAAAAGTGTAGTATGTGAAGGTGATATCAATTTTAGTTGGAGCCATTGAACTGATGGAGGCCATCCATTGTAAACTTCATTGATTATCAACTTAATCCCCGCGAAAGCCACACACCGACGAATACGGTGTTCTTACTCTTGTAAGTCTTCAACTGACACTGTCTTCTCCAGGTTCAAGAAATAATCACAAGGTCTTGGATCAGGGGAGTAAAGAGACCCTACTAACATATAAATATTGCTTTAGGTAAAAAAAATATATGTTCAGATATTGCGCCAAGAATATAATGAACAGATTTTCTTCTCTAGTAAATAATGAGACAGTTTTTTTTTTCTAGAAAGTAATAAGAAAAATCTTTGTCTCTGGAAAGTGATAAGACAGTTTTGTCTCTCGAAATTAATGAAGCATGATTTTTCTCTAGAAAGTATTGAGATAGATTTCTGCCTCTAGAAAGTAATGAGACAGATCTTTGTCTCTGGAAAGTATTGAGATAGATTTTGTATTTCTTCAGGTTGACAATGCTGACTGGAAATTAGCCGATTATTTTTTAGTTTAGATAACAACAGCAAAAGGTTTATAGCATGATCAATGAAAACATCTAAAAATGTTTTACGAAAATATTTTATCTAATCTTATTATAATGGAGATTGTGTGCTTTTCTGTCTGTAACCGAAACTATATTACTACTCATATCACTACTCCCTTAGTTATTGACATCACCTTTTCCATGATTGTATTTTTATTTAAACCTCAATTATTATTAAAATTGTTCTACATTATTAATACTGTTAACCATGTCTACATACTGACAACATGCAATTATATTTATATATACAACAAAATAGTGGTTTACAGTGTGAACGGGAAGGCTAATTTGCATATTGATATTAAAAATGTGATTTTATTAAATATGTGCTTAGTATTATTGGTTTCTAACTGTTTGGTTTTATTTTAATGAATATAATCAAAATTCTCTTCAATGAATCTTAAATTAACAATAAAAAAAGAACTGTCATTTTATATTTACTTCCTCTTTTTAACTAAATACTTAAATTAAAAAATAACAATGAAAGACGAGAGTGATGGAAGAGTAAGTTTCAGTTGTTCTATTTTTTATTATACTCCCTCTGTTTCAAATCTTTTTATCGGTATTCTTATTTAGTTTCATTAGCCTTTCTAATTTAATATAATATTTTATTACATTAAACTTAAATACTTGCACCCGGAGGGTGCATATATTTGCTAGTACTAATAATTTGCATGCAATGGATCAGTTTGATGTAACTATTCCAATTAATCATTAAAATATCTGAATTGTTGTTTAGGTTGGTCGGTTTAACGGCATGTCAACACTTACCTGTTTGTTTGCGTCGCATGATGCGATCGTGAAGAATATTTCGTCTGTCTGCTGCTGTCAGCTAGGACTTATTTTAAGGGGAGGGCGCGTGGTCAAATGGTTAGAGTCGTAGGAAATGGACTCGTCGACCCGAGTTCAATTCCTCGTCGAAGCTATTTGCATTTCACATGCGTTAATACCCTTGGGAAAGATATGAATCCAATTCTCCCTCCAGCTATGGGTAAATACTAGGGCAGACTGGCCTCTTTAACAATGGCTAGGTAACCAGTCTAGGAGAAAGAAAACTCTGAATTCAAAACCTGCTAAACTCCGCTTAAGAAATTGACCTTGTGTCGCATCCTGCTCGTGCGGAGGGGTTGGTAAATATATATATTAAAGTCATCCTGAAAAATCACTCTCGGTTTTATTTTGCAGGTAGGTCTTATTTTCGGGGAAATACGGTAGCTTCAATATTATGGGGTTACAACAGGTTTTGTGTTTTAGGTTTAAAATGTGGCTGTGGTTATTCCTGGTGCGTGTTCCTATGATTTGCATTTAACCCCATCTTATTTGGTTGTCGTGCTGAAAAAGGAATTTAGGTGAAGAAAAAGGAAGAGACAAAGACAAAAGGTGGTTTAATGATTTAGGCTTTATTCACGGATCATGGCCATCACGTGGCAAGGAAATATCGCCCTGGCCAGTAGTAGTGTCTAGACAGAATTGCCGAGAGATTCTCTTGGGGTCGGTGGTGGGTCCTTTTTTCCCGCGCATACTTAGAGGGTTCTTTCGGTGAAGGCTCATGGGCGTTTGTTATTTCTTTATTATTTTTTTTATTTTAATTTTATTCTAATACCCACATGATACAAACAATTTGCACAGTTATATGGTTTAAAATATTCCTATCAAATACTAATAATGTGCAAACCCGTATAGTTTAAAGTAAATATTCCTATTGATCCCTCTAAACAGGTAAACACTTCTTTTTTTTTAATTGTGGTATCAATTTTTAAAAGCAAATGTAGCTCCGAATTATTTTAACTATTATCCCAAACAGATATATTTGACCGATTGATGGTGTAAGATTTAAAAGGTATTAAAGTTAATTATTGTTAATTGGTTGGCTTAGAGACCTCCCAACGTGTGGTACACATATAAGTACGAACAATACCCCGACCAAGGTGTGAAATATAACAATGGACTTTAATATATGGGCACCCGGAGAAGATACATATAACAGGAATACATATAAGAGATAAGATACATAAGCAACACATACATGTATAGATACAACACATACATGAATACATACAATAAGGAAGTATACAGGAGATACATAAATGTACAATAGAGAAGTTATGGAGAGTTCATAAAGTAATGTCACTTACTAACGTTGTGTTGGGGGGTGAAGCCCCTACACAAGAAGGGTGTAGACATAAATGTCTAACCCATTGTGTGTGGGTTGATGTCCTGGAGACAAAGAGGATTCAAAACTAATTAAATAGTCAGGGGCGCCTAGCGGTGAAAACCTGAACAAGGGAAGATAACTCTTCCAGCTCAAACCAGGGCAATTAGGAACCTAACTGCCAGTGTACCAGGAAATCATGGCAACGATGGTAAGACTTCACACTTCTCAGACTTCCAGAAAGGCAGCCTCAACACTTTATTAAAGTATCTGAGTGGAAACTGTAATCACAATTTGGTTGGTTTGTTGGTTGGATTTTACCGCATGTCAACCCGTGCTGGGTTATTTTATACAGAACACGTTTTGTTTGATTCCTTCTTGTTGGGTAGTCATTTTTTTTTTCAAACTCAATTTTTTAAACACGTTTTGATACTCATTTTTTATCTGTTTAATCCATAGAGGGGTCCCTAACAGGTACTACCACGCCGGGTTAGAGTGGACCTGGGTGAAATGGCGATAAAAGGGTACTCCGCATTTCCCAGAGTTCCAGAATTTGAATTTCACCAATAGAGGCAGACTAACGTCATACTCAGAACACTAAGACTCTTAGCCACAGACTTCTAGCACCTATTTGCAAGAGATAGTGATCCGTGATGCTTAAGGATAGAACTCTGGTGACTAAGCAGTCCATGGCATGCAACACTCATCTTGGCTCTTACTTAGGCTAGACGGGCGGTCGGAGATACTCCCTCCGATCAATCGACTGGGTACGTCAAATATTGGCACCTATACGATAGTCCCTGTCCCATTGCCTTCATCGCAATCCCTCAACCCTTTTATATCATATATGTGCTAAAAGGTTGTGAATGGATGTCATAATGTCCTGTGTATGACGTTAAACTGCATTTAATGATGAAGTTCCATTTTTAAAGCCCTGGGGAATGTTCAGTACCCATTCATCACTATTACTCTACTATTACTTGGCCTATTGATGGTGTAAGATTTAAAAGGTATTAAAGTTAATTATTGTTAGTTGGTTGGCTTAGAGGCCTCCCAACGTGTGGTACACATATAAGTACAAACAATACTCCGACCAAGGTGTGACCCGATCGTATAGTACCTGTTAGGGTCCCATCAATGTGTTAAATTTTAAAAATTGAGTTTCAAATATGTTTTAAAAATTGAGCTTTAAAAACGTACCCCTCTAGAAATTAATGAAACAAAATGTCTAGCATAAAATAACCCAACAAGGGTTGACATGTCGTAAAAATCAACTAACTAACCAACCAACCAACCAACCAGAAGAAAAAAAGAAGCTTATACGTCGTAATTTTTTAGCACCACACGTAGTGTAATGGTTAACAAGCTAGATTCGCAGATCTGTTTAGATGTGTGCGCCACATCTAAACTAAGCTTAGTAAATAACTCTAGCTCGTAATCTTATACAAGGTGTTTCATAAAAGTGCCGAGATTGAAGCTGTATTTACCAAGATAGAAATGAACAATGAATGGAACATTAATTTTTTCAGAATACAAGTTGTGTCATAAAAATATCGAGATTGAAGCTGTATTTACCATGATAGAAATGAACAATGAATGGAACGTTATTTTTTTAAGAATACAAGGTGTGTCATAAAAATATCGAGATTGAAGCGGTATTTACCAAGAGAGAAATGATCAATGAATGGAACTTTTTTTTTCAGAATACAAAGTGTGTAAAAAGTACAAAAAAAATCGATACTTTTTTTACACACATTATATGTGGTCGAATATCTAACACTATTCGTTGACGACCGCTTGCAAACAGAACATTTTACGAGGCAATTTCCTTTGATCAGGCAATTGCCTTTGATCAAGCAATGATTTAATGACCAGAATGACACTTACATAAGATTCAACTTCGGTCGGTTTATCGCCACCCACACTCAAAATGAATGAATATTCATAAAAGATTGTTTGTTTCTAAATTGTTAGAACATTCTAAGCATTCCATTCCCACTAGGATATTCATTCTAAATGGATCTAATATTTGAAACCGGAATACAACTTGCAAATATTAATAACCTATAGGATAATGCCTACCATAAATAGCAGATCGCGGCTAATGTGTTAATGATTCTTAATGGGTGTGCCATACTTCTGGTCTTCTGTTAAATTAAGATCAGCTTAGTATGTAACTACAACAGAATAATGCTTCCAAATTAATATCAGTTATATATATATATATATATAATATATATATATATATATATATATTAATATATATATAGAGTGAGAGTGAGTGAGTGAAAGAGATGTGAGGAAGAGGGTCAGATTCTTGCTCTGATGAGCTACTAAGCGAAACTATTAGTAGGTATATCTGACTCATTAGGATTAACTTTATATTTGCTCTACTTGGGTATCAAGCACTTTTTACATTTTAGGTGTAGACAATCCTAGCGGTTTATATATATATATATATATATATATATATATATATATATATATATATATATAATTTTATTCTTTGGCCAAGTGTTTAAGGTAAAGATAAAAAAAAAAGAGGGTGGTATATATATATATATATATATATATATATATATATATATATATAATATATAAGCGAGTTTTCTGATAATTTTCCCAAAAAGAATATATTATGATAACTACATTATTATAATATAGCACTTTAATGCTTCACACTAATGCCCAAACTTGATTTATGTACTTCGAAAAACGGATACAGATACAAATATATAAATATATATATATATAATATATATATATATGAAGGAAGGGTGGATGGGTTTAGGATCCGACGATATGCTGTAGATAGAAGGAGAGTGGTCAAGTGTGACTTGTTTTGAGTTGATCATTTCTTGACCACTTTCCTTCTATCTACAGCATATATATATATATATATATATATATATATATATATATATTATATATTGTGGACTCTCCTATCGTAAACGATAGATGTGGGATAATATATATATATATATATATATATATATATATATATATATATAATATATAAAGAAAAACAATAGTATAAAGTGTGCTAACAAGAGGTTTCCACTTTATGATGTATAAAATGTATCCAAATGAATTTATTTTTAAAAATAAAATAAAAACAATAGCAGAAAGCATTGTATAAACCATTCGTCTTAATCAGAGCAGATTTTATGAATGATGAATCGCGTTGTCTTTCTTGAATGTGTTGCGAACTCCACATTTAAATTCGGCTCGATTGTTTTGAATAACTTTTTTATATATCATCGTTTTTCTAACTTTGATGAATTTTTCTCATCAATTTTTTGAGACTTTAAGGTTCAAAAATAAAATTTACATATTTTTAACCTAAATTCGTCTTTTTATAGAATGTTTTTAAAAAGACATTCCATCCCAGAACGTGAGCGTTACTTGAACTCCCTATGTCACCGTTAATTTCCCTTTCATCATTCAAAAGTGCTCTGATGAAGACCAATGTTTATATAATGACTTCTAATATTGTTTCTTTTTTTTAAATAACTTCATTTGGATTATATTTTATAAACATCACAATGTCGAAATAGGGGCTTGTTAGCACAATTTATACTATTGTTTATATTTTAATGTTGTCGGTTAAAGCCATATAAAAAAATAAACACATTTGTTTGTTACTTAACCTCATACTAAAAAGTGGAATATAAATAAGTTTCCAAAACAACGTAGAATTGGAAATGACAAGCTAGTGTAACGGTTAGAGACTTCGCCTGTCAGCTTGACAGTCGAGGTTCGAGTCACACACGGAGCAGTCTCCCATGTCTATAACCTTGCTGATGAGACCTAATAGGTCGAAATGTACATTCAGGGATTGACATTTCTCGATTTGTTTAGCCTTACATTTGAAACATATATGCCCGCCAAATTCATTCATTATTAAAACTAATTAATTCAGAATTGGGTGTGACTTCAATTAAGCACATGTCCTCCAAAAATTGTCGGCTTAAAGCCATATAAAAATAAAACATTTGTTTGTTTACTTAACCTCGTGTATATATATATATATATATATATATATATATATATATATATATATAAGGACTTGTAGGTCCTTATAATCATGTTCTACTTAATGTATTGACCACGTTATATATAATACTAGGAAATTTCCCCGGTGTTTTTTTCTTTTGGCCAATATAACAATACTGACGATTATTTTCAGAAAGTACCGATGTGCCGGTCTTTTCATTTCTTTTTAATTTTTCCCCAGATGTCAGTTTGAAATTTTTATTTTTGAAAAACTGAATTACCTGGGTTTTTTCCACACCCGGTAAAGTTAGAAGTAATTTTTTTTTAAATTAAATTTAAAAAAAAAAAATATATATATATATATATATATATATATATATATATATATATATATATGTGTGTGTGTGTGTGTGTGTGTGTACCAACCTCTCTGCATGAGCAGGATGTGACACATGGTCAATTTATTAAGTGGAGTTTAACAGATTTGAATTCGGAGTTTTTCTTCTTCTAGACTATTTGTCTAACCAAGGTTGAAGAGGCCAGTCTGAACTACCTTTAACCTACAGTTAGTGGGAGAATAGTTGGTTTCATACCTTTCTAAAGGGTATTAGCGTTATGTGAAAGGCAAACAGCCGCGTCCACGATTTGAACTTGGGCGACGAGTATCAATGATACATGTTCCTGTGTTAGTAATTATACCTGTCCTAAACAAAATGCCATTACTTTTTGACTCACTCTCGTATATCAGTTTTAAACTGAACTGGAAATGGTTTTATTCCCAATGTTCATTATCATCAAGTCATCCCGGCAGCACTAATCTCCATGACTCTTCCTCGTCATCTGTCCCTATAGATCATCGCTCCCGGAAGGTCCTCTGCACAACATCCAGTGTCCGTGCAGAGCTTATCGATGGAGTTTGTTTTGTTGTTTTTTTGCTGGCCGACGTAAACTGGTCTGTCCTTGTTCTGGTGCCCATAGGATAACATCAGTTATTAACACGTCCTTGCTTCTCCAACAGTGTCCAGCATGTCTGGTTCGAATGTTTAGTGTGATAGGAGGCAGGTGGTCGTACAGCTGCAATTTTGTAGGGTGCTGCTTACAGGATTTGTTCAAAAGGGCACATAGAATCTTTGAACAGTTCTCTAATTGTTTCGTTAGAGTCCAGGTGGTGTAGCCGTATAGTAGCACTTGACACGTTTAAGAAATATTTTGATACGATGTTCCTTTTTTGCTGAGTTACGATTTCATACATACACACATACTGTTAAGGGAGATAACTCATTCCTAAGAAACAATATTCACCATGTCAGTTGGGTCAGAAGAATACATCCGACTAACCCATGCAGAGGGGTAAAATCCCACCATGTGCCACCTGTTGACCGTGGGTGCAAACCGTGATGCTTAAAGACGGAACCTTGGTGGCTCAGCAGTCCATGACACGTAACAATCCACTTTGGCCCTTCCTTGGGCAAACGGTCTTGTCCAGGATTCGAACTCGGTCGCAGAGTACGTTCTACGACGAAACCATTTCACAACGCACCTCCATTCTTCTATTAATAATGGAGATTCGCTTCCCGGTTTTTGTCTGTAACTAAAATTACGTCACTGCTTACGTCACATTACCCAAAATCGTCATAACATACAGTGTATTTATTCAATAAATACACTCAAAATTTGAATATGCAACATTAGACAGTCCTCATTGTTTTTAAACAATTTAATAAATACCATGACTGGTATTATACAGCAATATATAGTTTGTTATTTAATACATATTTAAAGTTTACGTTTCAAATTGTTATTTTTTAATCTTTAATGAATTTGATGATTTACTTACTTAGGGTACACACTTGCTGACATTGAATTTTTAACTCCCACCCCTCAGGCAATATGTTTCAAAATCTATTTTACATCGCCCGGGTGTTTTTTATTTTGTACTAGATATATATAAAGTAAACTAGAGACCATAATGTACAGGGTTTTTTAATCTGCTGTACGTTGAGCAAAGATAAAAATAAAAAACATCCACATTCAAATAAGTGTAAAAATGTTCCACTTTAGACATTAATAGATTCTGTCCAATAAACTTATGCATGCATGATACGAATTCCAAATTAGTTCATGTAGAAAATTTTCATTTTTAGATCAATTACCATTGATGAATTAATACACATCACTCTGATTAGAATACGCCAAGTGCATTGACTGCAGACGGATAAGACCTCACAAAAGGCATGCCAACTCTTACCAGGTTATTTAATGCCGAAGACGTTTTCTTTTATTCATGTTTGATGGGTATTCAATTTTTTTAACTCAATATTTTGACCATATGACCTTTAGCACCCCTTTTGAGATCTCTATTCTTGGGGACATTTTTTCCATTTACACGTCAAAATCCGGTTAATTGTTAACAGACGATTTTTAGAGTTTTTTTTTAATTATAAAACTAACCCAAATCCTAACCCTTAACCCTAACCCTAACCCCTAACAAACAACCTGATTTTGACGGTGTAAATGAGAAAAGTGTCCTTGTGAGTCGAGATCGCGGAAGGGTGCCTAAAGGTCATATGTCCAATATTTTTTTCAAGCTCATTTTTTTTTTTCAAACTCAATTTTTTAATTCAAATTTTAAAAACTCATTTTTTTTTATCTAACCCATAGATGGGATCATAACAGGTACTACCACTCCGGCCAGAGTGGACCTGGGAGTAATGGTGATGAAGGAGTACTCCACATTACCCAGAGATCCAAAATTTGAACTTCATCATCAGCGTCATACCCAAGATATTAAGACCCCAACCACCACATTCTAGCACCCATTATGATTGGGGTTTGCTATAAGGTCATTGAGTTGGAACAATCATATAGATGCTAGGGCTTGACTTGACAAGCCGATTGATCAGCGGGGACCTCCCTGACCTGAGGTTGCATGTCATAGACTGCTCAACCACTAAGAATTCGTCCTTAACCTTACGGGTGAGCCCATTTGGGTTTTTTTTTTACCACTCTGCAGAGGTGTATTCAGTAGGTTCTTCTGTCCCAGTCGACAGGGTGCCCCACCAAAGGTGTATTCTGATAAACATTGAACTGTATCCGATGGCGAGGCTCCTGTTCTAAAAGCTCAGTGTATTGAGTACCTCGTTGTTGCCATTACTCCCAGGTTGACTCTCCCCCTTGGTGGTAGTGCATGTTAGGGTCCATTAATGGAACAAATATATCTGTATTTAGATTAGGAATACTTGGAATTATATAACTGTGTGCTACTCATTTGTACTAGCAAGAATATGCGCCCTCCGGGCGTAAGTATTTAAGTTATAATGTAATGATTAAATAAGAAGATTAAATAATTAAATAATAATAGCATTACACTTATTTTAATTATATTTTTATTGGTTTCTATATAAAATCATTCATAGGATTGATTTTAATACGTTGGGGAATAAAACAATAATATTAGAGATCAATGACACCAAGTAATTATTTATTAAACCCGGTTTTATTAAAACCAGTATGCAAGTTAACCACACCATATATTATGTAAACTTTAATTTATTGGTGATATATGAGACACATTGCAGGATTTTAAACGCACTAATAACATGGGCTGTTTTTATGCAAATCTAAGATTTTCATAAAGATTTCGTTAATATATAAGATTTATTCTATGTATTAATGATTTTGACTATAAATTAAAACTCATTGATAAACTTTGGTAATCCCAGGGGTATTGTGATGTAAGCAGTGACGTAGATTCTGTTACAGTCAGACAGACACCGAATCTCCATTATAATTAAAATTAAGAATTGTTGCTTTAACTTATAATTGCTAACAGCGAATTATTACGAGTGACTTGAAACGGCATAAGGTTGGAAATATTCAACCTCGTATAATCATGTGTAAATTACAAGTATTAGATAGGAATACTTGAAACCATATAACGAAATAAAAATTATCTATACTAAGAATAATTACTTTAACCTATGATTTATTTACAACAAATTATTATTATTAGTTACTTGAAATCATATAATTACTTTTAATATCTGAAACCATATAATTTGTGTCCAAATATTAGATAGGAATGTTGAATGTTGAACATTTATAACTGTGTGGAAATTAATTATAATTTCGCACAAAGGATTATTATTATCATAAGAATATAGAATTGTAATACTTGAATCCGTATAATGTATACAAATTATTAATATTAGATTAAATATTTGAAAGCCATAACTGGTGCAATTTATTAATTAGATAGAAATATTTCTAACTACATATATGTTCGAAATATACTAGATAGAAAGTGAAGCACAAAAACAGTGTGCAATTAAATGTAATTATCTATATAAATACTCGTGTTCCTAAATTCACGACCCTATCACCTATCAACACCCTCTGGGAAAATGAAACCGCACAAATTGTCCAAGATGAAATGGAAATATTTTAAATCCTGATTATCTGGTGTTGCTTATACCGAATTTTATTTCTTAATAGTGTCGTCACCAAAAAGGACATGCTACACAGCAAGATATAATAAGAAAGAAAGAAAGAAAGAAAGAAAACGAGTAGAGAAAAAATAGAGAAGTAAGCACGCGGAAGCGATAACGCTAATCTGTTTCAATCGAACCTAATGAAAAGATGAAAAGAAGGAAAGAAAGAAAAAAGAGTGAGAGTGAGTTAAACCAAGATTATTATTCTTTTTACATGTTGAACTACATGCAATAGCTCTTAAGTAAACATATGAAACATTGTAATAATTAAATAATCATACTGTGGTTTCCCTAATTATTATCATCATTGGTAGTAGTAGTAGTAGTAGTAGTAGTAGTCGTAGTTTATGGACGTCTGAGTGACAAGAAGTCTCCACAAGTCTCCAGGACTTTTCTGAGTATCCTAACCGATTTTAACAGTGCTATTTTCTGAGTGGTTTCGATTCTTTCTCTGATTTCCTATTTCTCCAGTCTGGTTCGTTTGGTTGGTTGGTTGGTTGGTTGGTGGATGGATGGATTTTACGACATTTCAACTTTTGTTGGGCTATTTTATGTCGACGACGTTGTTTTATTCATTCCTGAGCGAGGAAATGTTAATTTTTTTAAACTCAGTTTTTTTTAAAACATATTCTTAAACTCATTTTTCTATTAAACACATAGATGGTACCCTACACCACTCAGGTCAGACTAAACCTGGAGAAGTGGCGATGAAGGATAATCCACACTCCCCAGAACTCTTATAATTGAAACTTCACCATATAGATGCATTTTAACGTTTATACCCGAGAACACTAAGAACCTCAAGCCATAGCTTTCTAGCACATATATTGATAAAAAAAAGGGTTAAGGATTTGCCATATAGCAAATATAGTGGCGACAATAGTATAGTGTGCTAGGGCCTGACGCACACGACGTGAACCAGTTAATCCGAATATCAGAGAGTCTCTCCACCACAGGTCTAGCGCAACGTAAGGAATGTCCCTTAAGTCTTCTCGGTCCGCACAACATTAACAGGCCCCCATGGGCGGGATACGTTTCAGGATGGTACCTTTTAACCCTCTCAGAAATTTTGTATGATTCGAGGTATTCTGATGTACCCAGTCCCAATCAGCGGTTCTCCAAGTATCTGTTTCCAAACTGTTGGTTGGGTAAACATGTTCAAAGAGAACCAACTCTACATATTGATCACATTCGACCCTCTATCCTATTTTGTTCTCTGCAAGTCCATGTACTGTCTATCTTTTCAAATTTTCTTTGGATTCACTCTTGATCCGGATTAGCTCAATCGGTATAGCGTTCCGACTAAGAAGGAACTACAAGTCCGGGCTCGATACCGGCCCCTTCACCAACCAGGTATGCAATAGCACGGGTTCTGTGACGATAAAATGAGGAGCTGATGTGGTCGGTTGGGTGCCTCCACCTCCAGACGATCAAAAAATATCCTTTGTCTAGCCGTAAGTGCGGAAGAGGTAGGAAAATGATATAGGCAAGAAGACTCCCTCCTATGTAATATCTTCTGACATTTGTATAACATCAAAAATACTTGCGCTCAAATTTCGCCCTGTTCTCGCGCTAGGGCAAAGCTACAACTACCCTGCGGAGAGTAAACCGACCTTCCCATCGTCTGAATCATAAGACAATCCAACTCGATGCAGAAAGACAGATCCTAGTTGCTGAGAAATCGTTATTGCCCACTCCCTTACTGGGGTAGACAGAGCTGTCAGAGAAGTCTCCCCGATCAATCAGCGGTCACTCCCTAGCACGCTATAGGACTTCCGAAGTGTTTTGCTAGGTCAAAATGCCCTGACGATGACGTTAAACTGCATAGTAGTGCTGGGTTTTCAATTCTGGAGAAACACTTTCATCCCATACTCCCAAGTATACTCTACATTCGGAGTAGATGAAGTACCGTTTAGCTCCCTATCTATGACTGCGTTTAAAACTTTAGATTAAAAAAAAACATAGTTTAAAAATGTTAGAGCGAGGAAAAAACTGAAAATGAAGCTCAACACAAACCTGAATAATACATTAATTAATGGCATAAAAACCCTAGGCTACACATGCCCCGTAACAATTTTCCACCATAGTATTTACCATACCGTGGGGCGATGAGGAAGGGTTCATACCCTTTACCAACTGAAAAGATGAATATGGATTTTTAGCACGGACTGGATAGTCGTTCGTCGAACATTGCCTACATATATGTCTAGTTTTTCCAGACGATTAGCAACAACACCCACACAAGATAAACGGACGTTTGATGATTAACTTTATACCCACTTTATCAGTGTCTTACTCATACCACATAGGACAGGTCACACTCCAGCACGGCCGGAAACAATCCCGTAATTCCTACAGATTATCCACGTCCCCCACTATGCACCTTCTCTTTGTTCATCACACCGCCGGGCGGAAGATACGAGGTCATCGTCCGCATTCTACGCATTCACAATCATTTGCAAAATCCTTCTCTAGAACCGCAACGGGCACGAGGTCGTAGCACCCCGTACCCGAACGGCCTGTGCATAACCCGGACTCGACGCATAGTGCCCGCCCTCAAGTCCGCTACCTAAATCCACCTTTGGCTCATGCACATACATAAGGGCAAGCTATTTCAGCCATCCCAGAACATGAAACACATATCGTTCAACATATGCCTCGGCCCTTCGATCTCATCTACTTAAGGCGATGACGCGGGGAGAGATTAGATAATGATATTAGTTTCATTTCATTTTCAAATATTCCCCAGCATTCATCACATTCACACTAACTCTGATAAATCCGGCTTAGTGAAACGGGTCTGATAAGAAACAACACGCCCCACCGACGTCTGAGAAACTGAGACACCGGTCACATACTTCCGGAACCTGCGGCGGCGCGTTGACCGACCCGTCCTTAGCCGAAAGAAGCAGCTAATTATGTGTTTTACGAGAAACTGGAAATGGGAGGGAAAATTCCGCGTGCGTCTGATCTATGTGCCTTACAATCATAACCATAACCAATCAGGCCACTTCCAAAATATCCCGGCACTCTCACTCCCTTTCAAGCCGGCCGCCACGCAGAGGAGAGTTCTTCGTAAGCATGGTTGTGGTGCAAGTTATTATCAAGTTTAATGAAAAATATGGGTATTTCTCATTTAAACAATCTAGAGATGGTATCAGACAATAATGAGAAGATGAACTAAATAAGAATCAAAGAATTAGGATAAAAAATTTTTCTAGACACACGTCCGGAGGAGTCCGGGCAAATCGGAAAAATCAAGTACCACAACTGATAAACTTCTCATTTCTCATCTTAAATTTCACTAATTAACTATTTTAGGTCAAGAAGTTATACCAGAAAGAGAAAAGATTATATCACCATCATGAATAATTACCCTAAATAGAAGAACTTTTCTCTTGTATGTATTATCCCCGAATTTGCTGAGTGAAATTTAAATCCAAACAATTAAAAACTAAAAACTATAATACATATATCAACACAAATCGGAAAACAATGAGAAAGGTAAAAAATAGCTTCCGGATCGTTTTCTATGATGGCTGCTGAGTCGCCGAACAACCCTGTTCACATTCTGTTATGTAACTCAGTGCAGGGAACAATTGTGACGGAAAAAATCTATATTCTCCACGAAAGTAAATACTATTGCCAACATATTACTAATCTCATCGTAAAAAATTTCAGATTAAAACTTAGAACTAGTTAAGTTACACAACAATTATTATTGTGGATGAAGGTTTAAAACTTATATATACCAATATTAAGGATGCGCAAATATGATAAATCAATATATTTTTAAAAAAATTAAAATGAGAGATCACTCTTTCTAATAGATAAAGGATTAAGGAAGGACTATGGTACGAATCGATTAAGAATTTTAAGTTCATTGCTGAACTTAATTCTGATTACAATTACAACAAAAAGATGTTATTTTTATGTTTTTAAAAATGAACAAATGAACAAATATGATAAATTGAAAAAAGCTTGTTGAAACTTGTTGAAGAATTATATCTGAAACTATAGAAAGTGTTAATATAATTTGATTAATTTAAAACTAATTAAAATAAAAGTAGTAAATGCTATTTAATCTAAGACAGAACACTAAATTATAACACAACTTTAAATCTACACAATGAAGGGAAATTTATAAAGAAAAAGTGTAAAGGGGATATAAAAGAACAAAAAACAAAAAAAAAAAAGTAAAAAAAACCTAGAACAACAAAAAACAAAAAACAAAAAAAAAAAAAAAAAACCCGATAAGAAAAGAGTCACAGGTTAAATGAATACAGTTATGTTGTTACATTGTAGTGTTGATTAATTAGAAATGAATTCAACGATTATTCTGTTGTTTTAATGATCAGTCTCGAATGCGCCAGCCGCTGAGTCAAACAAGGAGATGCGCTTAATACACTCTTAATACGCAGTATGACGTAAACTGGGAAGCTCTGAAACTCTGACGAGGGCATCCGGAAAGCAACGAAACCAAACTTTAGTTGAACGGTCCTGAGCAACGTACATGGGGCTTAAGGAAATTGACAACTGGATGACTGAAACACCCACCCACGCGTAGGCCGTTGACCAAGGGTCGGGTGACGAATGGATCATCATTAAAAGTCGAGGTGCGCAAGCAAACAGTAGATAAAAACGAAACGGCTAGGGGTGTAAGTACGATAAAACCGTGCTTTGTAGAATTACGATCTGCATATGTGACACCAGGAGGGAATAGCAGCAGGTAATCTCGATAGACACAGTCAAGCTCGTAATGGTACTACAGAAAAAAGGCGTCCGTTGCATTCACCGAAAGATGTCTTTAATTTATACTTTGTAAAGCTCGGAAGGATGTGAAGAAGTTGTCAGCGTATGGTGCACGAAGGGTAGGCAAAGATGAGAAGTCCACGATCCACGAATGAAGGACAACTGGGGTATAATAGTAGTCCCGTTCGGCTGAGTCGCGTAATTGGTATTCATTGATTGTTCACAGAACAACTGCTTCATCGTGGTTATCATCAATGACGAAATCGGTGGGTGTGGTGGGCAGGATGGAGACAGACGCAGAACACGCATTCAATATTAGACAAAGAACATTCGGATGACTCTATAACAGTTTTAAAAAAGGAGGATGTATATCACCGAGCGTCGCGATGAAGGAGGTCGCCAGTGGGGAGCTGTAACTCTCTTAACTAGCTTAACGAGAGCCTTCCCAGGAATTGTGCCGCGCGAGTATTTAAGGTTGAGCTCCTGCGTGAAGGGTTCTTGATTGTATGTTGTGTGCGATCGTGCGTAGATTATAGAATTGAAATAGACCGATCGTTCAGGTGTATGCAATTGAATCCTTTAAATTTCTGATTCTTGCAAGTATGATGTGAGGATGTGCTAATATGGAGCCTAGTA
>CM042138.1:94067655-94200155 GCA_023376005.1 Doryteuthis pealeii
GAATCGAATACATTAACGATAAATACATATAAACAGTAACAATCTTGGACGCTGCTGACATAGCCAGCAGTATGAATAATCAATTATTGACAACGTTTGTATGTTTAATTCACAGAGATATTGGCGTTAGTTCTTAAGTACAGAATGAAGTAATAATAATCTTGTGTTTCACACTCTCAACTCATTTTACATTTCACTATTACCGTCTTAAATATCTTTCATATATTATACCAATTGAATACTATTAGCTTGATATACGCTATTCCCGCGAGTGCCCCACTAATACCTCACTATCATTGTCTCTAACTCACTTTCTTTCATGTATTTTTCCTGTTCTGTCTTTCTGCTGCTTTTAAGATATATTTACATGGTCACATCTGTATATCGTAGCGGAGGGTTAGGTATAATATATATTTATATACAATTATTTTACCTTTTTGCATTTTTATATTTGTGTGTGTATCAATCCCTTTTTCTTATCTCTTATCCTTCTTATAATAATAACGGAATAGTCCATCCATCTTTAGCTGAGGTGCGACAATCTTATAAGAATGAGAAGTCCAGCGAAAGCAATCACCAGATAATCAGGATTTACACTTTTTGTATTTCATCTTGGACTATTTGAACGATCTCCTTTTAATCCATGAGGGTGTCTGCAAGATGATAACTGGTCGTACCACTTAAGGAACACGAGGGCATTATATAGGAGATAGGGATAAAAGAAGTCACATTACAATAGTTATATGTTTATCACTCCTTCCACAATGAGTAAGATACAATACAAGTCAATTTCTAAACGGAGTATGCATTTTAAGCCTCCCCCCACTGCCGAGGAAAAGTGAGGGACAAGGTAAATTTTCTTAAGCAGACTCAACAGTTTGATTTTTTTCCTTCTTCTAAGGCCGTTAACTTATAAGGTAAAAATAACTCCAGTCTCGTCCTCTATTTATCCATAGACGAAATTTGAAAATTTTTGTCGCAATTTTAGGCTGCAGTGAAAAGAGAGCACGTTAAGTGGAGATCCTTTGTTGTTCCCTAGTTGAACGACATAACTTGGTGGTGAATCCTTAATGTTGGGTACAAAGTTCTTGTGTTTGTTTCCTCGGTGTTTCCTTAGCGTTAGCTTTAAATCCTGTTGTTCTTTTTGAGGTTGCTGACCATTCGCTCCTGTGGCAAAGTATGAGCAGCTGGATGGCTTTCAAAAGATCAGGATTAAAAAATAGTGAACTAAACTCACATATTCGAAGCGGTGTTTGATTGGCTGATTTAATCACACGTCCAATGAGAGTCTATATTGAAGTTTAAAGTGGTGGATTCACATGCACTACCTTATTTACCCATATATATTCCAACAATGGAGCACCAAGAAGACCGACATAGTTTATTAAATTAAGTTTACCTTAGTTTCGGTCCACATTAGGCCAGTATTAATGTAGCTGACGCTGGCCATTATCTTTGCCCATGTAGCGTCCTAAATAAACATATAAATTGAATTACTCCTAATTACAAAGGTATGAATTCTTTTATCCAACTTCTCCATGAGCCGGTTTAGGCTCAGTCGGTAGGGCATCCTGTTTGGAGTCAAAGTTTGCTAGTTGTAATTTAAGGATATTTATTAAAAAACCCTCACTAGATAATTAATACAATTTAAGATACGTATGTTGTACCTCTTTTATTATGCGTTTCTTATTCAATTTAGTTAGTCTTTTCTCCTAATTCAAATTTTTCAACATCAAAACTTAGTATACTTATCGTCTCTGGAGGGAGGCGCATATTCTTGCCTAGTAAGAAAATGAATACAACTGTTTTTTTGTTTTAACTGTTAAATCAGTGTTATCTTCACGATGTGTTTAAAATGTTATGTAAACTGAATTTTGTTTATTTTACTCAACAAGAATATGTAACCCTCCGTAACGACAAGTTTTATGTAATGAAATAGATTAGATTAGAAAGACGAACCGAATGAAATTGATTGCATTATAAAAAGATTCCACGTATTTTAATTATATCTTAATTGGTTTTCTATATGAATTATTCAATAGGATTGATTTTAATTGGGTGGAGAATAAAATCAATAATATTACAGATCAATAACACAATAATTATTTATTAAACCCGGTTTTGGTTAAAACCAGTAATGCAAATTAACCCACACCATATATTATTTAAAAAAAGCTATTTTTTAGTGATTATAAGAAGACAAAATGCAGGACATTTTTGTAGAATTTCATGCTATTTTGTGTATATTTTATTTAAAAAATATCTTCGAATATCAATCGAATCTTCATAATTTTTTGCAAAAAAAAGGCAATACGGTGATATTTAATATATATATTATGAATATTCATTTTGATTTTTAGTTTATTATTATCTATTATTTATATTTTTGCTTGAAGGCAATTAAAATGCGTATATCCGCAATAAAATTTGATAATTATAGAAGATAATGATGACAAGTGAATTTCGGTAAAGAATTATTCGGTGTGTAGAACATCGTACAGACTGTTTCAACTTTATAAAGTTTAGTAGGCCTTTGGCTAACATACATACATACATACATACATCACACTGCCGTTTATATTACGTATTAGAATCGATTAACTCAAGGGACAAAGACAAGAATACAAGAAAATGCTGAAATTGAGTTTATTCCTTTTTTAATCAGATAGTTTTCAAGGAACACAAGAGGTTTGGAAATCTGGATTCAAATTTCTGGGAATATTTTAGTCCACATTAAAGCGAGGTAAATCTAGCCAGAAGCTGATGTTTTTAGACTTTATTTTTCTGAATGGCGGCGCCATGGGCAACGAGAAAGTTTAGTAAACACTCCAGGCTTTGGGCCCGTTTTACCAAACATTTTCTCCTTCCTCAATGATACCATACATCGGAAAAAATAATTCTAGAAAATTGTCGGCTTTAAGTAAACTCTTAACAACACAATTTTACCTGGACTATCTCATTTCCAGCTTTCTTTTTTTTGGACATGTTGTTTGTCATCCACTTGGCCTCAACCGAACGCATTCTTTCATGGAGTTCCTTCAGGGCTCGTAAGGCAGAGGACTCTGAAAATATAACAAGGCCCAATGAAGGCAATATCAACTAATTCCATATATCACTACACAGGGTCATAAGCAGTATGTTTCCTGCCCTATCCCGAAATCTTTACCAACAGTGATATTTTTACATGGTTTTATTTAAAAAAAATACAATAAAGGATATAAATAGCAAGAAAACATATAACAAGTATCAGTTAGTATAGCATTTATTCTAAGGCGAGGCAGCAACAAATAAATGAATTAAAACTTTATTTAATTCTAATGATTTATTAAGCAAACAAAAAACAACTATACCAACTATTAACATCTTTTCTTTGTATACGACTTAAGTTTGGAGAAGACATATCCAGTCTGATGGATAAGGGTAAATTGAATGATATCTGGTATCTCTATTTGAGTCAATCCTCTCAGAATCTAATTTCTGATCGACTTGTCATGGAACTGATCCTGTAGGTTTCTATGAATATGGACACGCCCAAAACTTCTGGTCGGCGTCGAAGGATTGCTTGTTTCCTACTCTAGAAAGGCTCTATCTCAATTAACTCCACTACATTCGAAATAAACGTATTCTTTACTGCTCAACACATGGGAAAAAATATTTAAACCTGTCATAAATTCTTCGATAACTAGATTCTTTTGTTATGGGGTCAGCTGTGTTGTTATTACATAATAACCCGTGGTTTTAAATATTTAGTAATTGATAGAGGATCTCATTTTTTTATACTTTGAATTACTCGTATGTTATCCTTTTCTCTGTGTTCTCGCTCCTCTTGTCGAGTATATGATAGTTTTTTTTTTAAAAGTTAGTTTCTCTCATCTACGTATCTTTTCATCTATCTTTGTAACATGATGATAATTGCAGAGTTGAAAATCTTTGAGTGGGGAATCACTTTCTTTTACCTCTTTTTCTTTCTCTCTCTTTACACTCACCGCATGTTAAACTTAATACGTATCTCAATCTTGTTCTTTCATTTCTTTGATTCCCACTAGCTCACCTAATGTATAGATATCATTGTTTATCGTTTCTCTTCTACTATCGTAAATACTAATTACTGTACTTATAAATATAACATGCTGATTGATTTTTACTCATTCTTTTTAATGTCTTATATGCTCTTTATATTACTTTTTCTATTTTTTATTCACAATCATATTCTTTCCATCTTATTTCTGTTCTATATATGCAATGCTCATTTTGATGATTGCTTTCGTTTGGCGTTTGCTTTATCATTATTTAGTATCAATTTATTTCTACACCTCTGTTTCGCTCAATTAGTATTTGTTTCTTTTATTTTCCACATAGTTTTTCTCCTCGACACTAAATGAATAAGATACAACTCACACTAAAGCTGAACCTCTCCTAAATATACTCATTTATTCGCGATCAGTCAAATAAACACGAGTTATATCGGTGTTATTTACATTCGTTTCTGAAAACAAGTAAACGACAAAGCTCAGAGTTCAAATATATTGTGACACGTAGACTTATCTATGCGGATTATATCCCCCTTAGCGAGGCATGAAGAGAGAGAGGAGATGACAGTACCGCACGCGGAGTCATTTTAGTGAGGTTAAAGATGAGGAGGTAGGAAGAGAGGGCATGGTTGGGGGCCGCTTAGGAACTGAGTTGGAGTTGTTAAAGCAGAGTATCGAAGAGAGAGAAAGATGTCTGGATGAGCAGTATTCGAATTTGTAAGCGATGGCATGAACAAGAGACGCAAGGATAAAGAAGCTACTGATGATGTCACAAGCACGAGCATTTTGGAACTCTCTATAGAAGTAATTAGAGAATTGATAGAATTCATGATGAAGAGTAGACAGGGGGTGGGGGAGAGAGCAATTTGATAGTCTACCAATAAAGAGAGGTGGGGATTATGAGAGAGAGGAGAGGGAGTAGTATGTCAATGAGATGCCAGCGATGATGTATGGATAAAAATCTCGGAGAGAGCACGGGATGTGGTAATGTTCCCTAACTTACTTAAAAGGGATAGTTATTAGGCCAATGGTGAAGGTGTAGAGAGAAGGAATATGGACAATGTTCTAATTATACATCCAGTCTGTCTTTCTCGGAACTGATATATGATTAACCTTTAGTTTCCCACACTCTCCTTCCTTTACCTTTGGTCGTTGGATCAGACCAAAAGGAGACATGTTTTTCATTTACACCGTAGTAATACCCGTGATGTATATGTATAGGGGTTAGGGGTTAGGGGCTTAGGTCTTTATATATTTAAAAAAATCTTATATAAAAAATCGTTCTGTTTAAAACAACCCGGATATTGACAGTGTAAATTTCAAAATATGTCCCTTTCGTTAAATTCGCAGGCCTCAAAACACGGAGGTGCCTAAAAGTCATATGGTCCCTTGTTTTCTTCTGTATAATATTCCACAAGTAAATAATAAAGCCATAGTTATGTCGTAAAGTTCAGAAAAATTATAATCCTAAAAACAAGAATGTTATGGTCGATCTTACTGTATTATTTACATTGACTAAGAGAAAGCTTTGTAAAAGTACAAAGCTAAAATAGAAATGATTTGTAGGTAAGAATTCGTTTAGAACCTGATTACACATGTTTATTTGCTGTGGTGTGGAGTGTTTTAAGGTAAGCGGAGTAAAGATCACATTGTGGTTGGATGTGATAACCAATTGCACGTGATGAGTATCTATGATTAGTTTTGCGCTGCTATAAAAATACCCAAACCTCAGATAGTATTTTCCAGCTAGCCCCCGTGTTGTCTACGTTGACTTGATATTATCTCAACGAAATCATTTTATGTATACTTATAGAATATCTCTCCCATTCGCACGGCAGTTCCTCTCCAACCTTCGACTCCCCCCTTAATACACAGGAAGGACTTCTATATTGTTATACCCATTGTTTAACCTTTTGTTATTTAATAAAAATGTGTTTGAATTGAAACTAAGTTTTAAATTCATAGTTATACTTGATTTGCTGTTAGCCTTTCAGAATTAATGCTATACTACACTAATACACGAAGTATTTACTGACAACTCTAATCCCTATCAGGACGAAATGAAAAGCAAACAGGATAAAAACTGACATTATCTATTTAATATAAATTAGTAAGAGACATCCACACTCTGAGGGACCGTGTAAACATTAAATTATTCTTAAAAAGAAAATCTCCCTGAGGGGGGGGGGCGTTTAATAATCAATGTATTAGAAAGTTTTGTAATCATTAAGTAGAATATTCGAATTTATTTCCAAAAGATCAAAAATATATAACCATTATGAAATGGAAACTTAGTTCTGTCCCCATCAAAAATAAATGTTGCGTGATCTATAATTATTAATTAAATAATTGTTTTGAACTATTTTAGACTCATCCACATAAAAATAATCGTTGATATTTGGAAAAGAAAATGATGGTGCAAGATGGACGTTAAAAAAAATTAATGCTCATAGGTTTTCTTTATTGTTCTGTATTGTATTGAGCGATTGTTGGGTGAAGGTGTGTGTAAGAGCGTGTGAGAGAATAGATTCGGTACAGACAAATAGAGACCGGAATTAGTCGATTTATTTGCATTAGTTGGTATGCTATCTGGGGCGTGATGTTGTGGTATAGAGCCAGTTTGGTGCCTTGACACCAGTGACGCGGATTATGATGAGACTCTTCATGGTGCGTTATGCTAATATTCAGGATACACAGGACTGGGTTAATTGGATTTCAAAAAAAGATAAATAATAGGGAACCCTAAGGGGTATCGTGTCTTTACCAAAAGGCAGTATAAAAAGAGAAAGACGTTTTAGTCAAGGATTGGAAAATATGCTATTACTCTTAAATCAATCCATTTATCCATCTGGCGATATAACGTATTTTGGTTCTTCATGTGTTTTGTTGATTAGAACGGCAGACGCACTAAAGAAGTGCCTTATGTGTAAGAAAAATACATCTTGAAAGGTCATAATAAGATTTATGTATATTTAATATATATAATAATTAATTTACTTATATATATATTTATATATATATATCACAGTATAATACACTTTTTACGGTATTGTGTTTTTGTATTTAATTAGTGTTAAGTTTTAAAGGGCCTTCTTTTGGCCTTATAGCATGAAGGCGCTATTATCTGGTGGTTCCTTGAATTAGAAAGATGTCCGTTTGATACAGTGAATCCTGTTGGGTATCAATATTATTGGCGGGTTAAACTGATATAGAAAGTATTGAAAAGTCCTTGCGTGAAGTATATGAGTCACATATCAGAGATTCTCGGAATCCTAATGTGTGTGCTGTCTCTAACAAGAGTGCAGTTTTAATTAATGACAATGTTGTATCATGATGGTGGGGTAAGTATTACTTATCAGGCCAGTAGTATTTGCGCATAGTGATTGGGTTGTACGAAGAGTCAATCAACCGAGTGAGCCACTTAACTAAATCTAGATAATATAGAAGTAGGGGATAATTTAGAGCAAATCCATATATACAAATATATCACCAACAATTGAATACATGTTTTTTTAGAATTCAAAACATAATACAAAATCGCAGTTATTTATTAACAAGATATAATTAATAATATTAATTAACACCTTCATGTATATAGAAAACTTTATTTTTTTAATCTTATTAAGAAAACAAATATGTGTAGTGGTTTATAAGGGTAAGAAGGATAGAGCTAAGGTACTAAAAAGCTGACTATATAAGACATCTGTCCACTTTGGAAGAAGTAAAACAGTTTAGAGAAGGGTGGATTCAAACTCGACTGTTGCTCTCCTTAATTTTCTTTCTGCTCCTGTAGAGAATATTAAAACTTATATAAGGGTGGGCATTTAAGAATATGGTATACAGGGGAATGAGAGATTGGGCATGTTAAGTAAGAGATTGGTCAGTTTTTGCCGATTACTACTAATCAAAAGGATGAAGATTATTAAAAAAAGAACATAATTCAATCCTAGCTTTAAGGAATAATTAGTATCATTGTCTCATTAAACAAAAACAATAAAAAACCTTAGGGAACAAAAAGTTGATTCTATCAGCTTTAGTATTATAATAGATATATGTATATGTGTATATAGATGCGTGACGTTATTATATTATTTAATTATATATATATATATATTATTATATATAGTTATGTGTGTAGGGAATATGATACAAGAGCAAGCTCAGCAACAATCTTACACCTTAAATCATGTAATAAAAGTGAATTAAAGAATTCGTTTGTAATGTTTTTTCATCAGGCGCATTGTTCTATATGATAAATTAGTTAGTGAACGATGATGTTGAAACAATTGGTAACAATAGCTTCTTAATTGAATTTGTAACATTATGAAATACTTACTAGTTCTCTACTGCTTGAAGTCGACTTTCGCCGACGATGTCCTTCGTATGCTTTTTCCGGTCGTGGTGTAGAATGAGCTAGTTATTGTAGAATAATAGCGGATATTTCCAGGTAATAGCCACCGAAAGCACCCGGGATAGAAGGGAGGAACACCAACACCTGGATGATGAACAGTGGTGAACCAGCCGTGGACCACACCGCAGCGGTGGAATCCGCGTTCAAGTAAGGGAAGCACCTCCAATATACACCAGGCAACCGGACCGTGTAGAAGCCATGACCATAATCTAATCCGGGATAGGAAAAGGCAACCGGGAAAAGCGGCTGGAGATGGGAGAGTCAAAAGCAGGATTCGGATGTGCGAACTGCTGATGAGTCGTTGAGACTACTCCGGGTAATGTAGGGGTATCCACGCCAAGCCGTGCTGGTGTTTTTGTCACTACGGTCTGACCAGGGTTAATGGTGGACGAATAATGTGCTGGTTGATAATTGTCCTTTTTGTGCCTTACTGAAGAACAGTGGTCTGTGGTCGTAGCTGGAATTAAATATATAAAAAAATTTGATCAAGTTGGGTTGGTTTCCGTTGGGTTTTAGCAGTATGTCCAACATGGTCAACCTTCGTTTGGTTATTTTAATGCCGAATATTGTTTTGCTTCATTCTTTATGAATATATTGAATAATTGATTAATCATGCCTGAAGAAGAATATCAGAAGTCTGAACACGTGTCGCAATGTAAGAAAAAATAAAAATGAAAATTTTTTTTCTAAAAATATATCATTTTGCGGACCTTCTTTTTATAATATATATATATATATATATATAGTTATATATTATAGCCTAAATTGAGTCAGACACGCTACACCTAGATTTCACCCTAAATGATCTTCCAGGATAACACAGAACTCCAACATTATCTGAAAATACAATTAGGTGAAAGCAATGTAGGTAGTATCTGCTCAATTTAGGTCTTTTTATATTATTGCTCTGCTTAGTGTATGGAAGAACTTTTATGCATATTATCTTCTTTTTTCTGATTATTTTTGTGCATTTTAATTTTTTTTCAACATACTGCATGATTCGATACCTTTTCTCTTTTTGGATTTTTTCTCGCATAAACATATACTATATATCTGATGGCTGAAGTGATTAGGAAGCCTGAATGATGATAAATCGACCAGGTTCCCATCACGGCTGGAAGTAGCCTGCCAATGTCCTAGCCACATTTGAAGAAACGTGATAACGTCGAAACACGGTGTCTGGTGGATGACAATAACACACACAACCACATCGACATATTAATTATAGTATTATTTATTATTATATAATATATGTGTGTGTGTGTGTGTGTAGTATTTGGTCAGAATGGATGAATCATAAGTTTTTTTTCTTGTAGCTTTTTCATTCATATGCGGAATCAATTAACACTATTGTAATGTGAGTCACCCATTCTGGCATTTTTTCTCTATCTTTCTCTCACTAATCATCAATCTCTCTCTCTCTCCATATATTATATATATATATATATATATATTTTATATATATACATACATATTTTGTAGATTATATGTGTGCTATATTTGTAAGTAAACAGTGCTCAGCATTGACAGTGAGCAACATTTATCTTTGAGTAAAGTACGTGGACATGGAGCCACACTGATTACTGACAGTTTCTAGCCTAGTGATATTCAGTTAAATCCCCCTTCGCATAACTGTGGGTGACGATAGCCGCGGTTAAGCTGTCCGCTCATGCTGAAGCGATCGGATTTTACTGAATATCACATAGGCTAGAAACTGTCAGTAATCAGTTGTTGGCTCCATGTCCACGCTACTTTAACTCAAATATAAATGTGCTGTCAATGCTGAGCACTGTTTACTTACAAATATAGCACACATATAATCTACAAATATATGTATATATATATAATATATATATATATATATATATATATATATGGAGAGAGAGAGAGATTGATAGATAGTGAGAGAAAGAGAGAGAAAAAATGGCCAGAATGGGTGACTCACATTACAATCAGTGTTAATTGATTCCGCATATGATGAAAAAGTACAAGAAAAAAACTTATGATTCATCCATTCTGACCAATACTACACACACACACACACACATATATATATATATATATATATATATATATATATATGTGTGTGTGTGTGTGTGTGTATTGTCATCCACAGACACCGTGTTTCGACGTATCACGTTTCTTCAATGTGGCTAGACATTGGCAGGCTACTTCCAGCCGTGATGGGAACCTGGTCGATTTATCATCAGTCAGGCTTCCTAATCACTCAGCCATCAGATATATATATATGTTTATGGAGAAAAAATCCAAAAAGAGAAAAGGTCGAATCATGCAGTATGTTTGAAAAAAAATTAAAATGCACAAAAATAATCAGAAAAATGAAGATAATATGCATAAAAGTTCTCAATACACTAAGCAGAGCAATAATATAAAAGACCTAAATTGAGGCAGATACTACCTACATAGCTTTCACCTAATGTATTTCAGGATAATGTTGAGTCTGTGTTATCCTGAAGATCATTTAGGTGAAATCTAGGTGTGTAGTGTCTGACTCAATTTAGGCTATATATATATATATATATATATATATATATATATATTATAAAAAAGAAGGTCCGCAAAATGGATTATATTTTTAGAAAAAAAATTTTTCATTTTTTATTTTTATCTTACATTTGCGACACGTGTTTCAGACCTTCTGATATCTTCTTCAGGCATTGATTAATCAATTGATCAATATATTCATAAAGAATGAAGCAAAACATATTCGGCATAAAATAACCCAACAAGGGTTGACATGTTGACATACTGTAAAACCCAAACGAACCAACCAACTGATCAAATATTTTTTTATATATTTAATTCCAGCTACGACACAGACCACTGATTCTTCCAGTAAGGACAA
This sequence comes from Doryteuthis pealeii, assembly GCA_023376005.1. NCBI lineage: Eukaryota > Metazoa > Mollusca > Cephalopoda > Myopsida > Loliginidae > Doryteuthis > Doryteuthis pealeii. The sequence continues at coordinate 94,078,964 of CM042138.1, forward strand.
AAAAGACAATTATCAACCAAGCACAATATTCGTCCACCATAACCCTGGTCAGACCGTAGTGACAAAAACACATCACGCTGGCGCTGGATACCCCTACAACTTACCCGGAGTAGTCTCAACGACTCATCAGACAGTCGCACATCCGAATCCTGCTTTTGGACTCTCCCATCTTCCAGCCGCTTTTCCCGGTGCCTTTCCGTATCCCGGATTAGATTATGGTCATGGGCTTCTACACGGTCCGGTGCCTGGTGTATTTGGAGGTGGCTTCCCTTACTTGAACGCGGGATTCCACGCTGGCGGTGTGGGTCCAACGGCTGTTCACACTGTTCATCATCCAGGTGTTGGTGTCCCTCCCTTCTATCCGGGTGCTTTCGGTGGCTATTACCCTGGAAATTATCCGTTCGATTATTCTACAATAACTAGCTCATCTACCACCACGACCGGAAAAGATACGAAGACATCGTCGGGAAAGTCGACTTCAAGCAGTAAGAACTAGTAAGTATTCATAATGTACAATTCAATTAAAAGGCTATTGTTACCATTGGTTTCAAATCATCGTACTAACTATTTATCATTAGAACAATGCGCCTATGAAAAACATTACAACGAATTTTAATTCACTTATACATGTATATAGGTGTATAGATTGTGCTGAGCTGCTCTTGTATCTATCCTACACACATATATATATATATATATATATATATATATATATATATATATATATATATATATACGTTCACGCATCTATATACACATATACATATATCTATTATAATACTAAAGCTGAATGAATCAACTTTTTGTTCCCTAAGGTTTTTTTATTGTTTTGTTTAATGAGACAATGTTATACTAAATTATTCCTTACGTCTAGGATTGAATTATGTTTTTTTTTAAATAATCTTCATCCTTTTGATTAGTAGTAATCGGCAAAAACTGACCAATCTCTTACTTAACATTGTCCCAATCTCTTTCATCCCCTGTATACATATCTTAAATGCCCACCCTTTATATAAGTTTAATATCTCTACAGAGCAGAAAGAAAGATAAGGAGAGTCAACAGTCAGTTGAACCACCTTCTCTAACTGTTACTTCTCCAAAGACAGAGCTAATGCTGTTTAGTTACCTAGCACCTCTTACCTACACTACAAATTGTCTTAAATTTTAAAAAAAGTTTTTCATAACTAAAGCTGATAATTAATTAAAACTTATCTTGTAATAAAACCGGGATTTGTGATGATTTGGAATTAAAAACTGTACTAATTGTTGGGATTATTTGGATATAGGATTTGCTCTAAATACCCACCTTTATTTATAAACTAGCCAAGGCCACGTGATTGACTCTTATAACCAATCACTAGCAATACTACTGGCCTGATAGAATACTTACCCCCCTCCACATTGGTCATAATTAAAACTGCACTCTTTGAGGACGGACACACATAGGATTGCCGGATCTGTACCAATACTCTCGAAGGACTTATACTTTATATCAGTAACTGAGAACATTTTAGTAACCAACAGGATTCACTTTATCGACGGACTCTTTATCAAGGATTCCACCAGATAAGCGCTTCTGCTATAAGGCCAAAGAATGGCCCTTAAAAACTTAACACTAATTAAATACAAAAAACACAATACCGTAAAAAGTGTACTATATATATATCTATATATATATATATATATACTCTTCAAATGTATTTTGTACACAAAGGGCACTTTTTAGTCTTGCCGTTCTTAACAACAAAAACACATGAAGAAAAATATATATCGCAATGGGATGGATGATTTAAGAGTAATAGCATTTTTCCAATCTCTAAAAACGTCTTCTCTTTCTTACTCCTTTGTAAAGACGTCCCCAAGGGTTCCATTATTTATTTTTTTTTGTTGAAATCCAATTAATCAGTCCTGTTCCTGAATATTAGCATAACGCATGAAGAGTCTCATCATAATCCGGTCACTGGTGTAGGCACCAACAGGTTATACACAAATACACAGACAGATTACCATATGTTAATAAATGATATTCGGTCTCTATTTGTCTGTAACCGAATCTATGTCACAGCTTAATCACCTTACCCAAAATCGTCAATACAATAAAGAACAATAAAGAAAACCTATGACATTAATTTTTTTTTAAATGTATTTGTTCATCATTTTTTTCAAAATCAACGTAATTTTTTGGAGTAAAATATTCAAAATAATTATTTAATTAATAATTAATAGATGCACGCAACATTTTATTTGATGGGGACATAACTAAGTTTCCATTTCAAATGGTTATATATTTTTGATCTTTTAATAAATTCGATGATTCTACTTATGATACAAACCTTCTAACATTGAATTTTTAACCGCCCCCCCCCCCTCAGGGAATTTCTTTTAAAAATTAATTGTTACACTGCCCAGAGGGTGTTTTCTTGCTAATTTATATAATAGATAATGTCATTTTTTCTGTTTGCTTTTTCATTCGTCTGCTAGGATGAGTGAGTAATATCTGTGTATTAGTGTTAGTATAGCATTTAATTCTAAGGCTAACAGCAACAAATAAATGAATTAAAACTTAGTTTAATTCTAACAATTTATTAAATAACACAAATAAAACAATGATTAACAATATAAAGTCCTTCCTGTGTATAGAGTCAAGGTTGAGAGACTTGCCGGTGGATGGAGAGGATATCTGGTATCTTAGTGATTTCTTGGAGATAATTTCAGGTCAACGTGCACACGGGGGCTGGTCTGGAATCTATCTGAAGGTTTAGGTATTTTGCGCCAAAACTTCTGGGCTCATCACGTGATTGGTATATCCAACCACAGTGATCTTTCCCTCACATAACTCCACACACAGGAATAAACATGTGTAATCTGTTCAAAGAATCATACCACAATTATTTCTATTTAGCTTTGTACTTTACAAAGTTTCTCTTAGTCAATGTAAATATACAGTATCGACCATACAATTCTTGTTTTTAGGTTTATTTTTTCTGAACTAAACATACTATGGCTTTATTATTTCTTGTGGAATATTATACAGAAGAAAACAGGGACCATATGACTTTTAGGCACCCCTTTTTGATCTCAATTAAGAAAGGACATGATTTTCATTTACACTGTCAATATCCGGTTGTTTTAACAGACGATTTTTAGATTTTTTTAAATTATAAAACTAACCCCTAACCCCTAACCCCTAACAAACAACCGGATACTGACGGTGTAAATGAAAAACATGTCCTTTCTTAATCAAGACCAAAAAGGGGTGCCTAAAGGTAATATGGTCCGAAAACAGATATAATTTGACATCATATACTTATATTCATTGCCTAATAATATCCCTAGTAAGTAGGAATTAAATTCCGGGTTGAGATTTATCCATAAGACACCAGCGGAAATGAACACTACCTATTGTATGATTGTTATAATGAATATTACTATTAGAGTTGCCATCTTGTGGATCACACGTGTTGTTATTGGTGTAGCCATCCTTAAAACGAATAGAAGATATTAAGATATCTTTCTCCTAGACTGGTTAACCTAACCAAGGCTAAAAAGCCTAGTCTACTATTTTAACCATAAAATGATTTTCCGAGTGACATTAGCGCGAAGGGGATACACAAAAAGGCTCGTCCAATATTTGAATTTGGGTTGCTTACTGCATTCCCCACGATGATAACCGTTACGTTTAACGCTCATCTATAGATATATAAAGGGCAGTTGGTGTGTATCTATGTCAGGAGGAAACTATGAAAATAAAACAATTAATGACAAAGTAAATATATATACACATTCACTATCATCAAATCTTGCTTTTTGAACAAAAATAATGAAGATTTGATTCATATGAAGATAATTAGAAAATAACATTTAAATGATAATAACATGGATTTTTTTTCATTTGATATTTTAGATAGTAGACATTAACATTTCTTTTCAGAGTAGCTGGATCAATGCAATGTCTATTTTTTTACATCGGGATTTAAATGGGGTATCCCACAAAGATTCAACTCGTGATTCAGTAGTAATGGATCTGTGGGACTAACTTTTAAAAAAAACTCTACACAGAGGACGCCGGGTAGCTGCTAGTTTCAGTATAAAAAATGATCCTCTATCAATTACTAATATTTAACCACGGGTTTATTTGTAATAACAACACAGCTGACCTCCATAACAAAGAATTCTGTTATCGAAGATTTATGAAGGGTATATTTTTCCCTGTGTTGAGTCAGTAAAATACGTTTATTTCAATGTGTGGAGTTAATTGAGATAGAGCCTTTCTGTGATAGGACAAGCAATCCTATGACGCGACCAGAAGTTTTGACGTCCATATTCAATAGAAACCTACAGATCAGTTCCATGACAAGTCGATCAGAAATTAGTTCTGAGAGGATTGACTCAAATAGAAGATACCAGATATCATCAATTTCCCTTTCCATCAGACTGGTATGTCTCTCAAACTTGAGTCTATACAAAGGAAAGATGTTTATATTGTTAGTTGTTGTTTTGTTGCTTAATAAATCATTAGAATTAAATAAAGTTTTAATTCATTTATTTGTTGCTGCTCGCCTTAGAATAAATGCTATACTAACACGATACTTGTTTTTATATGTTTTCTTGTATTTATTTCTTTATTGTATTTTTTTTAAAATAAAACCATGTAAAAATATCACTTGTGGTAAAGATTTTCGGGATAGGGGCAGAACATACTGCTATGACCCTGTGTAGTGATTATGGAATTAGTTGATATGCCTTCATTGCTGCCTTGTTATATTTTCAGAGTCCTCTGCTTACGAGCCCTGAAGGAACTCCATGAAAGAATGCGTTCGGTGAGGCCAAGTGGATGACAAACAACATGTCCAAAAAAAAAAGAAAGCTGGAAATGAGATAGTCCAGGTTAAAATTGTGTTAAGAGTTACTTAAAGCCGAAATTTTTAGAACTTATTTTTTCCGATGTAGGTATCATTGGGGAAGGAGAAATGTTTTGGTAAACGGGCCAAAGCCTGGAGTGTTTACTAAAACTTTTCTCGTTCCCCATGGCGCCTGCATCAGAAAAATAAGTCTAAAAACATTCAGCTTCTGGCTAGATTTACCTCGCTTTTAATGTGGACTAAGATATTCCAGAAATTTGAATCCAGATTCCAAACCTCTTGTGTTCCTGAAAACTATCTGATAAAAAGGAATAAACTCAATTTCAGCATTTTCTTTGTATTCTTGTCTTTGTCCCTTGTTAATCGATCTATACGTATATAAACGGCAGTTGGTGTGTATGTATGTATGTATGTATGTATGTCCAAAGGAAACTACTAAACTTTATAAAGTTGAAACAGTCTGTACGATGTTCTACACACCGAATAATTCTTTACCGAAATTCACTTGTCATCATTATCTTCTATAATTATCAAATTTTATGCGATATACGCATTTTAATTGCCTTCAAGCAAAAATATAAATAATAGTAATAATAATAATAATAATATATATATATATATATATATTAAATATCACCGGTATTTGCTTTTTTTGCAAAATTATGAAGATTCGATTGATATTCGAAGATATTTTAAAATAAGAATATACACAGAAATAGCATTGAAATTCTACATAAAATGTCCTGCATTTTTGTCTCTTATATATCACTAAAAAATAAAGGTTTAAATAATATATGGTGTGGTTAATTTGCATACTGGTTTTAACAAAACCGGGTTTAATAAATAATTACTTGGTGTTATTGATCTGTAATATTATTGTTTTATTCTCCAACCAATTAAAATCAATCCTATGAATAATTCTATATAGAAACCAATTAAGATATAATTAAAATACGTGGAATCTTTTTATATGCGATCATATTTCATCTCGTTCGTCTTTCTAATCTAATCTATTTCATTACATTAAAACTTGCGTACGGAGGGTACATATTCTTGTTAGTAATAATAACAAAATCATTTACATAACATTTTTTTAAACAACATCTGGATAAACTGATTTAACAATTAAAAAAAACAGTTGTATTCATTTTCTTACTAGCAAGAATATGCGCCTCCCTCCGGGCGTAAGTATCTAAGTTTTGATGTAATGAAATATATTGAATTAGAAAGACTAACGAAATTGAATAAGAACGCATATAAAAAGAGTACACTTATTTAAATTGTATTTTAATTATTTTATGGGTTTTTTTTTAATTTCTTAATTGAACCTGCAAACTTGTGACTCCAAACAGGATGCCCTACCGACTGAGCTAAACCGGCTCATGGAGAAGTTGGATAAATTCATACTTTGTAATTAGGAGTAATTCAATTTATATGTTTATTTAGGCGCTAATGGGCTGGCCAGTCAGCTCATAATACTGGCCTTGTGCCGAACTAAGGTAAACTTAATTAATAACTATATGTCCGTCTCTTGGTGTCCATTTGTTGGATTATATTGATGTATAAGGTGTGCTGTGGTCCACCACTTAAACTTATAGACTCTGCATTGACGTGTGGATTAAGTCAGCCAATCAACACGCTCGAATATGTGGTTAGTTAACTATTTAATCGCTGATCTTTGAAAGCCATCCAGTTGCTCATATTTGCCACGGGCGAATGGTTCAGCAACCAAAGAACAACCAAGGATTCTACCTAACACTAAGGAACACCGAGGAACAACCAAGGACTTTGCCCCATTAAGGAACCACCAAGTATTCTTCACTAGGGAACACAAAGGATCTCCACTGTAAAGTGCTCTCTACTGCAGCCTAAAATTGGCGACAAAAATTTTCAAATTCGTCTATGGATAAATAGTAGGACAGACTGGGTTATTTTACCTTGATATAGTAACCGGCCTAGAAGAAGGAAAAAAATCAAACCTGTTGAAGTCTGCTTAAGAAATTTACCTTGCCTCATTTTTCTCGGCAGTGGGGGGAGGCTTAAATGCATACTCCGTTTAGAAATTGACCTTGTATTGTATCTTACTCATTGTGGAAAGGTTGGATAAACACATACTTTGTAATTGGCTCTTATCCCTATCTCTATATTAATACTCGTGTTCCTTAAGTGTACGACAGTTATCATCTTGCAACACCCTCTGGTTAAAAAGGAGATCGTTCAAATAGTCCAAGATGAAATACAAAAATGTAAATCCTGATTATCTGGTGTTGCTTATCCGCTGGATTCTTATTTCTTATAAATGTCGCCACCTCAGCTAAATGATGGACTATTCCGTTATTATTATAAAGAAGGAAAGGAAAGAAAAGGAGATGATACACAGAAAAAATATAAAAATAAAGAATAAGGTAAAGATAATATATATATATATATACCAACCCTCCGCACGTGCAGGATGTGACCCATGGTAAATTTCTTAAGCAGAGAAAGACAGAAGGAAATACAGAAAGAAAGTGAGTAGAGACAAGATAGAGAGATTAGTGGGCACGCGGAAGCGATATCGCTAATCAGTTTCAATTGATTAATAATGAAAAGATATTAAACGGAAAGAAATTAAAAAGAGTGAGAGGGTTAAAACAAGATTATTATACTTTGTACTTAAGAACTAACGCAATATCTCTTAATTAAACATATCAAACGTTGTCATAATTGAATTATCATACTGCGGTATGTCCACAGGTCCAGCTAGTCTGTTTAAATGTATTTGATGTTAATGTATTCGATTCTAACAAGTCGTCCCATACTTCTGACCTTGTGCCAGACATAGATTAAAGTAAGATTTCCGTTTCTCTTTCAGCGTCTTTTACTTTATTTTCTCAAATTGGCCGAATCAAGCAGAAACACGATATCTTTATTTACCGTATCCAAGGTGTATTGATTTAAAGTTTATTCTTGTTTCAAGAGAGATCCTGCATAGGAAAACAAGAAACTCTAAGGAATATTCCCGAATTCCTTCACACTTGAACAATCGAAGATAATTGGGAGGTGGAATCGTCAAAAGAAACTCAAAAAACGATTTGGATTCGATGAAAAGGGTGTCAATAGACTCCATTTTGGAAATGGGCGGGTCCCATTAAATGGTCGACTCTTTTAGAGTTTCGCGGATTTCACAGACTGGGAAATTATTTTCAGATTTTCAGAGTAAAGGTATAAATTCTATAGAGTCTTCTTCTTCTTCTTCTTCTTCTCTTCTTCTTCTTCTTCTTCTTCTTCTTCTTCTTCTTCAAGGCTGGCTTCTTCTTCTTCTTCTTCTTCTTCTTCTCTTCTTCTTCTTCTTCTTCTTCTTCTTCTTCTTCTTCTTCTTCTTCTTCTTCTTCTTCTTCTTCTTCTTCTTCTTCTTCTTCTTCTCCTTTAAGGCTTCTTCTTCTTCTGCAAGGCTTCTTCAAGGCCTCTTCTTCTTCAAGGCTTCTTTAAGGCTTCTTCTTCTTCTTCTTCTTCTTCTTCTTCTTCTTCTTCTTCTTCTTCTTCTTCTTCTGCAAGGCTTCTTCAAGGCCTCTTCTTCTTCAAGGCTTCTTTAAGGCTTCTTCTTCTTCTTCTTCTTCTTCTTCTTCAAGGCTTCTTTTTCAAGGCTTCTTCTTTTTATTCTCCAAGACTTCCATATGCAATGCAATTCTATTATGAGCATCAAACATTCTTGACTTTTGATGCTGGATGAAAGGATGAAGAAAATTCGAGAATAAAAAAATTATTTTTCTTGTAAAATTCCTTTTAACAATTTCAAAGTTTAACGAATCATAATAAAACAAAAATAAAATTACAACACCCTAAATATGTGTTTCAATTTAATCAAGATTAAACACCCAAGTTTTACTCAGTCGGTAGATCATCCGCTTTGGATCCACAAGGTTCCAGATTCGATGCTGAGTAGCACAGCTTGGGTCTGAGCGGTAAAGTAGGGGGAGTTAATGGTAGGTGTGGCTGTGGGAGCCACACCTACCATCAGACGCAAAAACAATCTCTCTGGTCTAGTGCTAATGAATAGGGATATACTCCCCTCGCTGTCCAGCTGATACCAACAAATTATTGACAAAAAATTCAATTGAAGTTAGTGATTACAATTAAATGTTTACAAATGAATCAAATTTTGGCATTAACTAATCCATAAGGAGTTTATATGTTGTTAAACAAATAAATTAAAATCTTTAAAATAATACTGAACATGAGTTATGACCAGTTTTTGGTTTTAATGTGAGTTTAGCTCAGTCAGTAGAACATCCACCTAGAAATCACAAGGTTCCAGGTTAGATTCCAGTTCTTGCTAACTCAGGGTATGAGTAGCACACGTTGGGTTATCTGTGCTGTAAAGTGCGGAGCTGGCGGTAGGTGTAGCACTACACCTCAGATGCAAAACAATCTTCCTGGTTTAGCGTTAGTGAAAAAGGGATTGACTCCCTTGCTGTCCAGCTGATACCAACAATGTGCCACTCCGCCGACTTTACTTACTACATTAAATGATCTCAATCAAGGTGCGATTAATAATAGGTATTTACTGAAGCTATTCGCCACAAGTAATATATGATACAAGGTCACAAGTATTAGGCGTCCGGTGAGGATCGAACTCGCTATTCAATGATAATAGATCTGCAGGATTAACTTGCAAACCATTGCACTACGTAATGTATATAGCATAGGCATATCTTAGTCTTGGAGAAATTGTTCAGGATGTGTTTATTTATGATCGATTGTGTAGGTATTTATCCAACCATTACACCACAATCACCACGGGTAGGATGAGACACAAGGTCCCAAGTATTGGGCATCCAGTGAGGTTCGAACTCGCTATTCAATAGTAATGGATCTGCAAGGTTAGCTTGCTAACGATTATACCACGATGGACGCCTCGGTGCGATCAATAGTACCAAGGTTAAACTTTAAATTATATGGTGCTCTTCCAATATGTGATCTACCGAAGGTTTCTGATCTACTATTGATCTACTATTTATGGCATGTGTGGGTGGAAAGATCACATATTGGAATGTCGGTAGATCACAAGGGTAGATCACATATTGGTATGTAAACAATTCGGTAGGGAATGTTCGGTAAATCACATATTGGAATGTAAACAATTCGGTAGATCCTATATTGGAATGTAAACAACTCGAATGGGTAGATCACATATTGGAATGTAAACAATCACATATTGGTATGTAAACAATTCGGTAGATCACATATTGGTATGTAAACAACTCGGTAGATCACATATTGGAATGTAAACAACTCGGTAGATCACATATTGGAAGAGCACCAATTATATTATCTTAAAATTTTAAATCTAAATAAACACATCTGCTAAACTTATTTAGAATTAAACTTTAAATCTGAAATCCAAATAAGAGCATGTACATAAACTTTTTTTAAATTAAACTTAAAATTAATACATCTTGTTATATATTCGTTCCTGATCGAGTATATAAACGGGAGAGTATCATCTCGGGTATATAATAGAGAGAGGTTAAATCGAACTTAACGGATCTAAATTCCACCATCGTATGTCACCCCGCCGAAAGAAAAAATACCATAAAAATCAGGGAACTGAACGAATGTAATGAAATTTTCAGTGTTGATATATTAATGAATAAGAAATATATGCACCAATTATTTTATTTAAAAACTTACATTTTTTTTCAGGTCAGTTATCTTTGAACCACATAACTTTGAGGCATAACACAGATTCTCAAAAATACGTGGATCAAATTAACTGACCTGAACAAATGTAAAATTTTCAAATAAAATAACTTTCCCAAGGTCATTAGCACAAAGTGAAACACAAATAATTGATTCGGGTAATCGATTTCCCAACTGTAAAAGTCTGTCGACAAAGTCTTTTCGTTTTACAAAAATATTACATCAGTCTTCAACCACGTTCCATAAGTGTCTCGCCAGTGAAAATCGAAATCGTCTTTCCCAGCCTTTACCGTGTACCGCATAGATAAATCAAGCGGTCGTACTTCATCTGGGTGCCTGAATTCGCATCTTCCAACATCCTGGTTCTTCACGCTACGATTCAGACTAAATGCCATCCACAAAAATGTTCAACGCCGAGCATACCGCGAGGGCATCTCGCAAATAGCACTCAACAATGACGCTTCGAATCAGGTGAATGTCTATCGTCACACAGATATACAGATAGAGGCTTGGAAATTCGGTCAATGAGGTGGAGATTCATCGTAGACGTGGTGATAGGGACATACCAAAGAGTGTCAGGCAGACAGACTAACAGACAGACAATGAGAGTTTGAAAGAAGGCGGGATAGGCGAAAAAAGACCCTAGTTACCAATACAAAAATATTCAACGTAGCAAAGAAGAAACGAATTACTTCTTGAGATTAATGCAGGGATTATCAAACTACGGCCCGCGGGCCGGATCCGGCCTACGAAGGCATTTTATCTGGCCCGCCGACGGTACTTGAATTTATTAAAACGTACGGAACGCGAGACGTACTGATACCATTTAAATTTAAATATCAAGTTAACTTACTAAATATTTATGGACTTGAATACTGGAGGTAGGTTACAAAATTTCGTGCGTGTGAGCATTTCACTTGTTACTTACGCAATCCCGAATTTTCACTTGTTACGACTGCTTGAAAATCACGGGTAATTTTCAAAGAGATACTGTGAAGCAACGAATAGGTCAAAAGTTATGAGACAAACATTTTTTGAAAGAGCAAACCCTATATTTTCAATATATATATATATATATATATATATATATATATATATATATATATATATATATATAAGATTTTAATGAAATTACAATTGATCTGAATGTTTAATTTGAAACGATCTTTTATATTGAACACAATAATAATGTGGCCCGTGCTCGTTAGGTTTTCAGTTATCTGATCCGCCGTGAAAAAAGTTCGGTGATCCCTGGGTTAACCGGGTGCATACGTGTCTTGCATGCGGGATGTCAGCTTATCTCTTATTAATGGTTTAAGAGAAGGTGGAGTGAACAGTACTGCCCTGTACAGAGATTGAACTCACAACCTCCAGGTTATGAGTAAAGTATTTTTATAAGCGTCTTGTCATTCCAGTTGATTGGAATGGTTCAGCCAGTGAAGAGAGATAAACCCCAAAACAGTTTCTCTTGAGAACCGTGACCTTTTTCTGTTGACTGGAGAACCTTTACGACTTGACATTACCATGACATTTCTTTGGTCAATTGAAGAGATCAAAATAAAAACCGAATGTTTGGAGATTATAAATTATTGATCTACGTTGCTTACTTTGTTGCGTTACGATACTAATCTAAAGGGTGTGGTGTTCTTTCCAAAAAAAGGGACTGCTGTGTCGTTTTTGTGGTAACCCCAGGTTAGAAAGAATCGAACGCAAATCAGATTGTTCTCTTGTCAAACAACAACTTTATTAATTGTTGCGTCACGGTCCTAAAATGAAAGGGACTGTTGTGTAGTTTTTGTACTAAGTTAGAAAGAATCAAATGCAAATCAGAGTTAGTCCCTTTTCAAATAACAACTTTATTATTGCCGTTGATTTCGCTAGTAGTAACTGCTCAAATAAAGAGGAAGGAAAGGAGGAATGCTTCGTTTACTTGCCAACTGTTAAATCAGCCGTAAAGTCCAACCAACCAACATTTATGGGGAAAATTTGATTTTGCATTTTTTTTTTGTATTTTTTTAAACCCTTACTTATTTAATGTCCTTATAAAACTGAGATTATAAACATTCGTGCGAGTTTTTAGGGTAAAATAAAACTCACGCAGACGTAGTTGTAAACAAACCACGTAATTCCAAAAACATATTTACAATGGAATAGTTTATTTCTCTGTCTGTAACCGAAACTATATCACTACTCAAGTCACAATTCCCTCAGTTATTTACGTCACACTCTACATGATTTTAATTTTATCTAAACCTCAATTACTGATAAAAATTATTTTACATTATTAATACTGTTGACCATATTTACATAATATAATGACATGCAATTATATTCATATATACAACAAAATAGCGGTTTACAGTGTGGACAGGAAGGCTTGTTTGCATATTGATATTAAAAAAATTTATTTTAATGAATATGTGCTTGGCATTATTGATTCATAATTGTTTGGTTTTATCTTAATCGATATGAGCAAAAATCTCTGGGATAAATCTTAAAAGAAATCCATTAACAAGAAGAAATAACTGTAATTTTATTCTTTACTTCCTAATTTAACTAAATAGTTAAATTAGAAAAGTTTAGCAATGAAAGACGGGAATGATGGAAAAAGGATGGAAGAGATAGTTTCAAAGTCGTTCTATTTTTCGATTATACCCCTCTGTTTCAAATCATTTTTATCTACATTCTTATTTAGTTTCATTAGTCTTTCTAATTTAATATGATATTCTATTTCATCAAAAGTTAAATATTGCACCCAGAGGGTGCATATATTTGCTAGTTGCAATAAATGGTCTAAAGTCTAAATTTTAGCCGAGCTAAGTTTACAATTTGATTCGGAATTCTTTTTTTTAATCCTTCGTGTCGTCACTCGTCGCAAATGTTGTCATCTGACAGATACGGACACCCGGTCCTCCCCACTGAAAACAGTCATTTTCTCCCCGAGAGAGACTGCCACAGCTTTTATGCCTCCTCACCGGCCGAACCACTCCAAGCACAGGGGTGACAGGAGGCCTACCAAGAGTCATCACTTACAACCTGGAGTTTGTTAGTTCAATCTCAGTAATCTCACGATATAATTTACTTTACCTACCCCTACGCAATTTAACAAAAACAGCGAATGAAATCTTCAGGACAAATCACAACTGACACCAAGAATGTACGACAGACTGAAGGAGGCGTATTATCTGTATCTAATAACTTATTTACCTGGTGAACAGGTGAACTATAGTTCACTGCTGCACATACAAGAATACAAGCAGGCATATATTCACTCGTGGGGGCGCGTAGTGTAATGGTTAGAGTCGAAGGGAATGAATTCATCGACCCGAGTTCAAATCCTGGACGAGACTGTTTGCATTTCACATAGCGCTAATACACTTGAGAAAAGTAATGAATCCATCTACGCTACCTCCAGCTATGGGGGAAAAGTAGGGCAGACTAGGCTCTTTAACCTTGGTAAAGTTAAAAAATCTGGGATAAGGAAAACTCTGAATTCAAACCTGTTAAATTCTGCTGAAGAAATTGACCATGTTTTGCATCCAGTTCGCACGGAAGGGTTGGTAAATATATATATATATATATATATATATATATATATATATATATATATATTACCTCGTGGACAGATAACGCAGCAAAACAAAGCAAAGATTCTTGCCAAGTATGTAACACCACGAGCTCAGATACAAGGTTTTCTTTCTATAAAGACTTTTTCTGTTGCAAGGACATTCTCGCTCACAAAAAAGACTTTTCATCCATTTTCTCTCGGATGATAATTTTCCGTTTTATCATTTTTGCAATCGATTGGCTGGTTGGTTGGTTGTTGGTTGGTTGGTTGATTTTTTTTTTACGGCATGTCAACTCTTCTTGGATTATTTTATTCCGAAGACGTTTTATTTTATTCATGATGGTTACTTTCTTAAATTCACTTTTTAAACACATTTTTAAACTCATTTTTTTTTTCTATTTAACCCATAGATGGGACCTTAACAGGTACTACCACTCCGTTACTGGTAGTAATTGTGATGAAGCTGTACTCCACATTCCCAGAGCTTTAGAACTGGAACTTCACCATCAGATAGAGTTTAACGTCATCACAGGACATTAAGACTCTTAACCACCGGCTTCTAGCATACATATTATTAAAAAAAGGTTGGGGTCTGCCATAAGGGCAATAGTGTGGGAACAATCATATAAGTGCTAGGGCTCAGCCGATTGATCGGGGAGCCTCTCTGACCGCTCGTCTAGCCTAAGTATGGGCCAAAGTAGAGTGCTGCGTGTCATGGACTGCTTATCCACCAGTCTCCATCCTTAAGCATCATAGGTCGCCATCCACTGAGGGGGGGGTCTTCCCCCTCTGTAGAAATACAGCCGACAGGACTGAGAATGAATAAGTAAAAAAATAAATATATACATATATAAAGGGCAATTGCTATGTATATATGTATGTATGTCCGGATGAATCTACGAAAATAAAACAATAAACGACAAAGTAAATATATATACATTAAATTTGCCCAATTCCTGCTTTTTGCACAAAAATTATGAAGATTTGATTTATATTCGAAGATATTTAAAAATTAAAATATACATAGAAATAGCATTGAAATTCTACTTAACAACTTCCAGCATTTGGGAATCTCAAAAGTAAACAAATCAATACACCAGGGTTTCCATACTCTGCCAGGTGTTCTGGGTAGTCGATTCCAGTACATATATAAAGGGCAGTTGGTGTGTATGTATGTATGTATGTATTTCCGGATAAAATAACGAAAATAAAACAATTAACGATTGAGTAAATAGATGTACACATTAAATATCACCTGTTGTTGCTTTTTGTGCAAAAATTATGAAGATATTTTTAAAAAATAAGATATACATAGAAATAGCATTGAAATTCTAATTAAAAATGTAATTTGTAATTCTCAAAAGTAAACAAATCAATACGCCGGTGTTTTCCCCCGTTACCTAAGGCGTCGCTGAGTAACCGCTTCTAGTAGATGAATAAATAAATAAAGCACCATGAAATATTGGTTATTTCCTATAACTCCAACATATAAAAGGGGAACCACTCTGAATGAATTTTATCTGTTAATTAATCTATCCATTATTTTCCCATTAAACTAACCCTAACCCTAACCCTAAACCCTAACCCTAACCCTAAACCCGTCTTCTTTTTTCCTAGTAGATCAATAAATAAATAAATAATTTATCAGTCAATCAGAATGGTTCCCCTTTTTTATGTTGGAGTTATAGGAAATAACCAAAATATTTATAGTCTAGTGGTGTCTGCTAAACACGGGGAAGAGTCTCAAGACGTGTGTCACACGATCCACCCAAAAGATATTTTAATTTTCAGCTAATAAAAGAACCAAGTCTTTTATTCGTTAATTATAAACAGACTGTCCGTGAACAAAAAAAAAAGACTTTTTGTCTGTTGATAAAAGAAAGAAGAAGAAAAATAAAATCAAAACCTGCGTGAACGTTGGGTGTGGGATAAAAAAAATGAGTTAGTAAGGAAGTACAAAGAACAAGACGCAACCGATTGACACGTTAAAACAAAACGAGGTTTAGCGTGTGAATTTTTCAATTAGAATCTTATTAGCATATTTTCTTTGCTTTATTTATTACACATCAAGAATATAATTTTCACAAATTAAATTAAAAAAAAAACAGATTGAATGACGTGAATTGGTCTCACGTGCAAGCTGGCATTGCCATATATATATATATATAAAGATAAATCTAATGAGTCAGACGAACCTACTAAAAGTTTCGCGTAATGCTCTTCAGGGCTAAGATCTGACTAAAGAGACTTGGAGCAAACGCATTAAATATAGTCCTTACCTCTGTGATTCAAATAAATCATAAATTATATATATATATATATATATATATATATATATATATATATATATATATATACGAGGGTGCGTCAAAAAGTAATGCCATTTTGTTTAGGACAGGTATAATTACCGACACAGGAACATGTATCATACATAACGATAAAGCTGGTCCTCTGTGGATCACATCCCTACTCCTCCACATAATAACCATTTCTCTCAATACCAATGTTTCACCTTCGAATGAGAGCATGTATCCCTGCTCCGTAAAATTCTGTTGACTGTTCTTTGAGCCACTTCTTCACCACAGATTTCTCTTCCTCGTCACTGAAATAATGTTTGTCTCTCAAACCCTCTTTCATGGAGCCGAAGGACCTGCTTGTTCTTAGGTTGGCCATCTTCCTTTTTCTGAACTGCTTCCTTCTGCTTGGCCGGTTGTTTGTATTTATTTCTTGTTTGTAATAAATAAGCAAAACTTGGTTGGTTTTTCATATTTTTTATTAAAAACCCACAGCCCAAACGGGTTTTCTACCGCGGTGAGAAGCTGGCATCTCAGGGGCGAAGGACCTACGCGTTTGTTCCCTTCAGCTAACGGCCACCAACTACCATCAGCTTCTCACTTCACCGCACAGATCCCTGTGCTACTCATACGCTGAGTTAGCGAGGGCCGGTATCGAACTAGGAACCTTGCGATTTTCTTGTCAAGTGCTCTACCGACTGAGCTAAAACGATTATTTTTTACTCTAAGGCACCTAAGGGTCTGTAACCCTTTGGACTGGCACAATAACCAGGAACGAATGTTTTTTTATAATTCTATTTTACTTGCTATCTCTTCTTTTACAGATCCCATTATTCTCACTTATCAATTTACCATTTTATTGAGTGCATAGAATGAAAGACAACTGTCTTAGATTACAATATCAGGCAGAAGATCTGCATTTGTGTTGAATTAAAGGAATCTTCGCTAAGTGGCAAATCGTGTATTTCAAAAAAATAAAAACACGAGACATAAATGCGGATGTAATTTTTTTTTTTAAGGTGTTTGGCGAAGAAGGGGAAGGCATTTGATTTACTATCAGTGTTCTTTGTATAATGTCAAACTGCGTAGAGTGGTGATATTCCAATTCTGGAGCTTTGTGGTGTGTGGAGTGTGCATTCATTGTATTTACTACCAGGTCCACCCTGACCCGGAGTGGTAGTACCTGTTAGGGTTCCATCTATGAGTTAAATAGATAAAAAAACTGGATTTTATAAAAGTGTGTTAAAAATGTGTGCAAAAGGTTTTGAATATACACGAGAATAAATAAAATAAAAACCTCTTTGGTTTGAAATATATATAATATATATATATATATATATATATATATATATATATATATATAATCCATCTCCTTCACCCCATCTATGGTTAAAATGAAAGGGTAAACTGATCTCTATATCCTTAGTACCAATCGGGAAGAAGAATACATTTGAATTGGTTTCCACCAATGAGAAGCCTTTTGGCTGTGGGTGGTGACATGTAATGTTTAAGGATGGGATCCTGATGGCTGAGCGGTCTATATGAATAGTTTTATACAGAATCCAATTAAAATATAGTTAAAATAAGTTTAATCTTTTTATATGCGTTCTTATTTAATTTCGTTAGTCTTTCTAATTTGATATATTTTATTACATTAAAACTTTAATACATACGCCCGGAGGGTGCATATTCTTGCTAGTTAAATACAATGTTTACTCTGTCATAGATTAAACACAGAAAATTACTCTGTAAATATGGACATGTTATTTTGTGGTTTTTTATTACTTTTTTTTCTTTTTTGTCTCCTCTTTCAGAAACTGTTTCTGTGCAAACAAGAGACACGGGATTTGTTTTGTTTGGTTAGTTTTGTTTTGTTTTACGGCATATCAATCTCAGTGGGTCATTCAATGCCAACCAAGTTTTGGATTCGTAGCGATAGTTTGGTAGAAAAAAATATGTACATGTATAGATTTTGACATGCCATAAAATACAAACCGACCAACCAAGTCGCATGATTATATTTTAGTGATCAGTTTCGATCAGTTAAAATGTCTAAAATCAAAACTCTATTGATTTCATTATTTTCCTCCAAACGCAATTGCCTTACTGCATTCCAATGTATTATTTTTATTATTTGTTTTTATGCCTCCTTGGGTATCTCCCCTTTTTACTATCTTCTCAACATGTAGCGACAATTCTTCCAAGCTATAGTTGGTTCGGTGTTACTGTATGGCTGCACCACTTGGACCTTAACAAAGTGCATAGAGAATAAACTAGATTGAGCTTCACAAGAATGCTGTATTCGATCTTAAACAAATCGTGGAAACAAAACCCCACAGAAAAGCAGCCACTTGCCCCCTATCACACAAACCATCCGACATGCTGGACACTGCCGGAGAACATAGGACGAACTCATAAGTGTTCTCCATGGAAACCAGCACATGGACATGCCAGTGCGGGTAGTGCAAAGACCTACATAGACCAACTCTGTGCGGATATTGGATGCTGCATAGAGACTTCGATTTACATACCTGCCGAGGTCTCAAGGCCATCAGCTGCACTAATATGAACACTATTGTCATAATCATTAGGTATCTAATGATTATGTAACAAGAGCACCTCCCGATGACAATGAATGATAGGGATAGTTAGCGAGAGATTGTCATGGATATTCGTGCTACAAGCTGATGATGATGATGATGATGATGATGATGATGATACAATATAAAAGTCACACAAGCAGACCACCCCCTCGAATTTTGTCCCATGACCGATATATCAGTTCTAGATTTTATTCATCGATATCAAGGGAATACTTGAATTTATTTGCAAAAATGTATCATCCTATTGAAGAAAGTCTGTTAATACCACAATTCTCACAGGTAGAAGAATAATCTAAATGTGACTATTCCTATATTTTGAACAGAACTCGTTTTTCTTCTGGGCATCAGTTCATTTTTATATTGTATTAATGCATAATTTAACATAAAATTCCCAGTTTTTTCTCTCTAATCCGTTGTCATATTTTGCGTGTTTGGTGATTTAATGTCAGTTTGTTTAGAATATTTTAAGCAATTCTTATTTAATCTATATATTAATCCTCGTGTTCCTTATTTGTACGACCGTTAACATCTTGCAACACCCTCTGGTTAAAAATTAGACCGTCCAAATCGTCCAAGATCAAAGGAAAAATGGAAATCCAAATTATCTGGTGTTGCTTATCAGCTGAAATCTTATTTCTTATGAGTGTCGTCACCTCAATTAAATAATGGACTATTCCGTTTTTATTATAAAGAAGGAAATGGAAGAAAAGGAGATTCTACACAAAAATTATAAGAAAGAAAGAAAGTAGGGGAAATACATAGAGAGAAGTGAGCACGCGGAAGCAATAACGCTAATCAGTTTCAATCGAACATAATGAAAAGATGAAACGAAGGAAAGAAAAAAATGAGCGAGTGAGTGAGTGTTTATGTGTGTGAGAGAGATAGAGGGAGGAAGAGAGAGTTAAATGTAGATTATTAAACTTTTTACATATTGAACTATTTCGCAATAGCTCTTAAATAAACATATCAAACGTTGTAATAATTAGATTATCATTCTGTGGTATATCCACAGGTCCTGCTAGTTTATAAATAAATGAGTGGATGAATAAAATGAAATAAACGCTGAGAAATCCAATAAAAAATTAGGTTAATGCTATTGTCAAAATTATTATGTGTTCCCTTAACTGGCGTCAGTATCAAACGTTGTCCATTGTGGATCAGGGTTGGGTCGTTAGCACCACTTAAACCAGCAGGCAATCCCCCTGACAGCTTGAAAGTTTGGCCTTACTGGTGCACTTTATTTTCTATTGTTTAACACAGCGACGTTTTTGCCTTTTTATTTTCCCTTGGCATAAGGACAGTGTAAACTTTCACGGGCTGTGCAAACGACAGCTTCATTATGTCGTTTCTTCATTAAGCCAGGAGAGTAGCAAATTTTACACGACGGATTATAGTCTTCTCTATTGCTGGTTTCAGGGTGCTACACTTGAATGACTGAATCAAAAGGCAAGCGTAAAGAGAGAGACAGAACAGAGGTGGTGATGGAGGGATGCTAATAAACAAAAAAAATCTTGTGACAAACAACCGAGAAAAATGACGGAGCTGGTTAAGGTTTGTTAAGAAAGAAAGAAAAAAAATGAGAACATGATCACGTATAAAATCCAGAAGAAAATATATAAGTTATATTCTTTTTTAAAAAAAAAGGGGGACCATATGACCTTTAGGCACCCCTTTTGCGATCTCGATTTATAAGGACATTTTTTTCATTTACACCGTCAAAATCCGGTTTGTTAGGGGTTAGGGTTAGGGTTAGAGTTAGGGGTTAGGGTTAGGGTTAGAGTTAGGGGTTAGTTTTATAATTTTTTTAAAACTCTAAAAATCGTCTGTTAACAAACAACCAGATTTTGACGGTGTAAATGAAAAAAAAATGTCCTTGTGAATCGAGATCGCAAAAGGAGTGCCGAAAGGTCATATGGTCCAAGATTGGGATTGTAAGCGGGGCTTCCCACGTTGGTAACGTGACAATTCAAGCCCTTAAACCTTCCTCTCTAAGCGATTCGACTCTGAACGAATGCGTGCGTCTTTTCGATCCTTGAGAGACCAAACATTGGAAAACCTGTAAGTACATTTAACTCTTTTACATCATACTTCTTTGCGTTGATTGGAATACCATTGTGCCCATTTTGTGGTTTAGGATTTATAACATTTTTTTAAATCTTTATATCTCTTATTATAATGGAGATTCGGGGTCTGTCTGTCTGTAATCGAAACTGCCTACGTCACAATAGCATCAGGAATTGCGTAGGTTTATTAATGAGTATTTAATTTATAATAAAAATTATACATAGAATAAATCTTATTTATTTACAATGTCTTTATGAAAATTTGTGTTAGATTTGTCTCAGAACAGCCCATGTTACTAACACGTTTAAAATCCAGCAATGTGTCACATATATTACTAAGAAATAAGGGTTTTACATAAAATATAGTGTGTTTAATTTGCTTACTGGGTTTAATAAATAATTTCTCGGTGTTATTGATCTCTAATGTTATTGTTTTATTCTCCAGCGTATTAAAATCAATACTATGAATGATTTTATATAGAAACCAATTAAAATAAGTGTGATCTTTTTATATGCGTTCTTATTTGATTTTCTTAGTCTTTCTAATTTAATATATTTCATTACATTAAAATTTAAATACTTACGCCTGGAGGGCGCATATTCTTGCTAATGTATATAATTAAATGTTGATATCCTTTGTTAAATTGACTTTGTCTTTTCCTTACCGAAATGTTCAGTGTTAGGTTATCATTTCGATAGCCTAATGCATTATAAGGATACGGCTGTTATCTTCGAACTAATACCCCGCTAATTCTTATAACCGTATCGCTTTTTCTTTCTAGAATCAGAGCCCGATCTGTGGCTTGTCTAGGCTATAATGAGTTATCAGGCCTTGAAATTTTGTTTTCTATACTCAATAGTCAAGAGGGAAGTGGTAAAAATTGATGACAAAAAGAACCAAATGAAGAAAAGTACATGAGAAGAGTTGGATTCATACCATTCCCAGCGCTATTGGAAATGCAAAGAGCCTCGTCCGGTGTTTTAAAAAGAAGTACATACATAATATAATATGTACAACAAACGCAATTCCTTTATCTCTTGGCAAAAATGACCCTAGACGGGTTGACATGCCTTTAAAACCAATCAGTCAATCATAGATTTGTCACTTCTATAAGATCTTCATACTTCAATATATATATATATATATATATATATATATATATATATATATATATATATATATTAAAATGCCTATAACAACTTTCTCATCAATTTTTCGCCTTCCAGCCTCCACATTAATTTAATTTTTTTTAAAACTGGAACACATCACCCTTGATGATGGCACTTCGAAGTGCCGAAAGCACTCGGGACCTGAACTTTGGTGGATTTATCCACGAATTCCATCCAAATATTAAAAAGTTGGCCAGAAAACTCGAAAAGATCAAAAATAAAATTGTTAAACAGGAGATGTGTCTTTTGTTTAATTCTACATGTATAAATGAAAGAATGCTGCCCAAATACACACACACACACACACACACAATATATATATATATATATATATATATATATATATATATATATATATATATATATATCAGTGGGTTAGAAAAGGGATTTCATATATAGCACGAATATCCATGAAAATCTTTCGACAAGCATCCCTATCGGTAATCGCCACAGGAAAGTTCTCTGTGCAGCATCCAGAATCAGCACAGAACTGATCATTTAGACTGTCACCTGTCTATTGCAAGTGAACTTAGGCAAGTGACAATGGTAGCTCCATCTAGCTAATGTCCTACCATATTTTTATCAGTCAATCACTGGATAACAAGGGTAGCCAATGGTAGGCCATATATATGGCAGCAGGTTTCGACACGCATCTGAAAAAAGTCAAAAATGGTTGTCTGCGAATGTTTACTACTACACCAGTCCCAATGTTTGGCCTCCGAACTCCCCAGATCTTAACCCCATGGATTATTATGTATGGGGCACTGTTGAGAAAGACACCAATTGCCTTGCCAGTACTACAAAAGCCCAGTTAATCGACAGAATTAAATTAGTTTTTGAGACCCTTCCCAGAGAAACTGTAACATCAGCTTGCTCCAGATTCCAGAGCAGGATTGAGGTTGTGATCGACGCTATGGCGGTTATTTTGAGTGAAACTTGTTGAGAGTAGTGTAATTTCCGTGTCTGTTGAATTTCTTTATCAAATACTATCAGTTACGATTATGGATCAAGCACCCTGTCCTTTAAGCCGATAAACTAGTTTTCGTTGTTCCTTTAGTTTTTTTTTTTTTTTTTCGTTTGAAAACAGTCTATTTCTAATTACGATGTGATATCATTTATTTTCCATTCCCTGTTGTCTCTTATCAACCGGTTTTGTTATTTCGCTTTTTGTCATAATTATAAACTGTTATATTTACATACAACTGATCAGTTAGACAAATAACAACAAAGTATTTAACCGCCAAAATCTTTAAAGTCGACTTTAAAAAAATCAAACCATTTTAATGCTCATCGTCTTTGCTTCTTTTTTTATCTTCATTTTTTTCCTTTTTTAACAACCGATCCTAATTTATAATCATCTTCTGCGTAATTCGTGTGAATCGTTTCATCTCCGTTTCTCTCTCATTTTATTCTTCTCGCTCACCGGAAGTGACGTTGCCTCGTTTTCAGATTGGCTAATATGCATAAACTGGTTTGTGTAAACAGTGACACACGCTGAAGATAGCTGCTTCTTCTCAAGTAGCCAGTAGTTTTCTCTTCAAGACGAAAAGTTACAGGTAAGAAAAAGTTTTCTAAATTAAAGAATAAACTTCATTCTTTTAAATGTTTTAATTTTATTTTATTTTTTTCGATATTTTCATATCTTACATGGGTACAAATGCAGAATAGCACTCAAGAGATAATATCATTAGAATCGCATTTTACGTATAAATAGCATTAGATTACGGAAACTCCCGAATCTAATTAACCCTAACCCTAACCCTAACCCTATCACTGATCCTAAACCTATCCCTATCCCTATCCCTAGGTCTCAAAGGTTTAGGGTATTTCTGTAAAATGTAATGCTTTTTATACGTAATCTAATGAAATTTTCTCTTGCGAGCTATTCTGCGTTATTACAGGTTAGCGTTAGTTTTATGGTTACGGTTTGGGTTAGTGTTTTTTGCAATCTAAGGCTATTTATAAAATGCAATTCTAATGATATTATCTGTTACGCGCTATTCTACATTTGTGCCTCCTAACCCTGACCTTGACCCTAACCCTAACCTTTCGGATATTTCCGTGAAATGTAATGCTTTTTATACGTAATCTAATGATATTATCTCTTGCGCGCTATTCTGAATTATTATCCTTGGATGTTTACTGAATTATTTCTATGCTTTCAATATCTGTACCGAGATTTTTCAATAGTTTTTCTTATAATTATTTATTAAGTTTTACTTAGTTGTGGCACAAGGCCGGATGTATGGAGCATCCAGTGAGACTCAAATTTACTAGTAATGATTTTACTAGCCTAGCTTGCTAACTATTACCCCACGTGAGGAGCACTAGTTTTTTTCCATATGTCAACGTGGTAATTATACTTATATCTTAAAATAACTTTAACCAATAAAATTGAGATTTTGTTTATAATGTTTGTGCTTGTACGTATAGTTGGTTGATTGATGGGGGCATGTTTTTATTTTTTGTTTTTCGGCATATCAAGCTCTTTTCGGGTCATTTAATGCCGAATCATTTTGATAATCAAAGAACTTAGGTAGCTTATAGTACCTACTACTGGTTAAGTGGTCACCCAGTTAAGTATTATATATATATATATATATATATATATATATATATATATATATATATATATATATATATATATATATATATTAGATCTTATGGGTGCTATAGTTTTAGGCAGAGAGGTTATATTTGAGTAAGTCTGAAGATCAAATAGGCGAGAAACTGTCAGTAACCAGGTCTTGACTTCATGTCTACGCTACCCTAACTCAAATATATATATATATATATATATATATATATATATATATAAGTTAAAAGAAAGGAAATGAATCCGACGGTATGAATATAGATAAAAGGATATGAAAACACCACAAAATGCTGTTAAAGTGAAAACATTTTATAAAATCGAAATATTGTTCAATATTAGCTATGAATATGTTATAAAATGTTTTCACTTTAACAGCATTTTGTGGTATTTTCATATCCTTTTATCTATACTCATATATATATATATATATATATATATATATATATATATATATATATATATGAGGAGTGAAGGATTGAGTAAATCCGACAAAATGTGATTGAAAATAGAGGAAAAAGTGGATATAACAACACAACAATTAAATTCAATTGATATTTCGCCCTGGTTTTAGCGAAGTTTTGTCAAAATGTATTTTAAAGACAAAATGCTTTTTACAGTCTCCTTTTATACTGAAAAGGTAATCATTCTACCCGCCCTCAAAATTACCTTTCATATATATATATATATATATATATATATATACATGGAGAAAAGTAGACAAACACGGGATGTTATGGAAACTGGATGTTTATTGTCGACGATGCAGCGTTTCGGTCATTTAGACCTTCTTCAGGACACAAATATAGTTCTTGCTTCAATGAAGGGCATTTTCAAAATGGTGAAAACAGTAGGTTGCCAGTAGGGACAAGGAGTGGTTGGGGGTGGGTAGTGAATTTTCTTCTCTCTAGATGGGGAGTGTTTATATGGTGATGCAGGTGTGGGTCAAGAATGTTTGATGATGGGGGTGGGTCAATATATATATATTTCGAATTTTAGTAATGACGGACACCGTTAGACGTTTTGATTTGATTTTAGATAACATATATCAAGGGGCATTGTGGCGTGTGCGATGCAATGGTTATTATCATGGAAACTCGATTTGAGAAGATAAGTTCAAACACTGTTTGCGGCTATTTGAGTTTCATTTTATGCTAATACCCTGGGAAAGGAATGAATCACTCTCCCACCACCATCATGATAAAAATATATGGGTAGACTGGTCTCTATTTCTCTTTTAGGTGGCCAAACCGGTTCAGGAAAGAATTAATTCAAATTGTGAACATGTATAAAAATAGATTAATTAAATGTCTTTGTTTTAAGAATTATTTTGATCTTTTAAAACTAAAAGATTATAAATGGAATTATATATATATATCTAGAAGTGGCAACCCGGCGTTGCCTGGGTAGAGGGAGTATTAAAATAAGTTAGTTTTGCAGATCTATAGATTGTTCTGGTCTTTCATAATTAATTTGTTTATGTTTTAATCATAAACGCACCTATTCGTACTTTTGCTATTCAAATTTTAATTTTTAAATATCTTCATGAATATAAATCAAATCTTTATTATTTTTTTGCATAAAATGCAACCTCTGGTGATAGTGAATCTATATATATTTACTTAGTCGTTAATTGTTTTATTTTCGTAGTTTCCTCCGAACATACATACATACATACATACATATGTACCAACTGTCCTTTAAATATGTATAAGAAGCAGCTACCCTTCACTTGGGGAGAGAGAGAGAGAGCGGGGACACAAAAACCTGATATATTGATTTGTTTATTTTTGAGATTTACAAATGCTGGACATTTTTAAGTAGAATTTCAATGCTATTTCCATGTATATTTTATTTTGTGAATCTTCATGATTTTTGCACAAAAGCAAGAACTGGTGATATTTAATGTATATATATATATATATATATTTACTTTGTCGTTAATTGTTTTATTTTCATAGTTTCATCCGGACATACATACATACATACCAACTGCCCTTTATATATGTACTTGAAGCGGCTACCCGGCGCTACCCGAGTATACGTATCGATTACTTTTGTTGAGAATTCTTGAAATGATACTTGTATTCCGTGGAATTTCTTCGAGCCCAGCCAATAATCATAGAAATCAATAACAATCATATATATATATATATATATATATATATATATATATATATATATATATATATATATATATATATAAGTTTGGCTAGACACAGCAACTACTTCAGACCAGAAACGAACGAAACCCGACTGACTTTTCATCAGCCCGGTTCCTTAACCTGTCGGCCGTCGACAGCTGCTATTAAGGAGCCGTGTTTTAACTGATAAATACATACATCGGTGTATATATGTTACGATCACCAGGGAGGTAAAATCTGTAAACAACAGACGATCATTACTTTATTACGCTGGCGGTGAAAGTCAATTAAAATCCTAGAGAGCTCTACCGGGTTTTGGGAGCATATAATATAATCAAATAAATGAAAAAAAAAAGCTTTAGGTATTCCTCAAATTTATTTCGGCCTGGTGGGTTTTTTCCCGATTGGACTGCAATATATATATATATATATATACCAAACTTGTTGGTAAATCCTTGCGGTATCTTAGCCCTGAAGAGCACTAAGCGAAACTTTTAGTAGGTATGTCTGACTCATTAAGTTTACGTTTTACGGCAGGCTACTTCAGGCTGGGAATTTTCATCATTCAGACCTTATCACCGTACCATTTACACACCCACTTTTATGAAATAGAATCTTACTGCTATAAACATAGTGCTCTATCCGTTTTAAGGAGAGCTATGCAATTTTTTCGTAGTTAGCAGCCACCAGAAAATTCCATTTCTAGATAGCTCAACCCACCAGGGGTGGAGAGCATATGTATTGTCATTCACATACAATCCTGTTTCGCCGTTTCACGGCTCATTAGTGTGACTAGACAAGGCATGTTGCTTTAATATATATATATGTGTGTGTGTGTGTGTGTGTGTGCATGTATTTGTGCGCGCGTGCGCGCGTGCGTGTGTGTGTGTGTGTGTGTGTGTGTGTGTGTTAATCTTTTAAATTCTTTTATACACGTACATCGAGCTCTCCTGTCAAAACAGACGGAAATATCCAAATATCAACTATGATATGTTTTGCAGTTCTCAGTCACCAAAAATTTGATGAAAGATCTATTCAAGTCAGCAGCACTCTGTTCGATTTGCATCCATTTTGAATATTTTTGTGTAATTTTTGCTATTAATCCGTTGTAAGCAATAGACCATATGACCTTTAGGTACCCCTTCCGCGATCTCGACTCATAAGGACACTTTTCTCATTTACACCGTCAAAATCCGGTTGTTTGTTAGGGGTTAGGGTTAGGGGTTAGGGTTAGGGGTTAGTTTTATAATTTAAAAAAAGACTCTAAAAATCGTCTGTTAACAATTAACCGGATTTTGACGGTGTAAATGGAAAAAATTTCCCCACGAATCGAGATCGCAAAAGGGTTGCCTAAAGGTCATATGATCCTAAGCAATATACAGTTTACATTTATGGAAAGAAAAAATTCTACAAAAAATGCCTTTGTTAAAAAATGTCCCCTTAACGAATGATTCAAATAGATTTTAAGTGCAACAATTTGTTTTTACGAATTTTTCTCAAATTAAACTCCGCCCTGTCAACTGGGGCATTAGAATCGACCGACTGCACCTCAGCAGAGAGGTAAGACTCCCTCAATGTGGCCACCTGTTGGCCGTGTGTGGCGACCCGTGATGCTTAAGGATAGAACCCAAGTGGTTGAGCAGTCCATGACTTGCAATACTCCACTTTGGCCCTTTCTTGGGCTAGACGGGCGGTCGGAGAGACCTCCTCCGATCAATCGGCTGGTCACGTCAAGCCTTAGCAACTATATGATTGCCCCAACCCTATTGCCCTTATGGCAAGCCCCAACGCTTTTTTATTATATAGGTGCTAGAAGGCGGTGGCTGAGAGTCTACATGTCCTGGGAATTAGGTTAAACTCTATCTGATGGTGAGGTTCCAGTTTTGGAGGTTTGGGGAATGTGGAGTACCCTTTCATCACCATTGCACCCAGGTCCACTCTGACCCGGAGTGGTAGTACCTGTTAGGGTCCCATCTATGGGTTAAATAGTAAAACATGTTTATAAACAAAACTGATTATCCATTAAGAATGAATTTATGTCAAAACTGTATCGGCATTAAATGACCCACCGAGATTGATATGCCGTAAAACAAAACCAACCAATTAATCAATCAAATTAAACTTGAAGAATATGAATGTAGGTTTTATTTTGGGAATTAGTTTTAGGCAAATTTATTCTTTCGATAAATGTTCTTGTTAGGAGTTAGGTTTTCTTCGGGTCTTTGATAGGAAGTATAGAATAAAAAATAAGTATATGGTATTTACCTGACATCCTCCTGAAGGGGTCGCCTCAGGCACTGGACACTAGACCCAGCCATGTCCCTTTAATCAAGGGGCAGGTGTTGCCTGGGGAGATAGCCTCTTGGGATCACGCCATTAATTTTCACTAATAGTCCCCGAAAGCGGTGTTATTAGTGCAATAAGCATAGGAATGGTATGGACTCGTTCATATACCAAGGTAGTAATATCTCATCTACAGAAAGCGATGTAAATATACGTATAGAAACGGCATGAACTGCTATTGACTGATTATCGATCATATGGGAATCTGATCTCTCTGATACGCTGGCTCCCGATTACGACAAGAAGGTTCCCGATTACAACAAGAAGGTTCCCGAGTTCGAATAGAAGGTTCCTGAGTCCGACAAGAAATACCTGAAGAAGACCGGGGGGCACATCGGCCGAAATGTTGTACAAATAACAATGAAGATGAGGACAATAGTCTGAATAATCCAAATAATACTAATTATCAAACCTCATCTCAAAAATTCCTAGAAATAGTGTTACAATTTGTTTATCTTTATTTTTTGTTTGATTTTATTCTGATATAAACCTTCTCTTTTTTTTATTATTCATCACAAAACTAATAAGTTTTCAATTTTTGTTTACTTTATATAAGTATAAGCCAGCATGAATGATTCAATGACAGACACACCTTCACCTCCAGGTAGGTAATTAATAATTTCATTCGGTTATTTCCTATAAATCTAACATAAATAAAGGGGAACCACTAAAACTAACCCTAACCCTAACCCTAAACACTAACCCAAACCCCGTCTTCTTTTTTCCTAGTAGATCAATAAATAAATTATCAGTCAAGAGTGGTTCCCCTTTGTTTATGTTAGAATTATAGGAAATAACCTTTTATTCTTTCATGAATCTAGTTAAATATCTTTTAAAATTTATAATAAAAATCTATATATCAATACTCATATTCATTATTTGTGCTATTGTGATCATCTTGCAACACCCTCTGGTTAAAAATGAGACCGTCCAAGATTAAATGCAAAAAATGTAAATTCTGATTATTTGGTGTTACTTATCCTCCGAATTCTTATTTCTTACTAGTTTCGTCATCTCAGCTAAATAATGGACCATTCCGTTTTTATTATAACGAAAGAGAAGAAAAAGAACATGCTACACAGCAAAAATGTAATAAGAAAGAAAAATAGAGATTAATGAAAAGATAGAGAGAGGGTGATGAGCACGCGGAAACGATAACGCTAATCTGTTTCAATCGAACATAATGAAAAAAAAGAAAAAAGTAAAGAAAGAAAAAAAGTCTGAGATTATTCTTTTTACGTATTGAACTATTTTGTAATAGCTCTTAAGTAAACATATCAAACGTTGTAATAATCAAATGTTCATGCTGTGGTATATCCATAGGTTCTGCTAGCTTCTATTATTATTCTAAGTGTTCATCTTATCTTATTTATCTTTTTATTTATTTATTTTTTGGAAAGACCCCAGTTTTGGTAGTGCAGCAAAGTCTCCGTTCTTTTCATCTCCCTTTGGCTACTACTTCCCGACACAACTACCGCCACCACCGCCTACGCCGATGCATCCCCCGCCACCACCTTCGTCGCTTCTACCACCACTAAGTGCAGATTCCTATCCATCAACCCTGGAGCGACAAAAAGAAACATCTAGGCCATTCCCAAGCACAGGTCTAGAATGTGTGCCTTTCAATAACAATAGAGAATACTCACAACTACCAAATGCCTATAGGTATCCATCCGGCAGAGAATACCCACCAAATATTTTCTATCCACCCATGAGAGATATACCCTATCCGTCTTACACAGAAATCGTTCCATTTTCCGACTGTATCAGTGTTGGCTATCCGATGATGCCGGGAAGATTCTTTACATATGTAGAACAGTATCAGTTTGCAAATCCGCCCTGCATGGCCGAACAACCGTTATTTAATAAATTTGGATCGACAGCTCCAGGATTTGGCGAAGACTTTCTCTCCCGTCCCAGATCTGATAAGTCTTACCCAGGAACTTTCGAACCGCAGATGTTTGGAGCAAGACCCGGCGTTTGTCCAGATCTCCAGTTTTGTCAATATTCTGAGGGTGGTGCTCCGACCAATTTTTGTGAATATTCATCTCCCAACGGAACTAATGATTTTGTTAGCTACACCGAAACTGTAAATGTGTTCAGCTATCCTTCTATGGAAAATTCTTCAAAATCCAAAAATGAAAATCGATTCCAACAATCTCCGGACGGTTGTGTATTAATATCCCAATCTAAAGTCTGTTCGAACCAGGTAAGAATATTGAATATTGAAATCTTTTTTTAACTAAATATATATTTTAACAAAATAATAATTCTTATTCCTTAGGGGTGTCGTCACCTCAGCTAAATAATGCACCATTCCGTTTTTATTATAAAGAAGGAAAGGGAAGAATAAGGACATTCTATACAGAAAAAATATAATAATAAAGAGATGGAGAAGATAGATAAAGGGGTGAGTGCGCGAAAGAGATAATGCTAATCTGTTTCAATCGAACAAAAAGAAAAGATGAAAAGAAGGAAAGAAAAAGGATAAGAGTGAGAGAGAGTTAAATCAAGATTATTATACTTTTTACATATTGAACTATTTTGCAATAGATTTTAAGTAAACATATCAAACGCTGTAATAATTAAATTATCACACTGTGGTATATCCACAGGTCCTGCTAATTTGTATTAGATTGTAATATAGATTGTAAAATAGATGTGTGCAAAAAAACTTCTTAAGGAACAATTTCACAAAAAATATAATTGTACAAAGAAAACAATTCTCTGACTTTTAGGCATAAAATAACCCAAGATGGGTTTACATGCTGTTAATATCCGTCAGGTTTTGTTCTGTGTTGCAAAATCGTTTATTTAATCGCCCTATTGATGCGGCTGGTTGGTTGGTTGGTTGGTTGGTTGTTATACGGCATATCAACCGTTTTCGGGTTATCTAATGCCGAATCAAGCCATTTTGATATACGGTTTCTTACAGTTCCTGTTATTGCTTGAATGGTCACCCATCTAAGTATTGAGCTAGCTCATCATTGCTTAACTTCGATGATCTTGCGGGAACCGGTGCTATTAACGTGACTTGAATATAAGCTCTATGGGCGCGGCTTAGAATATGCTGACTGAATACAAGGTGTGTCAAAAAGTACAAAAATTCACGATACTTTTTGACATACCTTATATATATATATATATATATATATATATATATATGATGATCTAGATAATTGATATTAATCCTATTTTTGAACGAAACCTTTCTTTTATTTTTCATTTTGACCTCCATTAAATTGAGTTTTATTCATTTTTTTTTTATTGCAGAACTATACGTCTATGTTTCGTCAACTCTCCATCCGAAGAAGAACTCCTCGAAATAAACAATTACAAATTGACCAACAATCACAAGACTAATTCAAATATAATCGATGAATTCTAATGAAAATCTCTTGATTCGATCAGATTCGGATCAAATTTTAATTCTCTTTTTTAACAATAATCATGAAACTCAAACTTTTTAATATTCGAGCCTTTATTATTTCATTATCCACACTGTTTGACCACATCACTTCCCTCCAATATTTTTATCGGAATATATATATCTATTATTATACTAAAGCTGAGTGAATTAATGATTCTTTGCTAAAGGCATTTTTCCTATTTAGTTTAATGACACAAAATACATCTAAAACTTATGGCAACCCCCAATCCTTTTTATCATATATGTGCTAGAAGGCGATGGCTGAGGGTCTTCATATCCTAGGAATGAGATTAAACTCTGATGTTTGAGTTTTGGAGGTTTGGAATGTAGAGCACTCCTTCATCACCATTGCTTCCAGGTCCCATCTGATCCAGAGGGGTAGTACCTGTTAGGGTCCCATCTATGGGTTAAATAGAAAAACATGAGTTTATTAAAAAAAATGAGTATCCATTAAGAATGAATTTTATTTCAAAACTTTGTCGGCATTAAATGACCCACTAGGGTTGATATGCCGAAAAACAAACCAAACCAAACCAAACCATCAAAATCTATTCCTTAGTTTTGGGATTAAGTTATGGTTGAAAAACAAAATCCATTTCATTTGGTTCTAATTATTCGTAATTTGCAGTTAAGTCAAAAACTCACCCGATTCTTTTTTACATTCTGTCTCTCACTTTCCCCCTCTCTATATATATCTTGGTTAACTACTCATATATGTTATTTTTCTCTGTGAGCGTAAAAAGAGAGATTGGAGAGTGTGAGCGGTAGATTGAACTTTCCACTTTATTTGTATGTTAATTTTCAGAAGCTAATATATATATATATATATATATATATATATATATATATAACGTGTCAATTATATAAGGCTTATATATAAGACGGGTCAGTTTTTTACATAATTGCAAATTTTACCAAAATGATTTTAATGTTTTTGGGGTTTTTTTATTATTATCCGGTCGTACTTATTTTTCTAGTTTAATTCGTTTTGCAATTTAATTCTTTATCACAAGTATCTACCCAGAACTCAATACGTGACACAACGGGTGAAGTTTTTGCTCATATATATATATATATATATATATATATATATATATATATATATATATATATATATATGTGTGTGTGTGTGTGTGTGTGTGTGTGTGTGTGTGTGTGTGTGTGAAGAGATGGAAGTGAATCCACGGTATGTAGTATATTAAGAAAATTTAAAAAAACACAGGTTGAGTGGTAAGTTTATTAGCCGACACTGCAGTGTTTTGATCTATTCATTAGATCATCTTCAGGGCATTTGTTGGTATAAGGAAGGTGATAAAAAAATTTTATCACAGAATAACGAGAAAAGCAAGCGATAGTCCTATCGCTTGCTTTTCTCTTTATTCTGTGATAAAAAAAAAATATCACCTTCCTTATACCAACAAATGCCCTGAAGATGATCTAATGAATAGATCAAAACACTGCAGGGTCGGCTAATAAACTTACCACTCAACCTGTGTTTTTTCAATTTTTTTAATATACTATCTATATATATATATATATATATATATATATATATATATATACTAGCTGTCAATAGTATCAGACAACATGCGTGTCTGTTTTCTCCATTTAACTCAATGTCTGGTTGTGTCTCGCCAACTGTCTATGGGGATGTTCAAGTCCTCCAGGTTTCTTTTGATGTTTTCTTTGCACCTGAGTTTTGGTCCACCGATTTCACATGATCTCTCTCAGTTGAGAGTACAGAATCTGCTTTATCAGTCTGTCATCCCCAAGTCGTTTAAAACCCTGCAATATATGTTATATATCACTAAGAAATAAAGGTTTACATATTATATGGTGTGGTTAACTTGCATACAGATTTTAACAAAACTGGGTTTCATAAATAATTACTTGGTGTTATTGATCTCTAATATTATTGTTTTATTCTCCAACATATTAAAATCAATCCTATGAATAATTATATATAGAAACCAATTAAAATATGATTGAAATACGTGTAATCCTTTTATATGCGTTCTTATTTAATTTCATTAGTCTTTTTAATTTGATATATTTCATTACATTAAGACTTAAATACTTACGCCAAGATGACTCATATTCTTGCAAGTTTTAATAAAGATTGACAAATTCATTGATCAACTGTTCTTAAAAAGGTTTGTATTCAGTTTTATATTTCTCTTTTAAATTATAATCTAAATCTTGCCAACAATTAAGAAGAATGGCATGTCATCTATTTTGCTCCTGTCATCAAATCAGCAAAGTCAATATTTTCTAATTAAAACTGATCGAAGTATGCAATTATCAAGGAAAAATTCAAAATTTACACTAGTATCATCTGCGTTATTCGGACTATTGTCCTCATCTTCATTGTTATCTGTACAATGTTTCGGCCGATATGCCCTCCGGCCTTCTTCAGGTATTTCTTGTCGGACTCGGGAACCTTCTTTTTGGACTCGGGGACCTTCTTGTCGTAATCGGGAGTCATCACGGAATTTCAAACCTAACCCTTTATTCAGTCAACGGGGGTATGTCCAATTGAACACATGGCCTAGTGGATAAAGGAGTTAGGTTAAGACAGTTCTAAGTAACAGTTATCTCTGGACTGCAGGTTCAGTCCTGGTCAAGGGCAGCAGTAACATAGAATAATAATTAACACAACCTAACGCCTCTACCCTAGCTATGGTTAACGGAATGAGAACAGGATACCCCCGTGGACTGAATAAAGAGTTAGGTTCAAAGTTCCGTGAGGGCTCCCGATTACGACAAGAAGGTTCCCGATTACGACAAGAAGAAATACCTGATGAAGGCCGGAGGGCATATCGGCCGAAACGTTGTACAGATAACAATGAAGATGCGGACAACAGTCCGAATAACGCAGATAATACTAATAATCAAGCCGCATCTCAAACATTCAGAGAAATAGTAAAATTTACACAATATCTTCTCAAAACAATTTACAATTGGACGCATGGCAAAACTTGTCTTTTCTTTTGCAGGTCTATGATAGAATTAGTTGTGTTTATCAGTTGAGCATTGGTCGACTGAAATCCTTGGAAGGAAAGAAATTAAGAGAGAAAGAATACAAAAATGATACAGAGAAGAGAGAAGACTGAAGTATAAAAAGTTTTAGTGGGAAACTAAAAAGGAGAGAAAGAGTAATGAGTGTAACAGAGTGAGTTGCTAATAGACAACCAAATGTTTTGGGGGTCATGACACTCATGACACCGGATATGCAGGTATAATCAGCATACCGGATATGCAGGTATAATCGGCATACACCGGATATGCAGGTATAATCGGCATACACCGGATATGCAGGTATAATCTGCATACACCGGATATGCAGGTATAATCTGCATACACCGGATATGCAGGTATAATCGCATACACCGGATATGCAGGTATATGCAGGATATGCATCGGCATACACCGCATATGCAGGTATAATCAGCATACACCGGATATGCAGGTATGATCAGCATACACCGGATATGCAGGTATGATCAGCATACACCGCATATGCAGGTATAATCAGCATACACCGGATATGCAGGTATGATCAGCATACACCGGATATGCAGGTATAATCTGCATATCAGTTTGACTTTCTGGAGAAAAGGATCATTGAGATTGCTTGACGTTACTACAGTTCTAAGTGACAGTCATCTCTGGGCTGCAGGTTCAATCCTGGTCAAAGGCGACAGTAACATAAAATAATTACCACGGCTTAACACTTGTATCCAGTCATGGTTAACGGAATGAGAAAAGTCTACCCCCGTGGATGGAATAAAAGGTTCGATTTGAAGTTCCGTGAAGGCTCCCGATTACGACATGAAAGCTTCCGAGTTCGACAAGAAGGTTTCCGAGTTCGAGAAGGTTCCCGATTCTGACAAGAAATACTTGAAGAAGGTCGGAGGGCACATCAGTCGAAATGTTGTGTAGATAACAATAAAGATGAGGACAATAGTCTGAATAATCCAAATAATTCAAAATTTACACAATTCCCTAATTTCTTCTCAAAACAATTTACGTTTAAATAAATTTTCTTGTATTAATAAAGGATTTATTTGACCAATTATTTCAGACCGAATAATCTTCTCAACGTAGTAAATAAAAATTGACGATATTATTATATACGATCGACCATAAGTTTTCTACCATTGTGGGAGACTTACAATTTGTTTGTAAAATCTGCTACTTGAAGTTGCCAACCCAAACTCTCTCTCTCTCTCTCTCTCTCTCTCTCTCTCTCTCTCTCTCTCTCTCTCTCTCTCTCTCTCTCTCTCCTTTTCTCACTCTCTTCCACTCTTCGCCTGTTGACTTCCATCGACCAATCAGAGATCGACAGGTAGCCTTTCATACGCCATTCCAAAAACTCTTGTAACTTACCACTCTTTTCTACAATTTTTGTTTTTTCCATCTCATGATTTTACTGGGGTACGTTCACTCCAAGTAGACTTAACCACTATTGGACTGGCAGAAAGTTACAGTCCCACGAGTACGTCACCAACATGATATGTATCTGTTACGTCTTGGAAAAGTTGTTAGCATAGTTAGGGTCAAAAGACCCGATCAAGGCCCTAAGTTGACATGATGTCATATTATGTCCACATAAAAAAAATGTAGCAGCTTCTTAGGAAATAATAACATGGTGATATAATTATGATGTCATCGAACACAAATGTCTTCGTGGCCATGTGTAATGTAAGTAAAGTAAGTAAAGTCTAATGTCGGTATCAGCCTGACAGTGAGGGAGTCTATCCCCTTTTCACTAGCACTAGACCAAGAAGATTGCTTTGGCGTCTGAGGTGAAGTGCTACACCTACTATCAGCTCTTCATTTTACTCATACGCTGAGTTGGCGAGGGCCGGTATCGAACCAGGAACCTTGTGATTCCTATCCGAATGCTCTACCGACTGAGCTAAATCGGCCCTAACCCCAATGTCGTAGTTCAGGTTGAAGAAGTATCATTATACCCGCACTAAAACAAGATGCAGCAGGTCTTTGAAAAATAATAACATTGTGATTAAATTATTTATGATGAGCCGATGTCACTGAACACAAATGTCTTCGGAGTCATGTATAATGTAATAATCTGGAAATGATCCCGATGTCGTCAAGTACAGGTTCAAGAAGTAACATTATATCCGCGCTAAAAAAAATTAAAATAAAGATGCAGCAGCTCTTTGTAAATAATAAATTCATTTAATTCAATTATTTGCTAGCAGCCAAATTTGATATGTAAATATTCAATGTCGCCAGATGCAAATGTCTTCGGGACATGTATAATGTAATAACGTGGAAATGACCCCAATGTCGTCAAGTGCAGCTGAAGAAGTATCATTATGTCTATGTAAAAAAAAAAGTAGCTGCTCCTTTGGAAATAATAATATTGTGATATAATTATTTTTGCAGGCAGCTAAGTGTAATATGATGGCACAATGTTGCTGAACGCAAATGTCTTCGAGGGGACATGAAACTTGAAAATGCCCCCCATGCTGTTTAGGGCAGATTGAGGAAGTATGGGTGTAAATTTGAGACACCTGAAGAGAATTTAAAAGGGGGGTAAATGTCGCGTACCGGAAAACGAACGGTAAATAGACTGACTCACAGACCGGTAATGAAGACGACGTGACGCGTACCGGGAGTGATAAAACGAACTCGAGATTGCATTATTGTAGGCATTTTACTAGGGGATAGAGCAGGAATTTAGAAAAGGTTTACACACACACACACACAACACACACATATATATATATATATATATATATATATATATATATCCACATCCAGTACTGTTTCCATGTATCTCGTCTCTTCAATGCAGACTGCGTCAAACCGGGATCAAGCCTCTATCTACCGGGCTAACAGCACGACCCACTAACGGAGGGGAGTTTTTACTGATATATATATATATATATATATATATATATATATATATATATATACTAGAAAAAACGTTACCCATTCGGTCGCACATTGAGCTCGGGTTAGATTGTTGAAAAAAAAACACAATAATGTAATTTATTTTTAATATATTTTAAACTATTTTTTCGGTCAATTTTGCTCAAATTTATCGTAAACATGGCCGTCAACGCTAAGATTATGTAAAATTTGTATTTTGAAAGATAAATTTAAATTGAGCAAATGAATAAAAAACAAAAATCAGGGAATTATCTAATTTTAATGAAAATTTCAGTGTTGATTTATCAATAAATGAATTCTATAATGCATCAGTTATTTCAAAACTTTTTGATTTAATTAGGTATTTCTGCTATGGTAAGTTAATATATAAAATTCATTTAAAATATGAAACGCCTAATTTCAAGTTTCAAATTTAATATTTTTAGATTCTAAAAACAAATATTTATTTCATAACTACTTTAGTTTATATTATCTAATAATTTTTGTAGAAAAACTCTATTGAAAACTTAGGCCCCCTCCTTTTAAACAGAACAAATATTGATGAATATTTCTTTCTTTTATAAGATAATAGCCAATTCAATTGAAAAGAGTAAAAAAAAGATCTCCATGGTTCCGAGTTCGATACTGGTCCCCGCCAACTCAGCGTATGAGTAGCACAGATTAGGTAATCTGATCTGTGCGGTAAAGTGGGGAGCTGACGATAGGTATGGCGCACTACCTCAGTAATAAGTTCTAGCGCTAGCGAAAAGGGGATAGACTCCCTTGCTGCCAGATGATATCATCAATAGGCTACTCCGCCAACTTATCACATCATCTATAATTCATCACATTCAGAGATTCAAATTGGATTACAAAAAACATGTTAGAATCAGTTAAGGAATGACCATTTTAGCGACATCAGGACTGTGCGCAACATCAGGCCTGTGTACCATACTTAAGCAAGCCTTAGGTTATTTTGTTGGGCCAGTTTGTTGGGCCAGTTTAGCTAAGTTGGTAGCAGCAGAGCGGCGCTCCAATCAGACGAATCATGAAAAGGGGATAGACTCCCTCGCTGTGAGGCTCATACCGACATCAGGCCGCACTAAGGATTTTTTTTTTTTTTTTTTTACTTAATAGGTTATTATATGCCGAAGACGTTTTTGTTTAGTTTCTTCTTGTTGAGTATGTAGCTTACCAAGGTCGAAGCATCCAAGATTTGGCGTGGCGGTGGCTGGAAGTTGTCCTCAATATCTGTGGGCAAGCGTGTGCCATGGTCGGCATTTATTACGATTGTCAAACCACACATGCGTGGTCATGTAATACTTACAGTATAAGCAGCAGAAACGCTTACCTAATCAGTCTTAACGACGCTGTGAGAACAGAAGACCAGAATTAAATTATTAGTAGTTAGTTAGTAAATTAAATTAGTGAAATAGATTACTAATTAGGCCTAAGTCTATTCTAGTAGTTTAACAGGTTTGAATTCAAGTTTTCCTTCTACTTGACTGGTTGCCTAACCGAGGTTAAAGAGCCCAGTCTGTTCTACTATCTACCCATAGCTGGAGGAGAGTAGTTGGATTCATACCTTTCCCAAGTGTATCAACGTTATGTTAACTGTAGCTTCGTCCAGGACGAGTCAATTTCCTACGACTCTAACCATTTCACCACGGCCTCCAACTAATCCAGACGAATTATTTTAAAGAATTCTTGGATCAGGGTATTCAATTTTTAAAAATCAGTGGGATCACCTCCCTTAAGAGACAACAACTAACCAATGTCGATTTATTTTATTTTTTTTAAAAATCTGTTCTTCCTGGAGATTGAAGGAAATTTAATTCAGGGCCGTGTCAGGAAGTATACAATGCACAACATCAGAACAAGCAAAGAAATGGTCAAGAACTTAAATTCAGTTCAGTTTCAGTTCTCCGGCAAGGTCCGGGTGTTCATCTCGTTTATCATTTTCCTTCAATTTCTCTGGGTTTTTATGGAATGGTGATGTCTACTAATTTCCTACGTATTTACTGCTTTACATCATGTAGAACTTAATCTAAATAAAGGTTCTGGGACACAATAGGAAATATGTTCTTTGATTGACAGTATAAGAACTGTATGAATTAATGTATAACCAATACTACATCCTTATAATGCCTTAGTGCATTTATAGATACACTAACACTGAACTTTCGCTAAGGAAAGTCAATCAACCAATTCACATGAATAATAAACGTATAAGTGTTTAATTATAACATGTAATTCTGTTAGTCCTTTTATCACAACAGAAGCTGAATATATGCTCTACCATGACCAGTGGAATCAACTACTGCCTTAAGTGACAACAATGAACCAATGACTATTTATAAAAAAAACATATTTGCTTTTCCTGAAGAGCGAAGGAAATGTGATTTCAATAAATGCCGTCTCACGAAGTACAGAATATACAACATTATTTTACAATTTATTCATTCAGAAATTCAAATATAATTGAATAATAAAAAAAAGAATATATAAACATCAGTTAGTGGGTGATTACTTAAGCAAAAGCAGGGACTGTGCGCAATATTAGGCCTATGTGCAATATTTAAGCAAAGATTGAGTTATTTAATGCCGAAGATGTTTTTGTTTTGTTCATTCTTGTTGGGTATTCATTTCTTTTAACTCAGCGGAATCATCTCCCCCCTTAAAGGACAACAACGAAGAGATTTCGATGCCTAGATTAAAATGGCAAAAGGAAATTGAATTATGTTGAGAATTGACGGAGATATGAGGCTTCAAAGATCCCCTAAAAGTGCCTTTTAAATAGTCTACCTATTTTCGTGAAAATTTAAGTTGCCGATTTTATTGGCTTTTCTGATAGATTTCGATGCGTAGATTTTGATGCCAAAGAAAATGCTCAATTCGGAGAATTAGCGGAGATATGAGCCTTTAAAAAACCCTGAGAGTGCCTGAAAATGACCAATTTCGTGAAAATTTAAGGTGTCGATTTTATTGGCTTTTTTTATAGACTTCGATGTGTAGATTAAAATGGTAAAATGAAATTGAATTCTGTTAAGAATTGACGGAGATATGAGGCTTCAAAGATCCCCTATTTATAATTTTAAAAAATATGTTCTTCCTGGAGAATGAAGGAAATGAGATTCCATTAAGTACAGAATAATTGTCAAGTACTTAAATGACCCCCGTATAACTGGATTTATCAGGGGAAAAAAGGTAAAGTAGGCGTTGAAGAACTTTTGAAGATCTCATCTAAACAATGACGTCATAGTTTTTTGCACGCCCATCAATTCTAGAAAGGTCACGAGAAGCGTCACGATTATTTACAAGTGTTAGTTAAAAAGTAATGCCATTTTCTTTATTTCTTGTGAAGTTTTTTTTATATAAAACTAAGGCCTACATTGAGATGCTAACGAGGCTCAGAGCAAGAATTCGACGAATAAGACCCAACTTGCCAATCGAAAATGTCCTCCTTCTACATGATAATGCTCGACCACACGCAAGCATCAGGACAAGGGAGAAAACCGCCTCATTTGGGTGGACAACTTTACCGCATCCTCCATACTCACCAGATTCAGCGCCTTCAGACTAATATCTCTTCGACCCCATGAAAGAGGGTTTGAGGCAAAACCCTCTTAGTGACAAGAAAGTGAAATCTGTAGTGACGAAGTGGCTCAAAGAACAGTCAACAGAATTTTACGTGGCAGGGATACAATCTTTCATTCGAAGGTAGAACACTGCTATTGAGAGAAACGGTGACTATGTGGATAAGTAGGGATGTGATCCATGAAGGACCAGCTTCATTTTGATGTATGATACATGTATTGGTAATTATACCCGTCCTAAACAAAATGGCATTACTTTTTTACTCACCCTCGTAAAAAACATTGTTTATAGGCGTTTTTATAAACAATAAAAATAAATATACCACAAATAAAGATAAGTACAATAAAGATGAGGACAACAGTGAGTTCGATTTTCACTGGATGTCCCATTCTTGCAACCTTGTGCCACATTCTAACCGAGGTGAACTAATTGAGTAAATACCTACCTTTCCCAAGGGAAGGGCGTCACATCCTGATGTAATGGTTAGCAACCTAGTCTCGCAGATCCATCACTACTGAATATCTTGTTCGATCCTCGCTAGATGCCCTGTAATTACAACCTTGTGTCACATCCTACACGTGGAGAACGGGCTGGGTAAATGCCTACTTCGATTGCAAGATTGGGCGTCTCGTCATGGTGTAATGGTGAGCAAGCTCGTCTCACAGATCCCTTAATACTGAATAACGAGTTTGATCCTCGCTGGATGCCCCGTACTTGCCACCTTGTGTCACATCCTATCTGTGACGAACGAGTTGGGTAAATATCTACCTCTCCCCAAGAGTATTAGTACAATGGCTAAATACATATAGAATGGAACATAAAACGGTCCATATGACCTTTAGGCACCCCTTTTTGATCTCGATTAAGAAAGGAAATGTTTTTCATTTACACTGTCAATATCCTGTTGTTTTAACAGACGATTTTTAGATATATTTTTAATTATAAAACTAACCCCTAACCCTAACCCCTAACAACCGGATATTGACTGTGTAAATAAAAAATATGTCCTTTCTTAATCGAGATCAAAAAACGGTGCCTAAAGGTAATATGGTCCCATAAATCAGTAAAAGCGTATGTTATCAGTTCCGCACACTACAGCATTAATTGTTGTTGTTGTTGTCTTGGGTTTTTTTTGGGGGGTGCTTGGAGGAAAGAGGGGGAACGGTAGTAGCTTTGACTAATGAGAAGAGAGCCTCTTTGGTTTGAATTTAGAGTTTTCATTCTCCTAGACCGGTTGCTAAACCAAGGTTAAATATTCCAGTCTGCCCTACTATTTACCCATAGCTGGAGTGAGAATAGTTGGATTTGTACAGTTCCCAAGGATATTCGCGCTATGGAAAATGCAAACAGTCGCATCCAGGATTTGAACACGTATCGTCGTGTCCATTTTTTACGACGGTAACCATTACACCACGTGCCTCCAGCTTGACATTGAAACTGTCAAACAAAAAATAGAATTAAATAAAGATATATATTGGGATAGTATACTTATTTTTGGATTGCTGCATATGTCTTTCGTTGCTATTATAACTGAAAATATTAAGAAAAATAAATAATTTTACAAAACAGTTTAAAATATTCATTATTCAATATTTGATTTATTTCTCACCGACTATGGTACAGGAGGATTGATGTGGTTTATACATTTACTGTTCTCTTGCTTGATGATCAATGATCATGTTCTGTGTTGATGTTACCAGGTGCTACCCTTTTATGGTAGCGTTTGTTGGGAAAGAGTTATCTCCCCTTACACCTATAAAACAAGTTTTAGACCAGAATGAATTCAGAAGAGTTTTATTGCTTCTGGCTCAAATTCCACAGCCCTGAAAATATTGGAGATAGAAGATAGATAGATATTTTCGAGCTTTTCTAATAGAAAGTTAGAGCAACATAGTTGTTTTTAACCCCCTCTCGTACGTAAATAGGATAGGGGTTTTATTGAAATTCCGTTTTTGCTGGACTCCACTAATCTCCCTTTATAAAAGAACCTTCGTCGTTCTAAAAAAAAATACAGATATAGTATATATATTATATATATTGATTTCTGTCCTTATTTTTTTATTGAACGTTTTCTTATAAAAAAAATCGCGCTAATGCGAGAAACTATAGTCGATATATTATAATCCATTCGTTTTTAATCGTATCATAGCCTGAAGAAGATACCAGAAGATCTGAAACACGTGTTGCATATGTAAAACAAAAAGAATTTTAAAAAAAATTTCTGAGAACAAAATACATTTTGCGGACCTTTTTTTTTTATAAAATATTGAATTTTCTCCCGTTGGAACCAGAACAACATTTTATATATATATATATATATATATAAATTAATTAATTTCGGTTGAGATACGTCACGCAATTTCGAAAGAAAAATAACGGCTGAACGATGCCAAATCCTTTC
This sequence comes from Doryteuthis pealeii, assembly GCA_023376005.1. Taxonomy (NCBI): domain Eukaryota; kingdom Metazoa; phylum Mollusca; class Cephalopoda; order Myopsida; family Loliginidae; genus Doryteuthis; species Doryteuthis pealeii. Next base: position 94,123,618 of record CM042138.1, read on the forward strand.
ACATTAATTTTTTTCTCGCATTTGTTTCATTTCACTTTTTTATAGTTATAGTTGTCATATAAAACCTTGATAAAGGGTGAAGGTCACCTGAAATATTGGAAAAATCTTTGACTGACACTGACTCCTCTATTTTTGTCACCTTTATGTAATTAAGGATTATGAAAATATTGGAGGTTGACAATATATAAGGATTGATTGTTATAACCCAAAATATTAGGAACAACAGATAATAATACAAAAGTTAAATGTATTTTTTAACTCAAACAATATTTGCTTTCATTCTCACCGACCATGGTACCGGAGGTTTGATACGGGTAAAGATTAACTGTCCGCACGTGCGTGTTCATACAGCCATCTTGTTTTCTTTCTCGGTGATCATGCTCTGTGCTGATGTTGCTTTTACTAAAAAGTGATATTGTTTGTTAAGAGTTATCTCCCATAAAACCTACAAAAAAAGAGTTGATTCATAAAATCTCCAAACCTTTAATTCAAACTTAACTCAGCTTTAGTAACAATAGAAAATAATACGAAACAGTTGAATGTATTTCTAACTCAACAATATTTGATTGTGTTTTTCACCGACCATGGTACAGGAGGATTTATATGGATTAGACATTAACTGGCCACGTGCGTATTCATGCAACCATACTGTTTTCTTGCCTGATGATCATGCTGTGCTGATGTTACTTTACTCAAAAGTGATATTCTTGGTTAGGAAAGAGTTATCTCCCCTAGAAATTGCAAAAGCTTGGTTTGGTTTTTGGGTTTTATGTTTAATGGCATATCAACCTTCGTGGGTTATTTAATGCCCAAAGCCATTTTTGTAGAAGAATAGCAGTGGTACTATTTAACCCATAGTTCGAGGATGAGAGGTTTCATAAATTCCTAAGGGCATTAGTCCGAAAGTGAACGTAATAGCGCGACTGGAGTTCAAACTCGCTTAGTACGATGTCGAACACCAGAACGTTAGCCATTGTAGCGATTGTCTGCCCCTGTTTGGATCGATGTGAGGTCCAGAAGAGTTATCTTCTCTTGCTGTCAGGTTTTCGCCAGTAGAGGGCTAGAGTATTTAACTAGTAGCCCGGGAAATTCTAACACTTTTTTCTCTCGGGCAAACAACGACTTCACATGGTTTAGGCGCTTGGTGTCTCTGTCCCTTAAGTGGGGGATGCTTTGTTCCCTATCCAACTATCAGTAAGTGACATTCCTGCAGAAACTCTGTATCACTTCCTTAGGACGTAAGTCCTACATTCTTTTTTATATGTTTAGGTATCTGTTCGCTATGTATTACTGTACCTTTTTATGAGTATATGTATATTCCTGTCTCGTATGTATTTCTCGCGTGCTCACGAATTAAAGTCAATGTTTGTTATTATCTTATAACTTCTTTGCTGGTGTAATTTATGTACCCTCGCTGGAAGGTTACTCTGAGCCTTCCAAGTTATTATAAGAACTTTACATCCTATACCACATATATATATATATATATATATATATATATATATATATATATATATTGGTTTCATGGTTGGTTTTGAAGTCTATCACAATGCAAGAAAAATGGGGTAACTATGATGTTGTTCATTTACCTTTGATTTATTCTCAATATTTTTCGTCAGAAGGTTTTTGAAAGCTAAGTTCTGGATCTGTTACCTTGTTGCTTGAATTTATCCATTCTGTTGTATGCCTGGTAATATCTTCCTCGAAATTCCCTGCCTGTGTGTATGTGTAAGTGTGTTTATGTGTGCATCTGTGTGTGTGTTTGTCCGACAATGTCTTAGTATCATTCCAGATTTGGTCTATCCTTTTTTGTTGTTGGATAATATATATATATATATATATATATATATATATATACATATATATATATTATTTATTTATTATAGTGTACAATACATTTATGGTGCTATTGTTACCATTGGTTTCCAGGCAGCATGTTTAGCTACGCTTCATCAAGACAACGCGCCTGTTTAAGAAATACAAAGAAAGTCCCTTCATTTATATCTCCATTTTCAATTCTCCAATACCAACAAAGGTTTTCAATTCCACAATACTAACAAAGGACTACCAATATATATATATATATATATATATATATATATATATATATATATATATATATATGGAAATAAATCCGACAGTATCATTGAAAAGAAATAGAAAAAAAATGTTAATAATATAGGACAGATATCTGTTTCGACCTGTGTGGTTTATAAAGTACAATTCAACTGAAATCATTTAAAATTAAATGAAGACAATTGTAAAAGATGCTTTATAAAACCGGTCTTCATTTAATTTAAAATGATTTCAGTTGAATTGTACCTTATAAACCACACAGGTGGAAACAGATATCTGTCCTCATATTATTAACATTTGTTTTTCTATCTCTTTTCATATATATATATATATATATATATATATATATATTAATAAGTCATCCACAGACACGTGTTTCGGCGTTTCACACCTCTTCAGTGTGGCTAGACACAACAACTATCCTTGGCTAGGGTCGAACTACGACTGACTTTTTGCCAGTTTGATTTCTTATCCCCTCGGCCACTGACAAATTATTAAATACATAGGTTTGTTAATATATCTTTACAGTCACAGAGAGATCTAGTTTGCGCGCAAATTATAAAACTCTTATATATATATATATGTGTGTGTGTGTATATATGTGTGTGTGTTCGAAAAGGGCTGGATCACGTAAATCCCCAAAAGGTTAATATTTAAATGAAAGAATAAAAAGAACACAGAAAAACAAAAGTTTATGTTGGATTTTTGACGTTTATTGTTCTTAAATTATTTTGTTTCGTCATTCTTTTGGAATTTGTGCTTTCATTCCTCGAAAAGTGCATTTTGTTTCTTTGTTTTCATCTGACTATATACAATTTTTATCTTTTAAATATCATTTGTCATTTTGAGCAAAAAATATTATGCGTCCGTTTATTTCTACCCAGCACCTCATCTACAAAATCCTCCAGGGATGTTGCAAGCTGAAATAAAAAAGAAAAATGGCAAATTTAATACATTTATTTTAACCCACAAATCTAAAACATAAACACACATACACACACACACACAACACACACACACACACACACACACATATATATATATATATATATATGTATATATATATATATATATATATATATGATAAAGAAGATGACTTACCGGGGGGAAATATAGAGTTAATCGCAATATTGACAGATGATACAAGTATTAACCGAATAAGTCAGTGTTATAACGAATATAATGTGCTCAATACGTTAGTAGAGCAGATTTGGTATTAAGGTGTATATTGAAATAACCTACTCAAGTTTCACCATAAATGATCTTCAGGGTCAATTGCAATGAATTAATCAAGATATTGATTAATTACATGCTATTGCCTGTAATTAATCAACATCTTGATTAATTCATTGCAATTGACCCGAAGATCATTTATGGTGAAACTTGAGTAGGTTATTTCAATATACACCTTATATATATATATATATATATATATATATATATATATATGTGTGTGTGTGTGTGTGTGTGTGTGTGTGTGTGTGTGTGTGTGTGTGTATAATTTGTAAGAGTTTCGCGTATGCTTCACATATTTGTTGTCAAGTTTATAAAATATAATAAATATACAGGGTTTTTGCAAACATAAAGTATAGTGAAACTAAAAGTTCAAGAAATACAGTTGACCTACCCGCTTTGTTCAGATTTATATTGTAAATGATATTGGACTTAGGAGATTTATATAGCAATAGTTAGTCTTAAACTTTTGTTTTTCTGTTTTTCAATTTCAATTACTCGTCACAATTTTAGAATTATCCTATTCCTTTAGATCCACTAAAAACGAGTAAAATATTACAAAACCACTTATCAGTTCTCCGTAGTAAATAAATTTCTAAAATAATACTCTGAAAGAAAAGAAAAATATTAAATTATAGCAAAAGACAATGCTAAAAGCTGATGTTAAATTTCCTTCAAATAAAATCGTTTTAAATATCATCTTGGTTGGTTTTACTCAAGGTGGGTAACTCTTTATAATACTCCTACAATTTCTTACATCTCTATCTTGTATGAGCGTCCCATCGTGGTGCAATGGTTTACAAGAAAATCTTTCAGATTGATTATTACTAAATAACGAGTTCGATCCTCGCTTGCGACTTTGTATCTATTACATTAATTACCAATATTTCAATCCAGTGCTAAATTATGTTACTTAAGTAACTTACTTTTTTTTTTTCTTTTCTTTTCTTTTTTTTTCTCTAAAATAGAAACGTAAAGCTTTTCAAATTAAAATATGCATTATTTTTAATTCATATTCTATTTTACGATTCAGAGCAGATTTCCTGTAAGATGTGTGTGTGTGTGGGGGGGGGGGGGCGAATTTCAAAAAGATTTTTAACGGTTTTAATTCATCGTTTTTAATTTATCTTTATAAGAAATATAAATATTACCAATTTAGAGATTTTTTTGGCTTTGTGTTTATTTTGAAAAGAGTGAAAGACAATGGAGATAATTATAGTGGCTTGTGTAAGATCTGAAAATGTCCCAACTTGGAATATCCAAAATGTTACCATAACTCGGCACAGTAGCCGAAACCAAGAGTGTCCGGAGTATAACACTAAACTGCATCTGATGGTGAGGCTCCAGTTTAGAAAATATGGGGAGGGGGGTGAGAAATATCTCTTCATAGCTATTACTCCCAGGTCCATTCTTACCCGGGGTGGTAGTACTTGTTAAAGTCCCATTAACGAATCAAATATATCTGTTTAAAAAGTATTCATATTAAATAGGACCGTTTTTTTCCCTTTTTTATGGCATATCAACCCTTGTTGGGTTATTTTATGTAGAAGACGTTCATTCTTGATGGGCATTGAAATTTATTTAACTAAATTTTTTAAACACATTTTGTTAACTCATTTTCTTCTATTTAACCGATATTTAGGACCCTAACAGGTACTACCACTTCGGGTCAGAGTGGACCTGGGAGTAGTGGCGATGAAGAAATACTCCACACACCCCAGAGCTCTAGAATTGGAAATTCACCAGACATGAAGATCCTCAACCACTGCCTTCTAGCACATATATGATAAAAAGAATTGAGGTTTTGCCATAAGGGCAATACAGCGGATACAATCAAATAAGTGCTAGGGCTTGATGTGACCAGGCAATTGATTGGGGGGCTCTCCGATCGCCCGTTTAGCCTAAGTAAATGCCAAAGTAGAGTGTCATGGGCTACTCATCCACCAGGTTTCCGTCCTTAAGCATAACGTGTAGCTCCCCACGGCCAACGGGTGGTCCCATTGGTGGTGATCTTACGTCTCTATATAGGTGCAGTCAGCGTATTTTACTGCCCTAGACAACAGGGCGATAAAATAATCCAAGACGGTTAAAATCAATTATGAAAATGTCTAAGACCTGCTATTACTCCTAGGTCCACTTGGAGTGGTAGTACCTGTTAGGGTCTCATCTATTGACAAAATGGATCTGTTTCAAAATTATTCCTACTTAATAGGACTGTGTACCAAAAACGTTCTTAAGAAACAGCTAGACAAAAATTGTAAATTTGAATGTACAAAGAACGCGATTCCCTAATCTCTAGACATAAAATAATCCAAGAGGGTTTGATACACCATTAAGAATTATAAATAAATTGTACATTCATGTTCTTGTGTAATTGTTTATGCCAAGTTTTCTTTGTTTCTTTTTTCTTTTCTTTTTTTTTTTTTTTTTTACAGTCCTGTCAAATCTTATTATAATGGAGATTGCGTATTTTTCTGTCTGTAACCGAAACTATATTACTACTCAAGTCACAATTCCCTTAGTTATTTGATGTCACATTCTCCATGAGTTTATTTTTATTTAAACCTCAATTATTAATAAAATTGTTTTACATTATTAATACTGTTGACCATATCTACATGATATTTACCACGTAACCCATGTGTGTGAGTTAGGCACAAGGCCCTATTAATGTGGGACGAGACTCATGGGTAGCGGGTGCAAAAATGCGTTGATCCCGTCGGTATTACTCTTCATGGGGCGCCTCGGGTACTGGGCAATAAACCCAGCCCTGCCACTTTAAATCAAAGGGGCAGGTGTTGCCTGGGGGCGGGGGTAGCCTCAGGGATCAACGCTGTTAGCTTCTACGGTCCAGGGCCGAAGCCACTGTTGACCATATCTACATTGTATTTACCTCGTACCCCACTTGTACGCGTTAGGCACAAGGCCCTATTAAAGTGGGACCACCCACAAACCGAAGCTCATGGGTGGCGGGTGAAAAATTGCGTTGATTCCTTTCGGCATTCCCCCTCAAGGGGGCGCCTCAGCCACTGGGCAATAAACCCAGCCCTGCCACTTTAAATCAAGGGGGCGGGTGTTGCCTGGGGGCTAGCCCCCAGGGATCAACGCTGTTAGCTTCTACGGTCCATGGCCGAAGCCACTGTTGACCATATCTACATATCAATAACATGCAATCGTATTTATATATACAACAAAATAATTTGCATATTGATATTAAGAATTTGATTTTAATAAATATGTGCTTGGTATTATTAATTTTTAATTCTTTGGTTTTATCTTGATAAATATAAACAAAAATCTCGGGATAAATTTTAAAAGAAATCCATTAACAAGAAGAAATAACTGTAATTTTATTCTTTACTTCCTATTTTAACAAAATGATTAAATTTTAACTAAATGATTAAATTAGGAAAATTTAACAATGAAATACGAAAGTGATGGAAGAGTAAGTTTCAGTTGTTCTATTTTTCGATTATGCCGCCTTTGTTTCAAATCTTTTTATCTGCATTTCTTATTTAGTTTCATAAGCCTTTCTAATTTAATATAATATTTTATTACATTAAAACTGAAATACTTGCACCAGGAGGATAGATATATTTGCTAGTACTAATAATTTTTAAACAGATCTATTTGACCCATAAATTGAACCCTAACAGGTACTAACATTCCGGGTAAGAACTAAAGCTTCACCATCAGATGCAGTTTAGTGTCATACCCAGGTTATTCCTTTTTTAGAAGGTCTTACTCCTCTGTAGCTGTTATGTAAACTAGCAAGAATATCCGCCATCTTTCGGGTGTAAGTATTTAAGTTTGAATGTAATGAAATATATTAAATTAGAAAGACTAACAAAGTTCAATAAGAATACATATTAAAAGATTACACTTAAATTAATTATATTTTAATTGGTTTCTATATAAAATCATTTGTAAGATTGATTTTAATATGTTGGAGATTAAAATAATAATATTACAGATCAATAACACCAAGTAATCATTTATTAGCCCCAGTTTTGTTAAAACCAGTATGAAAATTAACCATAACATATATATGTAAACCTTTGTTTCTTAATTATATTTAAGGCACATTGCAGGATTTTAAATGCACTCAAAATATGGGCTCTTTTGAGACAAATCTAACTCAGATTTTCATAGAGACCTCGTTAATAAATAAGATTTATTCTATCTATTAATTATTTTAAATATAAACTACCCATTGATAAACTTACGCAATTCCTGATAGCAGTGTGAGGTAATTAGAGACGTAGTTTCGGTTACAGACAGGCAGATAGCGAATTTCCATTATGATAAGATGTAATATAATTCTTAGCAAATTATGCGTAAATTTGGTATTATCTGCGTTATTCGGACTATTGTCCTCATCTTCATTGTTATCTGTACAACGTTTCGGCCGATGTGCCCTCCAGCTTTCTTCAGGTATTTCTTTTCGGACTCGGGAACCTTCTTGTCGTAATCGGGAGCCATCGCGGAACTTTGAACCTAACCCTTTATTCAGTCCACAGGGGTGTCCTGTTCTCATTCCGCTAACCATAGCTGGAGTAGGAGCTGTGTTAATTATTTTTCTATGTTACTGCCACCGGTCAGGATTGAACCTGGAATCCAGAGATCACTGTCATTTACCTTATCCACTAGACCATGTGTCCAATTGGCCAAGTGGATAAGGTAGTTAGGTTAAGATAACAATGAAGCTGATGACAATAGTCCGAATAATGCAGATAATACTAATCATCAAGCCTCATCTCAAACATTCAGAGAAATGCGTAAATTTGTCTAAACCTTGAATGAAAAAGATAGTAATTTGTAGCCCTTACCTGATACAATTGTCCTAAGATTTAATGTTCCGTTTAGTAACCCCCAAATCCTCCCATGAATAACGGGGGTAGTGGAAAACCACCTCTTCTTGAATAACCATGCCCTCCCCAGATAGGACCTGGGCGTCGACTTCTTGAATAGCCAGGACGACCAAAATTGAGGAAACCTGGAGCTTGCTGGAATGGGGCGTTGAATGGGTCAAATTGTGGAACATTGGGCTGGAAAGGTCCTTGATTATTGAAACCAAATCCTAGTTGATTTTGATTATCGAACCCGTTGTTCTGCTGAAAGTTAGGGTTAACATTTTGTTGCTCCTTTTTCTTCTGGCTTCTTGTTTGAGTTTGACCCCATCCACCATTGTTTGAGGGTTTTGTTGTTGTTGTTGTTGTTGTTGTTGTTGTTCCTGCCTTTGTTGAAAAGGTACTTGAAGTCAAATCCTAGGGCAATTGGGGTCGTAGCTACGGTGCGGGGCGAAACACCGGACTGAGAATTTCCACCAGGCCCATCATCAGTCTCAACTTCATGGAAATCTTCTCCTTCTAAAGCTTTTAGCCAGTCTTCATTTAACGCTTCAAATTGTGCCTGGGGTGCACTAGGGTGAACTTTTCCACCACTTTTACCTGAAACAATAAAATAACTCGTTTATAGATTTTTTTAAAAAGATTAAAGGAATTATTATTATTATTATTATTATTATTATTATTACTAGCAAAATAAAAAACACCCTCTGGGCGATGTAAAAATAATTTTTTGAAAGATATTGCTTGAGGAGGTGGAAGTTAAAAATTAAATGTCGAAGAGTTTGAACTATAAATCATGAAATCATCAAATTTATTAAAGGAGGAAAAAAATAAAACAATTTGAAATCGAAACTAAGTTCTATTAACTTTGAATATCTATTAGAATAAAACAAACTATATATAAATATATGATACTGGGGATGTATCTATTAAAACTTGTTTTAAAAAACAATGAGGACTGTCTAATGTTACATGCTCAAATTTTGAATGTATTTATTCTATGTTATGTCGATTTCGGGTATAGTGACGTAAGCAGTGAGGTAGTTTTTGTTACAGACAAAAACCGGAAGCGAATCTCTATTATTATTATTATTATTATTATTATTATTAGTCAGTAGAGCGTCCGACTTGAAACCACAAGTTTCCAAGTTCGATACCTGCCCTCGCCAACTCAGCGTATGAGTAGCACAGGGATCTGTGCGGTAAAGTAAAGAGTTGATGGTAGGTGTCGCGCTCCATCTCAGACTCAAAAAAACAGTCTCCTCGGTCTATCGCTAATGGAAAGGGGATAGACTCCCTGGCTGTCTGGCTGATATCAACTTTAGGCCACCCTGACGACTTTTTCTTCTTCTTCTTCTTCTTCTTATTATTATTATTATTATTATTATTATTATTATTATCTAAAATCCGAGGAAGCATGTATATATTAATACGCTAGTAGCTACCTACGTTTGTCACACCCTGTCGTCACCTCAGATAACTCAGAAAATGAGGAGGATTGTGGGAGCACGATCGGAGTGACGACATGTATTTAAAAAATAACGAAAGAAACAGTCGAGACTGTTTCTTGATCAAAGGCGAACTGAGCTAATTGCAAGCACAGAGAAACAGGATGAACTTGAAGTGAGAGATAAAGAAAGAGAGAGAAGCCCTCGGAGAGAGAAAAAATAAGCTAAACCTTGGGAGAGAATTTCTTCTTGTGAGCTATTTTAAGACGACAATATGTTTTAAAGAATAAATAATAAATAAATATATAAATCTAAAAAATCATCAGAATACAAATCTGAATAGTTTGGTTGGCTGGTTGGTTGGTTTTAAGGCATGTCAAATATTCTGGGGGGGGGGTGAGGGGGTTTGGGGGGCGCTGCAACAATAATATGATTTCAAATAACTGATGATGATTTGTAAAGTCTTATGCCTTAAATATATATACACATATCACGGTCGTTGCTTTTTGTGCAAAAGATTATGAAGATTTGATTGATATTCGAAGATATTTAAAAATTGAAATATACGTAGAAATAGCATTGGAATTCAACTTAAAAATGTCCAGCATTTGCAAATATCAACAGTAAACAAATCAATACACCAGGAATTCTCCCCCTACCCAGGCGACGCTGGGTAGCCGCTTCTAGTATTTTTATAAATACTACCCTCATCTATAATGGATGTGAAATGATAACGAAGACTCTCTTTGTCTTTAGAGAAAATGAGCCGGTTGGTTGGTTGGTTGGTTGGTTTTAAGGTATGTCAGATATCAGTTTCTTTTATTGGGGGGGGGCACAATTATATGATTTTAAATAATTGATGATAATTTTAAAGCTCTTATGCCTTAAATTAACAATTATTAATGCAAATAATTAGCACCCAAATTTTTTTTTAAATACGAATCATCAATATGTATAATAGCATTGAGTAATAATAAGCCTTACCAAAAAGTGGTTTTCCATTGGCGATGTATAAGTTTAAAATGGCAGAGACTGTAAAAGAAAGAAAAGTATTTATCATATCAAAAATACCAAACAACTGGAAATTAATAATTAATAATAATAACTAATTGTAGTTGGAGGCCGTGATGTAATGGTTAGATTCGTAGGAAATGGACTCGTCGACCCGAGTTCAAACCCTGGACGAAGCTACAGTTAACATAGCGCTAATACCCTTGCGAAAGGTATGAATCCAACTACTCTCCGTCCAGATATGGGTAGATTAGTTGGGATGACTGGGCTCTTTAACCTTGGTTAGGCAACCAGTCTAGCAGAAGGAAAACTCTGAATTCAAACCTATTAAACCCCGCTTGGGGTGGTCACTACTAGAATAGGCTCAGTCCTAATTAGTGATGTATTTCCCTAATTTAATTTAAAATTTAATTATTATATTTTGGACTGTTGTGCTCATCTTTACTGTGTATAAACACAACATTCAGGCCACTGTAACCTCGGGTTCTGTTTTAGGTGTTTTTTATTAATGATTTTAATTACCTTGAAATAAATCATCTGCATACGATTACCCTTGAGTGGGAAGTAACGATTAAGCTCCGAAACTGCGTTTGAATTCATGGGTAATCGTCTGGTCGATACGGCTTCTGTTATTCTGGGCTGCGGTTTACTGTGCTCATTTCTTTGTTTTTAATAATAAAGCAAGGTTTTTTTCAAAGATATCTTTATTATAACCGAAGCTCAAAAGGGGCTTAACCGTGCGGTGAGAAGATGGCATACTTGAAAACAGACGACCTTCACGCCTGCTTCCTTCGAATAACGGCCAAATTCTAACTATTCTAGTTCAGTCCCTTTCTCATACCTTGCCTTCAGTCAATCAGCAATCAACAGTTTTGTCAGTGAAAGATGAATTTTTCTGTCAATCACTTCTTATAACGGTTATAATGGTAATTTTCCATTTACAATACCGTCATTCAAATTTTACTACACTTATAGTCATAATTCGTTGGAAACCCACGAATTATGTAATACAAAAAAAACTCTCCGTTGATAACAACAAATATTTATTGTTATCAACAGAGTTTTTTCGTTTCTTTAGAGTTGTCAAGAACTACGGCAACTCATTTCCACTGATCTCCTGACCTGTCATAAAGACGCTCTGACCAAGTTGCGTCGATCCCAATTTTGCGGATCAAAGTAAAGCACAACGTGGGCACAGAAAACATCGACAGAGCAACAAGCCGGGGACGTATGTGGTAGTCAGGGAACTAAGTCATCTCACCAAGCACCGTGACTAGCATAGGACCACATTTGGTACCGTGACCAGGAGGTATCCCCACGGCACATCTGCATCCAGGATCAAACACAGAGAGATACCAGACCACACCTGATGAAAGATTAAATAATTATCTCCAAGACACTTCTTCAGGAAAACCAAAAGAGAAAAAATGTAATCAAATTTATTGTTTGCTTTTATGAATTACTTTATTACTGGATCACCGAGACTATTGCTAACCAATTCCGTGGTGTAACGGATAGACTCCCTTGCTGTCTGGCTGGTACAGATTTTAGCCCACCAAGACAACTTTACTTACAGCGGTCTGGACAGAAATGATTCTTCTTCGGATTTCTGGTCCTCCCTTTCTCTTTTCTAGTTTCTTATAGATTGTTCCGAGTGCTCCGACTATGATTGGTATTACTGTCAAAAAGATATCTATTCAATTCAATCTTTTACCATTTGTTGTCTGTTTTATTTATAATTTATTTCAGGATTAACCTTTTCATCACAGTTACCCAGACGATTTCTCTGTTACAATATTAACCACCGTTCTGTTACAAACCCGTTACGCTCATTTATTAAATTCCAGTTACCCTCGAAACAAATATTTTGGAGAAAAACTGTGTGAGAAAATGAATTACCTGTGAAAAGGTAGACTGTAAGTGGAATAATGGACATGGTGGCTTCCCTGAAAAATAGACAAAACACAGCATTAATCACATATATACCCAATTTTTAATGATATTTCAAGACACTTACTTTATTATTATATTCATATATACAGAGATGCTGATAGGTACGCGTCCTGCGTCCCTGACACAGAAAAATTTAAAAGGACGCAGTAAAACTGAATCCATGCGTCCCAGTGTTTTTCTTTTTCTTCCCTCATCATTTCAAGCTAATTGTAAATACATTTTAATAGTTTCTTAGAAACGAATTACACAGGATAGGTTACAAAGTACGAGTTAAACGGCTTTAGTTGCTTCCCCAGAAGTTTTTCTTACTTTGAAAGTATATATATATATGTGTGTGTGTGTGTGTGTGTGTGTGTGTGTGTGTGTGTGTGTGACACTTTCAATAAGAAAGAAAAACTTAACGAACCGTTATTTGGCTATTATAAATTTATTTCGACCAGAACTCATTAAGAGCCTAGTCTCATCAGACTGAGAAAAACTAGAATAGAGAAATTGTCTTTTCCTTTTCTTTCTCTTTTCTAAGACCAGTGAACTTCGAACACATCAACATAAAATCTTATAGAAGATGACAATAATGAAAGCAACAGAAACGCATTCAAATACATTTTTTTAATTCAGACAGGAAATGTGCGTTGAACAAGATGGACATTTCCATTTCATTTCGATTTTTTTCTAGTTTTTTGGTCAGCTTTTTAATATCGCTTAACTACCTTCCGTGTTTAAAAAGTACCAGGACCCCACTCAATTACATCTACCCCTGATACTAGAGACATCTTTCACATTTCGATTTCTCTTAAAGCACTGTACAGGCTCTTAAAGCACTGTACAGGCTGATTGTAAAGTATTCTATTCTAAAAATCTTATAATTTATTTCTGAATCATTATATTTACAAAAAATGATATATATATATTTACCAACCCCTCCGCACGAGCACGATGCGACAAAAGGTCAATTTCTTAAGCGGAGTTTATCAGGTTTGAATTCAGAGTTTTTTCTCCTAGACCGGTTGCCTAACCATGGTTAAAGAGCCCAGTCTGCCCTACTATTTACCCATAGCTGGAGGGAGAGTGGGATTCATACCTTTCCCAAGGGTATTAGCGCTAAGGGAAATGCAATTACCACGTCCAGGATTTGAACTTGGGGCGACGAGTCCATTTCCTAAGACTTTAACCATTACACCACGCGCTTCCTTCCCAAAAAATGAATATAAGAACGCATATCACATAGGGTTTTATTGCTGATTCAGCCATTTATGAACAATTATAACAAAATGTGGAAGAGCACCATCTTGCGTAAAAATCAAGTCTTTAATATTCTTCCAAGTATTGACAATTGGCCAGATTTCATTTTACAGATATCTTTTCGCATTCAGGGTATTGCAAAGGATGAAAGGACCCACAATCTTATCTATATTCATTCCACACGATACCGTTATCTTGGGTCGATTCTGAAAATTTTTTTATATAATAGGGAGTTACTTTTCACTCACCCTGTATATACTCGTATATAAGTCGATCTTGTGTAAAGTTCTAAGTTAGGGTACGAGCCTGTTATAGGTGTAAGACTAATGGAATACGCCGACGTATTTAAGTAACAGGGATAATTGTGGCTTAGCAGTAAGCCAATGCGAGTGAGCCAATAACTCTATTTTGTCGGACGTAATTTCCACATCTCTCTATTGTATTTGTCTACTTTCTGTTAATACATTTTTCTACATTTGTTACCCGTCGTTTTGTTCTTATTTGACCCCTTAAAACCTCACAACAGAGCCCAATTAAGAAAAAAAATTAAAAAGAGAGAAAAAACATTCAAGCAAATGATTGATTCATAGATTGATTTTGGCATGTCAACTCGTATAGGTGTTGGAGGTTTTTGTATATAAGGTGTTGCTCCAATTCTCCCCCTTGAATTTATAGATAGGCGAGGTCACGTGGTCTATTCCTTTGCCAATCGACAGCGCGGCTGATTAACTACTTAAACACTGATTCTTTCAGAAGTCCACTTGCAACCATTGACGAAGGAACTTACAATACTGAGAATTCTTTACCAGAGGATTACCAAGGATTTCTGCAGGACAAGCGCTCTTGCTTTGAAGGCTAAAGGATGGCCCATAAAAACTTAACGATGGGGTTATTTCATGCCTAGTGGTTAAGGAAACGCGTTCATTGTACGTTCATATATACATTGTTCGTTCAGTTGTTTCTTAATAATTTTTTGCACAAGGTCCGATCATATATAAATAATTCTTAAACAGATCTACTTGACTCATATATGGGACTCTAACAGCTACTACCTCTGGGGTGGGCCTGGGAGTAATAGCAATGAAGTTGTATTCTACTCTCCCCAGATCTCCATAACTGCAGCTTTACCGAACAAATGTTGTCCTAGGTATAACACTAAACTTCAGTTGTGGGTGAAGCTTCAGTTTTGGATCTATAAGAGTCAAAATTTTGTTGCTATTACTCCCAGGTCCACTCTGACTCGGAGTGGTAGCACCGGTTATGGACTTATTTATGACTTATAGATAGGAATACCATATGTTTGCAAACAAATAATAATCATTGTCTATTTATTTATCTATTTGTTTGTTATGCCTCCTAGGGCATCTCCCCCTTTTTCTATCTTCTCATATCAACCATTGACAAAAAGTGTTTGTGCACAGAAAAAATACATTGTTGGTATAATATCTATCTACAGATAGAATTCTTTTTAGTAATTAGTAGTAGTAGTAGTAGTAGTAGTAGTAGTAGTAAATAGAAATATATACTTGAAAACATATGATTGATTGAAAAATGACTTCGGCATTAAATAAGCCAACAAGAGTTGACATGCCGTAAAACAAACAACCAATCAAAATGTCTCAAACACTCATGCGTATTATCGCTGTTATTGTTAGCTGTAGAATAATAATAATAATAATAATAATAATAATAATAATAATAATAATAATAGGAGACTTGTTGTCACTCAGACTCCAGTGAAATACCATCAGCTATCACTGATGTGAAAAACTCAAAAAGAGTGAAAAATAATAAATGGTAAATGCATAAACCAGAATCTGTTCTTGAGAATGAAATGCATATAATTATCTGGGACTTCGAGATAAACACGGATCACTTTATCCCAGCCAGGAGTCCAGACCTAGTATGGGTTAACAAAAAGAAAGACAGCTTGTCAACTGGTAGATTTTGCAATTCCAGCAGATCACAGGGTGAAGATGAAAGAACACGAAAAGATAAACAAATATCTGGACCTTTCCAGAGAATTGAAAAGACTGTGGAATATGAAGGTGAAAGTGATATCAATTGTAGTTAGTGCACTTAAAACTGTCCCCAAAAGTTTAGAAAAGAGACTAGAGGGGCTGGAAATCAGAGGAAGAACTGAGATCATCCAGACAACAGCTTTGTTGAAATCAGTGAGAATACCCAGAAGAGTCCTGGAGACCTGAGGAGACTTGTTGTCACTCAGACTCCAGCGAGACTCCATACGCTGGTATGAAAACTTCACAATGAGTGATAATAATAATAATAATAATAATAATAATAATAATAATAATGGAAACCTCAAAAGATAAACAGAATCACTTATAATTGCTGCACAAAATAATGCCATAAGGACAAACTACATCAAAGCGAAAATTGATAAGACCCAACAAAATAGTAAATGTAGACTTTGCGGTAATAGAGATGAGACTGTTAACCATATACTCTGCGAATGTAGCAAACTAGCACAATGAGAATACAAAACTAGACACGACTGGGTTGGGAAGGTGATCCACTGGGAATTATGCAAGAAATTAAATTTTGACCACACAACAAAATGGTATATGCATAAACCAGAATCTGTCCTTGAGAACGAAACGCACAAAATTCTCTGGGGCTTTGAAATTAAAACGGATCACCTTATCCCAGCAAGAAGACCAGACCTAGTGTTGATAAACAAAAAAGAACTTGTCAACTGGTGGATTTTGCAGTGCCAGCGGATCACAGGGTGAAGTTAAAGGAAAATTAAAAAATTGACAAATATCTGGACCTTGCCAGAGAACTGAAAAAGTTATGGAATATGAAAGTGAAAGTTATACCATTTGTAGTTGGGTGCACTTGGAACAGTCCCAAAAGGATTAGAAAAGGGCTTGGAAAGTTTGGATATCAGAGGAAGGATTGAAACCATTCAGAACACTGCACTGCTGCAATCTGCCAGAATACCCAGAAGAGCCTGGAGACCTGAGGAGACTTGCTGTCACTCAGACTCCAGTGAAAGACCATCAGCTAACACTGATGTGAAAACTCAAAAGGAGTAAACATAATAATAATAATAATAATAATAATAATAAGAAGAAGAAGAAGAAGAAGAAGAACGTCATTATTTTAGCTATCAGATGCAAAACAAAGCTAAACAAAGGCAATATGAGTTACGCTCAAGTCATATGACCAAAGTTAAGCAGCGATGAGCTTGTTCAGTATTTAAATGAGTGACCACTTAGTAACAACGGGTATTGCAACTATAATCAATCTAAGTTCTCTTTCTTTTTTTTTCTTATATTTTTCTGTGTAGCATGTCCTTTTTTCCCATTTCTTTCTTTATAATAAAAACAGAATGATCCATTATTTAGCTGAGGTGACGATATTCATAAGAAATTAAAAAATCGGTGGATAAGCAATACCAGATAATCAGAATTTACATTTTTGCATTTCATCTTGAACGATTTGGACGGTCTCAATTTCAACAAGATGGTGTTGCAAGATGATAACGGTCGTACAATTAAGGAACGTGAATATTAATATACGGATTGATGCAAAATGCCAAAACTAGTATTTCAAAAGTACGTCTTATCAGAAATGTTTAAAAGTAAATAGGGGGGATCCCAGTGGCGTTGTGGCTTAAGTGCTGGACGGTGACATCGTAGTAAGCCAGTTCGAACTCCAACATTTTATGCCAAAGACGTTCTGTTTTATTCGTTGTTGATGGGTACTTAATTTTGTTTAACTCATTTTTTAACACATTTCCTCTATCTGACCCATAGATGGGACCCTAACAGCTACTATCACTTCTAGTCAGAGTGAACCTGGGCTTAATGGCAATTACAGGTACTCCACATTCTCCAGAGCTCCAAAATTAGAATTTCACCATTAGATGCAGTTTAATGTCATACCCAGGACACTAAGAACCTCTGACCATAAGACCTTTAGGCATCTCTTTTTGATCTCGATTAAGAAAGGACATGTTTTTTTAATTTACACCGTCAATATCCGGTTGTTTTAACAGACGATTTTTAGATTTTTTTTAAATTATAAAATTAACCCCTAACCCTAATCCTAACCCCTAACAAACAACTGGATATTGACGGTGTAAATGAAAAACATGTCATTTCTTTATCGAGATCAAAAAGGGGTGCCTAAAGGTAATATGGTCCAGAACCTCAGTCACCGCCTTCTAGCACATGATAAAAATGGCAATAGAATCGGGACAATCATAAAGGTCCTTTCTTTGAGGTGAGTGGTGTAGTGGTTAGTTCGAACTTCAGTTGTGTTATTACGTTACTCATAAATAGTGTCATGAAGTCATCAGACGGTTGTTTGGTTGGGTTTTACGGCATGTCAACCCTTGTTGGGTCATTTCATGCCGAAGACGTTGTGTTTTATTCGTTCTTGATGAGTATTCAATTTTTTTTAACACATTTTTTAATTCATTTTTTTATTTAACTCATTAATGGGTCACTAACTGGTACTACCACTCCGGGTCAGGGTGAACCTGGAAGTAATGGTGATGAAGGGGTATTCTACATTTCCCAGAATTGGAACTTCACCATCAGATAGTGTTTAATGTTATACCCATAGAATATCATTTTTTTATTTATCCAAATTTCCGATATTACGAAGATAACAGTGAAAGCTAATTAGTTAAAGTGAAGCATTGATATCATCATGGACAACGTTACAACGATAAGCCAATGTGTTATATATATATATATATATATATATATATTATATATATATATATATATCAAACAAATTTGGTTAAACATGAAGAATCCTTATAGTTTTCAATTTATTCTATTTTTTCTTTCATGTTTCCTAATAATTCTTTTGATGTTACCATCTTGAAGGGCATTAATCAATTGTCCGAAAGAGTCATTATTGGTTGACCAAGTACTTTTGGTTCTTTCCTGAATCATTATCAAGGCAGCTTATAATGTGTCTAAACTATCATTATCAAAACTGTATAATATTTAACAAAACTATTGTTTTTTTTTTGTACTTGGTCTACCAATAATAACTCTTACGGAAAACTGATTAACGCTTTTGAACATGATAAAATCAAAAGACTTGTTAGGAAACTTGAAACTTGAATTATTAAGAAACTTGAAAAATAAAAAAGCTTCAGAATTTTTTTTTAATTCCAAAAGCTTGAAAAATATAAGGATTCTATTACGCTTAACCAAATTTGTTTGAATGAAAAGATGCTATAAAAACGTGGTCAGACGAAACTCGGCGGGCCTCAGATACCCACGAGTGGAAATGATCCATAATCATGATACCCCTGGTATTTAAGGCCTTTGTATTCACAAATAAATTTGCTCTTTTTATAAAAATCAAGCATTGAGCTCTCATACAGGAACCTGAACTCTACAACAAATTACTGGTAGAGAATAGGACCAGCCTAGAATCACCCTTGTACCAAGAAACTTGGTACCCGAACAGAATATATATATATATATATATATATATATATATATATATATATATATATATATATATATATGCAGCAAGTTATTGTTAAAACATATCTTGTTAAAGATCATATTTTTTTGATGATATTTTTTTCTGTATCTGAATAAACCTGGCACCCGTTCGAAAGTGAGTGGTAGCAAAATTTTGGGCACCTCCTTTATCAACTGAAATCTGCCATGAAAAACACACAACCAAAAAGCTAGAGAACAAATCATCAAAAAGAACGGTTCCTTGGCCTTTAGCCAAACATATATTAAAACAATATATATATATATATATTATATATATATATATATAGAGAGAGAGAGAGAGAGAGAGAGAGAGAGAGAGAGAGTGTGTGTGTATGTGTGTGTGTGTGTGTGTGTGTGTGTGTGTGTGTAAAAGTATCCAATCAACTGGAAAGTTGGGGATGATTCTATTTGGTATCATTTATATCCTCCGTATATCCACAATGCATACCTATGCATAAGCACACCTATAGGTTTAGAATATGATTATTTCAAATGCGTAGGAGAGCTCAATTTAAGATAATTAATATTTACACTTTTAATGAGAAAGAAAAACTATATATATATATGTATATATTGGCAGGAAATCATTATTTAATCTGGTTTTGTTAAGAAAAAACATGGAATATTTCTTCTTGATGATCTTTAACTGTATACATTCAAGCCTTCTTGTCGTTTTTCTACGGGGTCTAGATGGTATAGAAGGTGCTCCAAATTTTGTACCTAAACTCTTTCAACCAAGTTAATAGTCGTCTTCAATGTGATTGTTGTTGTTGTTGTTGTTGTTGTTTTGTTTGTGTGTTGTTTTTTGTGATGGAGATGACCATCGACATGGTTGAGATCGCTTGGATACAAAATATCGGTACATCATCTACCATCTGTACCCTGATATAATAAACACGACAAGATGGTTCGAACGTATACACTAAAAGATCATCAATAATAAATATTCTCAGTTTTAAAAAAAATGCTTATATATATATATATATATATATATATATATATATATATGAAAGGTAAAATGGATATTGAATCCGACAATATGTGTAGAAAGTTTTGTAGAAAAAAAAACAAGACGTTAAAAGTTTTGCTGACAGAAATCTATTTCGACCTTTATCAAAGCAACATTGTAAACGGAAAGACGAAATAAATATATATATTTATTTCATCTTTCCGTTTACAATTTTGCTTTGATAAAGACCTCTTCATAAGGTCGAAACAGATTTCTGTCAGCAAAACTTTTAACATCTTGTTTTTTCTACAAAACTTTCTACACACACACACACACACACACACACACACATATATATATATATATATATATATATATATATATATATATATATATATATATGTGTGGTTCCCATCATCCTTGTTTTCAAAATACACCTTTGTTTATTTCAAATTATTATCATTGAGAAAAATTATAACAAAGGCTTAAATTGAGAAATAGAAAATTAATTGCATCAATTAATATCAATGAATATGTCTTTGAAATCAATAAAGATCTTTTTTAAACATGGATAGGGTGCGACTTTTGGGACATCCTACGTATATATATATATATATATATATATACATATATATATATATATATATATATATATATATATATATATATATATATATTAAAATAAGTGTATTTTGTCAGCATTTTTTCTTTTAAGCATGTTGTGTTAAACTGTACTGACAATTCTTGTCGGACAAGTTTTTGTTCAATCCTTTCTAGTTTTCTGGTCATCTTTTTGGTGCAGGGTGGAACTGGTGTAGCAGTCCACCAAAGGTTTCATTGCGAGCGCTTTCGGCAATTCGATTGCCATCTTCAGGTAGGAAACTGATCGTATGTTCCGTGTCTCGTTTTTAAGGAAAACGAGCAGTAGCGTAGGAATTGGAAGTGGGAGGTAGTAACAATTGGTAGAGGGAGGTTGTAGGAATTGGTAGTAGTTCGAACGAACGATGCAGTAGAGATTTTTTTGGGTGAGGGGGGCCAAAAAAATTAGAAAGAATATACATATGTATGTATATATATTAAAAAAATTAGAAAGGATATATATATATATATATATATATATATATATATATATCACAAAAAATTCAATCATATATATATATATATAACGAAAATTTAAATTATATATATATATATATATATATATATATATATATATATATATATAATTGACTTTTTTTTTTCAGTTATATTTTTTAGTTGAACAGTAAGTGCGGAAAATGAAAAGGATGACATTTTTTTCTAATCTAGAAAAAAAAAGAGGAGCAGGTACTTACCTGTGTTTTACGGGTTCAAAAGCAAGTGAAAGGTTTAAAGTTCAGGTGAAAAGGTCGGCTATATATATAGATGTCATGACGCCTTAACACGCTTACATAGTCTCACGCTCATCCTGTCATTCTCACTCCTCCTACTCAAACACTGAGCAAAAAATCATACCGCCTTTAACAATGACATTTTTTTTTATTTAATTTGTATTGTTTATATGCATATGTGTTTGTTATTGTCCCTATGCATATATATTTACATTAAAGAATGTCATTTCCTCTCTGATTTTTTCTTTCTTAAAAAAAAAGTGTCTGTTTATTTCGTCATAAATTTTTTTTTTTTTTTTTTTTCTAATTTCAGATTTGCGCTACGAAAATCCAAAAACAGGTTTTCCTTAAGTGATTTTACAACAATGGTGACATTTTAATACTCTTTATTTTCTGGTATCATTATTTTACACCTTGTGAATTTTTTCACATCAGTTCAAACTGATGCTATTTAAACCATGTCTGACTGAGGTTTTAGAATACACCTCTGCAAAGGGGTAAGACCCACCGAATGAGACCACCGAATTAGCCGTGGGTGATGACCCATGGTGTTTAAGGATGGAATCCTGGTGGCTGAGCAGTCCATGACATGTAACACTTGACTTTCGCTCTTACTAAGGCTAGACGGGTAGTCAGAGATGCCCCATCCAGTTAATCGGATGGTTATGTCAAGCCCTTGCACCTATATGATTGTCCCAACCCTATAGCCCTTATGGCAAACCTGCCAACCCTTCTTATCATACATGTGCTAGAAGGCTGTAGCTGAGGGTTTTAGTGTTCTGGGTATGACGTCAAACTCTATCTGATGGTGAGGTTCCAGTTCTGGAGATCTGGGGAATGTGGAGCACCTCTTCATTACCATTGCTCCCAGGTCCACTCTGACCCAGGTGGTAGTACCCGTTAGGATACCATCTATGGGTTAAATAGAAAAAATGAGTTTAAAACGAATTGAGTACCCATCAAGAATGAATAAAACAAAAACGTCTTCGGCATAAAATGACCCAACAAGGGTTGACATGCCGTAAAAACCAACCAACAAACCAACTGATGCTTTTTTCACTGGAGTCTGATTTTTGTTGTTGAGTTTTACACTAAGTCAACCCTTGTTGGTTTATTTTATGCTGAAGACGTTTTTGTTTTATTAATTGTGTGGACCTGGGAGTAATGGTGCTGAAGGGGTACACTGGAGTCTGAGTGACAGCAAGTTTCCTCAGTTCTCCAGTATTATTCTAAGTATCCTTGTCGATTTTGGAAGTAGTGTGGCCTAAAGTATTGCCTATTGTCGGCATCAGCCGGATAACGAGGAAGTCTATCCCCTTTTCGCTAGCGCTAGACTGGGATTTTTTTTTTTTTGGCTGAGTTGGAGCGCCACACCTACCGTCTGCTTCCCACTTTACCGCACTGATCAGATTACCTAATTTCTGCGATTCATGCACTGAATTGGTGGGGACTGACATCAAACCACGAACCTTGCGATTCCTAGGCGGGTGCTCTACCGACTGAGCTAAATCGACCTCTCTATTTTCAGGAATAGTGTGGTCTAAAGTAGTCGGCTAAGTGGCTTATTGTTGGTACCAGCCGGACTGCGAGGAAGTCTATCCGCTTTTAACTAGCGCTACACCAGGTAGATTGCTTTTGCATCTGAGATGAAGCGCCACACCTACCATCAGCTTCCCACTTTACCACACAGATCTAAGCTCTGCAATTCATGCGCTTGGTGGATATTCTACCGACTGAGCTAAACCGGCCTCTGTGGTCTATATGGTTTTGATTCTTCCTCTAATATCCAGTTCATTGAGGTTTTTTCCAGGTTATTGAGTAAAGTTCCAAGTGCTCTGAATATTATTGGTATCACTGTTATTTTCATGTTTCAAAGATTTTTCAGCTCTCTGGTAAGGTCCAGGTATTTTCCCAGTATTTCGCCTTCGTCCACTTTCATTCCATGATCTGCTGGTACAGTAAAGTCCTCTAGATATCAAATTCTTTTCTTCTTGTTCATTAAAACTAGGTCTGGTCTTCAAGCCGGGATTGGGTGATCCGTTTGTATCTCAAAGTCCCAAGGAATTTTAGGGTTCCATATTCTGGTTTGTGTATATGGATAGTATTTGTTAGTATAATCAAATTGTAATCTCTTGCACGATTTCAAGTGAGTCACCTTTCTCACTCAGTCGTGCCCTGTCTTGTACTCCTTTTGCGCAAGTTGTTGCATTCGCTTATTATATGATTAACCGTTCTATCTCTAAATAAGCTACACTTGCTCTTCTTATTATTAGCAACTGACAAATAGGGATAAGGTGGATTCTTCTTCGTGCAATTTTGGCGATATTATCAAAATAATTTCTGGATTCGGCTAGAGAGTTCTTTAATTTAATTTTAACCAATCTTAATTTAAAGGCTAACTTCTAAACTTCAAATTGGTATTGTGTTGGCATCCTTCCGTCAACGAGAAACGGTGGAGTAGTGTCCAATTTTTTTAACTGCGTAGCCTGGTTGGGTTCATATGGAGGATGAGCAGTTGCCCAAGCAGCAAATCCACCCTCTCCACACTGCCGCTGTAATCCAAAGGAAAGGTAAGGAACCAATGCAGTTTGGCAGCATTAGGATCGCAGTTGTTGGTATTGAATCCATGATATCGTAAATGCTTCTCGCTTTAACAAGTTTTGAAAAGAATGTCTTTTGTCGTTCTTAACTTAAATGAATAACTTACTTTTATAATACATGTCCTTTCATTAGTTTCATTATTTTTATTATATATATATATATATATATATATATATATATATATATATATATTCACTCTATTAATATTAGTATATAGCTTCCGTAATAGATAGTTTTATTAATATAGTTGTAATTTTATTCGGTTTATTAGTTGTAACTCACTCTCACACTTACTGCATATTAATATGTATACACACACACACACACACACACATATATATATATATATATATATATATATATATATATATATATATATATATTCACTCTATTAATATTAATATATAGCTTCCGTAATAGATAGTTTCATTAATATAGCTGTAATTTTATTCGGTTTTTAGTTGTAACTCACTCTCACACTTACTGCATATTAATATGTATGATATATATATATATATATATATATATATATATATATATATATAAGTGAATCTGACCATAAAATTACTTACCGACTTTTAGTTTTTTTATCGTCTCTTTTGATGTAGATACTTAGCGGCGATTACAAAAAAGAATATTACTCACAAAGATTCGCGTTAGGATTCTGTTCGCATATTTATACACATTTAGATTCCCAGATCTTTCGGATAACATTTCCCATATGTACAATGTTGCCCATAAATAAGTATACCCCAAACTACCTTTTTGAGAAACAGTTAATCTTATTTTGAACTAAAGTTATCATTTTTATTATTTAGATTTTTCGGACTATTGTCCTCATCTTTATTGTACATAAAAATAAAAATAAGGACATACACAATGTTTCGGCTGATGTGTCTCCGGTCATCTTCAGGTGGTTTTGTCGAACTCCGGAACCTTCTTGTCGAATTCAGAACCCATCTTGTCGTAATCGGGAGCCTTCACAGAACTTCGAACCGAACCCTTTATTTCATCCATTAAGGTCAATTGTTCTCATTCCGTTAACCCTGACCGAGTACAAGTTTTATGTTAAGTATTCTGTTATTTTCACCCGTTGTCAGGATTGAACCTGCAACCTACAAATGATTGTCACTTAAAACAGTATTAACTCAACACTTATATCCTTTTCGCCATGTGTCCAACTCGATAAAGATACCATGATTTTATTATTTTTCGTTGATAATTATACGACGGTTATTCCAAAAGTAAGGTCCCCAAAGGGCTGAGGACAGAGGGAAAACTGTTCGTGTGATTATTGGCAACACTGTAATGTTTGTTGTGCAAACGCCGGTCCCAGCGCGCGCCTGGCTCAGTCTTGGCTTGGCAAGTCGTTTCTGATGGAGATCCCGATTGACGCTACCACCAAGTGTGAATTTCGTGGAGTTATTCGGTTTTAGAACGCAAGAAAATTGAAATTCAATGCCAATTAATGAAAGTGTATGGTGAGTCATGCATGGATATGTGTAATTGTGTGTGCATATATATATTATATTATATATATATATATATATATATATATATAAAGAAAAAGGCTTAAAAATCGGCCATTTTGCTGTTATAGATCTATTTCTGCCCACAGGTATCTGTGTATACCTATGACTTTCATCAGACCATTAATTTTTATTGAAAATGGCACGAGGCTTTATATATACTTTTTTCTGAGGATTCCTGTAAAGATATCGGGTTTC
The DNA here is from genome assembly GCA_023376005.1 of Doryteuthis pealeii. Classification (NCBI taxonomy): domain Eukaryota; kingdom Metazoa; phylum Mollusca; class Cephalopoda; order Myopsida; family Loliginidae; genus Doryteuthis; species Doryteuthis pealeii. The sequence goes on from CM042138.1 coordinate 94,149,579, forward strand.
AGTTCTTCTCATCTTTCTAGGGGGGGTGACCGGGTGGTAATGATGTTGACTCTCTGGGTGGTTTAATCCCCTCAATAAATTCTTATTAAGTGGGATCGGCCACCTTACTGCTTCGGCTATCGGATTCTTTTTATATTCCTTCTGACATTTTTAGTCAAGGATTTACTTTATTTTTTCAGGTTCCCCTTCATATAACCTCATCAATTACTTATATACTTAAAGTTTTGACTCATCTCTCTCTCTTTCTCTCCCCCCTCTCTCTCTCTCTCTCTCTCTATATATATATATATATATATATGTGTGTGTGTGTGTGTGTGTGTGTGTGTGTGTGTGTGTTTGGGCAGCATTCTTTCATTTATACATGTAGAATTAAAGATACATCTCCTGTTTAACAATTTTATTTTTGATCTTTTCGAGTTTTCTGGCCAACTTTTTAATATTTGGGTGGAATTCGTGGATAAGTCCACCAAAGTTCAGGTCCCGAGTACATCCTTAAACAAAATTAATTTCCAATGCAGTACACACATTTTAAAATGCCTATAACACCTTTCTCATCATTTCTTCTCCTTCCAGCCTCCACATTAATATAATTTTTTAAAAACTGGAACACATCACTCTTGATGATGGCACTTCGAATTGCCGAAAGTACTCGGGACCTGAATCATATAATGTGTGGTTGTCGATGGGTTTGGTTTATAGGGATGTGGATAATGCATTGTTTTGGGCCCGGATTATTACATCTAGGAAGGGGATGGAGGTGGGTGAGTGTTCTAAGGAGAATATTTAAGCGGGGTTTAACAGGTTTGGATTCAGAGTTTTCTTTCTTCTAGTCTTACATAATTCATAGGTAGCCTACGAGTTATGTCTGTAAGTGTAGTAAAATTCAAATAACTGTATGGTAAATCGAAATTGACTATTAACCGTCATATGAAGATTGACGGCAGTTCACCTTTCTCTGACCTAGACGCCGATTACTGATTGGCTGAAGGCGAGCGTGTGAAAGGGAACTGGGTTAGTTAGATTTTGGCCGTTAGTAGAAAGGAGCAGACGTAACGTTCGACTGTCCTAAGATGGCAACTTTTCACCGCGCGATTAAAAACCCTTTTGGGCTTCAGGTTTTTAATAAGGAATAAAGGCGTCTTGTAAAACAATCAAGTTAAATATTAAATATTACCAACCCTTTTACCAACAACGATAGGAGCTGACAACAACCCAGCCTAGCATAAATCACCCCAGAAGAAGAAGAAGATGGTCACCGACGAAGCAGTACCAATAAGAACCCATCTCTTCTCTTCTCTTTCTCTCCCCCCCCCCATTATATACCCAGCAGATGAACGGGTATATAACACTTGTGCTGTTGTCATACCTAATCTACCCTACTGTTTACCCATGGAGGCAGAATAATTGGATCAATACTTTTATAATGCTATTAACATTATCTGAAACGCAAAAACAACTCCTTTGTCTAGCGCTAGTGAAAAGGGGATAGACTCCCTCGCTGTGTGGCAAATACTGACTTTCGTCCACCGTCGATTGATTTTACTTACTTACAATGGTATTAGCGCTATCTGAAATACAAACAGCCTTGTCCATGATTTGAACTCGGTTCGCCGTATCTATTTCTTATGGTGATAAGTATTACACCCCAAACATCTCCAAATAAGATTTGTAAAACCAGTTAAACCATATCATTTTCACGGGTCTATAGAGTTATTTTAGTTATTGATATTTATAGAAATTTCTGATCCGACCAAAAAGTCATAAAATATTGGTAAAAATATTTAATATGAATAAAACTATTGAAATAAAGATCGATACAACTAAAATAATTTCGCTTAATTGATTCTGATGTAATTCTACAGGTAATAAAATTATATAAAAATAAGATTAGATCTCCCCCCCACACACACACACACATATATATAATATATATATATATATATATATATATATAGTAACATTGCAATTACTTCTATTTCCATTAATACATTTAATAGAAACTAGGCCAGAAAGCACAATTCCTTAGAGAGATCACACGTGTGTAAGTGCACGTGCACAGACACACACACACACACACACACACACACACACACACACACACACACACACACACACACACATGTATATGTATTATATACAATTATATGTGTGTATTCATACATAGACATATATACATATTCATACACAGACATATATATATATATATATATATATATATATATATATATATATATATATATATGCATGTCCTCCACGTGCTTAAATCTCCAGTTTAGGAAATTTGAAAAAAAGGTTCCCAAAGCAACTTGTTGAGAGTATGAATGTTGTTGCACATGCTTAACCCAGTGCTTCGCCAAAAAGACAACTGATCAAAAAGTATCGAGAATAATATATAATTTGTTACTATGCACTTAAAAATATACAAAAACTAAAATATATTTATTTATAATTTGTATTGCTATATCACAGATATTGTGCACTCTCCTAATAATACTGTATACATTGACTTACTACTGTCTCATCAAGTGAGATAAGTTTAATCATATACTGTGGTAATATATATATATATATATATATATATATATATATATATATATATATATATATATATATATTTCTTATTTCCTAAACTAAAGATTTGAGCACGCGGAGAATATATCTGTGTATATAGCTTTCTATGTATATATGCATATGTGTCTGTGTATAGATATGTATATATGTATATGTATAAATAAGCAAATTATACAACTCTTATATATATATATATATATATATATATATATATATATATATATATATATATATATATATATATATATATATATATATATATACATATATATATAATTTGTGTGCGTGAATATCAAGTGTGTTATATGCCAATACAGCAAAGAACAATGAATTTTCTTCAAAAAAGACATGCCAGGCTTTCTTCATACTTATTCCAGTGAGTTTTCTGTTGGTCTAAGCACCCCGAAGTTCCTCTTTTGATATGGTATGAAGCAGTGCCGTTGTATTCTTTTTAATTTTCTCCCGATCCTCAGACCTTACTCTGTTTGCTAAGAAAAAGTCGCACGAAGCTACGTGTGGTGAGGTTGTCGCACTTACATAAACCTGTGCTTCACCAAAATATGCTTCAAAAGTATGGAGACTGCCAATCAAAAAGTATCGATAATTGACTCTAACCGCAGTCTAGACGTGCAGATATCATCACTGTACGTGTCTTTATTAAATTTTAAATCTTAAAATTAAAGATAAGTTTTTTATTAAATCACTTACATGTATTTTCTGTAAAACATGGGTCCTCAAACTTTTCAGCCCAAGATCACAATCCTTAATTTAGGAGGGTCTGGGCTAAATTCAAAAGATAACAATTAATACTCGTGTTCTTTAATTGTATGACCGTTAACATCTTGTAACCTCTCTGGTTAAAAGTGAGACCATTCAAATCGTCCAGGATTAAATGCTGGTGTTCTTATTTCTTATGAGTGTCGTCACCTCAGCTAAATAATGGACCATTCTGTTTTTATTAGAAGAAAGAAAGAAAGGGAAGAAAAAGACATGCTACACATAAAAAATATAAGAAAGAAAGAGAGTAGGGGAAAGATATAGAAAGAGGGCGAGTGGACTTGGGGGTAATTACGGTGAAGGGGTACTCCACACTCCACAGGGTTCCAAAATTGGAACTTCACCATTAAATGCAGTTTGACGTCATACCCATGATGCATTCTAGCACATATATGATAAAAAGGGTCAGGTCGAGACAATCATATAGATACTAGGGCTTGACGTGACCAGCCGATTGATTGGAGGGGGCCTCTCTGACGGCCTGTCTAGCCTAAGTAAGGATCAAAGTGGAGTGTTTCATTTCATGTACTGCTCAGCCACCACGATTCGATACTTCAGCATCACGGATCTCCGCACACGGCCAACAGGTGGTGTATTCTAAAGTTCTAGTTAACCGGGCTGGCAATCATATAGATGCTTGGGCTTAACGTGACTAGCCAACTGATCGGATGTGGCCACTCCGACCGCCCGTTAGCCTAAGTAAGAGCTAAAATAGAGCGTTGCATGTCATGGACTGCTCAACCGCCAGGGTTCCATCTTTAAGTATTATGGGTCACCACTTACGACCAACAGGTGGCCCCTTTTGGGGGATTTTACCCCTTTGCAGTATTTTCTGTAAAATCAAACAACCAACCAACCAATCAAATAATCTCAATAGGCTTCCCGCCCTGTCATCTGGGGCGTTAGAATACACCGACTGCACCTCTGCAGAGGGGTAAGACTCCCCAATGGGGCCACCTGTTGGCCGTGGGTGGCGACCCGTAATGCTTAAGGATGGAACCCAGGTGGTTGAGCAGTCCATGACATGCAATATTCCACTTTGGTCCTTACTTGGACTAGACGGGCAGTTGGAGTGGCCCCCTCCGATCAATCGGCTGGTCACGTCAAGCCCTAGCACCTATGTGATTGCCCCAATCCTATTGCCCTTATGTCAATCCCCAACCCTTTTTATCATATGAGTGCTAGGAGGCTGTTGCTAAGGGTCTTCTTGTCCTGAGAATGACGTTAAACTCTATCTGATGGTGAGGTTCTAGTTTTGAAGCTTTGGGGAATGTGGAGCACCCCTTCATCACCATTACTCCCAGGTTCACTCTGACCCAGAGTGGTAGTACCTGTTAGGGTCCCATCTATGGGTTAAATAGAAAACATGAGTTTATAAACAAAATTTGATTATCTATTAAGAATGAATTTATTTCAAAATTTTGTCGGCATTAAATGACCCACCGAGGTTGATATGCCGTAAAACAAAACAAACCAATCAACTTGAGAAGGAACGACGTGCAGTATCGCACGTCTATCATGCCCGTCGTTACGCTCATCGCTTACCAAAGGGTTTCATTCCGAAAATATTATCTCACCCAGACAACCTCGGGCAACAGTGGGAAAAATAATGATTAGAAATCGGTTGACACCTTCCACCTATAACCAATCTGTAGAATAAACAGGTGCGATGTGTGGGACAGGAAAGAAAACCACAAAAAAAACCAATGGAGTCATCAAGTGTGTGTGTTTTTCTTCCACAAGTGGGAAATAGGTTTATCGGAATTCCACACACCGCCTACCAGAAGAGGAAAAGATATTTTCTTTCCTTTGCATAATAACGAATAATTATTTCTATCCTGTCCAAAAAAAAAAAAACTTAAATTTAAAATTAAAGTACTAACTCGCATCATCATTATAGAGAGGGAAATATTCAAAAAGATGAGAGGGTCACCCCCGTGGCTAACGTGCTGAACTGCGATTTCTTACCGTGTTTCCCCGAAAATATTATGCAAATATTCGTGCTCGATATATATATTCGTATATATTGCATTATGTGTATACCGCATTGTATATAATTAGCAACCCTTCCCCCCAAGACCAGGATGTGACACAAGGTCAATTTCTTAAGCGAAGTTCACCAGGTTTGAATTCAGAGTTTTCCTTCTCCTAGCCCGGTTGTCATACCTAGGTTACAGCCAATTCTGTCCTACTATTTACACGTAAAGGCAGTTTAGCTCAGTCGGTAGTCACAAGGTTCCTGGTTCGATACCGACCCTCGCCAACTCAGCGTATGAGTAGCACAGGGATCTGTGAGGTAAAGTAAGGAGCTGATGGTAGGTGTAGCGCTCCACCTCCGGCGCCAAAACAATCTCTTTGGCCTAGCGCTAGTGAAAAGGTGATAGACTCCTTCGCTATATGGCTGATACTGACTTTAGGCCAACCCGACGACTTCTTTTATTTATTCGTAGCTGGAGGGAGAATAATTGGATTCATACCTTTCTGAGGTGTAAGAGCGCTATTTGAAATGTAAACCGCCTCGTTCAGGATTTGAACTCGGATAGCCTAGTTCACTCCCTACAATGTTAATCGTTATGCAAAGAGCGCTTTTCTTAAGAGACCCCCCTCCTCACACACACAAAAAAATCAACATCTTTCCACTTTGAATTGTTTATTTCAAATGCTAATTGTACCGGTATTATGAATAGGAGGCCGTGTACCAACGATCTGAGTTGCATATTTTTGGGGGTCCGGATAAATTTAGAACTTAATTTTAAGCATCGAAACTATCTCTAAATTTCTGCCCAAATAAAAAAAAAGAAATTCCTCATTTCTCAAAACAAATGGTACTGTAATGCAACCAAATCTGGTGAATATTGCAATGTAATAGCAGCCTTCAACCTGGTGAACTTTATGATCGTCAACAAACAGTCAACCACGAGAGCTCTCGCGGTAGGTGCGAGAAATGGTCACATGAGAGTTGGGGATTTTTTTAAAGGATCGGCAAGTCAGTCACTTGGTTACCGATAAAGGCAAGTAAGGAGCTTAAATTTCGAAGGTAGCCAAATGCCTGCCGCCATTGGGTTGAGTTACGATTTATGGAACAATCGGATCTTTCATTCATTGGCTCAGAAATTTCACATCTTATAGGTTGTTTGATTGATTGGTTGGTTGGTTAGTTGGTTGAATTCTATGGCATGTCAACCCTTAAAGGGTTATCTTATCCCGAAGTCATTTTGTTTTATTTGTTCAAACTCAATTTTTAAACACATTTTAATACTCATTCTTTATCTATTTAACCCATAGATGGGACCCTAACAGGTACTACCACTCCTGGGCAGAGTGTACTTGGAAGTAATGGCGATCTAGGGGTACTCCACATTCCCCGGAGTTTCTGAATTGAACTTCGCGACTAGATGCAGTTTAAACATTTTCTTGGTTTGAGACTGGTTTGGACGGGGGCTGAAACACACTAATAAAGTGAGTGGCATTTTTTCTTAGACCACATGTCTGACATTTCGTGACTCAGAAATGCAACAACTGTTGCTTGTCTTCTCTCATGTCTATAAGGGAAAAGAGGCCTTTGACTTTGGCGCTTCTACTTTTATACTAAAACTTGCTACAACACCTAGCGCGTAACATATAGTGCGTTTTGACCCAAAAAAATATTATATGGTCTCCGGGGGTGTACTGGACCCCAGTTAGGAACCACTAGTTTAAACGTCTATATGGGATACGTGGAACAGTAATGAACAAATGTCCCCCTCTCTCTCTCTCTCTCTCTCTCTCTCTCTCTCTCTCTCTCTCTCTCTCTCTCTCTCTCTCTTACGTACGGCATTCTCCCTAGATCAGTTAAACCGGCTCCAACCGACGAATTCATCTATAAGGAATTCATAGAAGGAGTAACAAGGGAATAGGAAAATCACAAGCGGTCCCCAAAACCCTGCATACATATCCCGGTCAGGAGAAGGAGATACTGCTGCAGATTATCCACAGATGCAGTGACAAAGTCGTTGATTCCTGACGATGATGGAGATGCACTTTAGATTTTTGCCAGACTCCCTTTGGCCCGGTTGTGGCCCTAATACCACTGGGTGACAGACCTGTCCGCCTTGGGTGAACCTACCAGGAACTTAAGTTACCGAATAGTCTGACACTACAGGTTTGTACGACCTTGCCGCGATGAGGGGAGGTTAGACATTGGAAATAATGTGCAAGATGGTCGTTGAGCAAAGAGTCCCCTCCGCCCTTTTACAGCACTTGTTTTTCGTTCTGCTGGGTGTCTAGTCATCTTCCTCACCAGACAAAATCTGTGGAATTGCCGATTTAGAAGCCGATGATCCGACTATGAAACAGGTAGTACTGGATTACGTAGTATCAGTAACACATTGAGCGACAAGACACAGACAAATTCCCTTGGAAAATTGGAATGCGTCCTATGTGTGTGAATCGTATTTACCGGCAAATGATAACTATTAAAAAGAATCTTTTGTAAATGCAAGAGAAAAAAGGAAAGGGTTAATTCTGTGAGAAAACGAAATAGTGGTTGATTCAAGATAGAAAAGAATTTTTAACCTTTGGAAAAAAAGTTTTGCGTTGTTTTCCCACCGCAATCGGACATGAATTTATAAAAAAAATCTGTGATATTCTCACACATGTATTTAATGAATACAAATAATTCGCCCGATGTTGGTTTGATTTGTTGGATTTTACGGCATGTCAACCCTTGTTGGCTTATTTTATGTAACGAAGACGTTTTGTTCTATTTATGTAGGATGGGTATTCAAAATTTCTTTTTCAAACTCAATTTTATTTTAAACTCATTTTTTTCTATTTAACCCATCGATAAGACCCTGTGTCAGAGTGGACCTGGGAATAATAGCGATGAAGGGGTACTCCACATTCTCCAGAGCTCTAGAATTGGAAATTTACAACTAGATGTAGTTTAACATCATAACCAGGACACTGCCCGGTGTTGTGTTATTACTATTTTAAACAATTATCTGCAGTAGAACCTTTCAAAGTGATCCTGATATACGAGTAATTTCTTCAGCGGGGTTTAACAGGTTTGGATTCAGAGTTTTCTTTCTCTTAGACTGGTTGCCTAACTAAGGTTAAAGAGCCCAGTCTGTACTACTATTTACCCATAGCTGGGGGAGAATAGTTGGATGCATACCTTTCCCAAAGATTATTTATACTTGCGACATTGTGGTGAACGGGTTGGGTAAATTCCTACTTCTCCAGGATCCAGCATGTCTTGTTCGTCTTAAAGGATGATTTGTATGATGGGAGGTAAGTGACCGTACAGCTGATTTTTGTTGGGTGCTGCTTCCAGGATTTATTCTGGACAACACGCAGCCACCTTGTGTAGTTCCCATCTAGCTTTTTTGTTTCAATCGTTTCGTTAAAGTCCAGGTGGTGCAACCATACAGTAGCACTGATACAGCTAAAGCTTTTTATTTTATCAGAGATTCCTATATACAGATTATCGATCATATGAAAATCTTATCCCTCTGAAAAGAATAATAATGATAACGAAAAGTTTATAGAATACAACACGTTACTAAAAGTGCCCCTGCCCCGTCCGCCTTGTCGGCTGGGCGTTAGAATGCACCGACTGCACCTCTGCAGAAGGGTAAGACTCCCCCAATGGGGCCACCTGTTGGACGCAGGTGGCAACCCATGATGCTTAAGGATGGAACCCAGGTGGCAGAGCAATCCATGACATGCAACACTCCCCTTTGGCCCTTACTTAGGCCAGACGGGCGGTCGGAGAGGCCCCTCCGATCAATTGGCTGGTCACGTCAAGCCCTAGCAAGTATATGATTTCCCCAATCTTATTGTCCTTATGGCAAGCCCCAACCCTTTTTATCATATGGGTGCTAGAAGGCGGTCACTGAGGGTCTTCATGTCCTTGGAATGACGTTAAACTCTATCTGATGGTGAAGTTCCAGTTCTGGAGGTTTGTTGAATGTAGAGCACACCTTCATCCCATTGCTCCCAGGTCCACTCTGACCCGGAGCAGTAGTACCTGTTTGGATCCCATCTATGGGTTAAATAGAAAATGTGTTTGTAAAAAATTGAGTATCCATTAAGAAATAATTAATTTAAAAACTTTGTCGGTATTAAATGACCCACCGTGGTTGATATGCCGTAAACAAACCAAACCAAACTAAATCTCCTGACTAGTAGGTAGTTTTCTTTAAGTAACTCTCGGACGAGTCTATTTCACTTCCTAAAGGGTGGGGAGCTATTCAACACATTTTATAAATCCCGTTACAATACAAGAACCAAAATCACTGAATCATGGAGACGAGAACTGGGTCACAAACCATGTTTGGCTTAGCAAGCTTTATTAGCAAGAATATGCACCTTCCCAGCGTAAGTATTTAAGTTCAAATGTAATGAAATATATTAGATTAGAAAGACTAACGAAGTTAAATAAGAACTTATATAAAAAGATTTCACTTATTTTAATTATATTTTAATTGGTTTCTTTATAAAATCATTCATAGGATTGATTTTAAAACAATAATATTAGAGATCAATAACACCAAGTAATTATTTATTAAATCCGTTTTTATTAAAACCAGTATGCAAATTAACCACACCATGTATTATGTAAACCTTTACTCTTAGTGATATATAAGACACATTACAGGATTTTAAACGCACTAATAATATGGGCTGTTTTGAGGCAAATCTAACTCAAATTTTCATAGAGACATCGCTAATAAATAAGAATTATTCTATGTATTAATGATTTTCACTATGAAAAATATTAATATATATATATATGTGGTAAAGATATGAGGAACACAAGGACAAAACTCAGACAAATGTATGTAGGATATATTTAGCTAGAGACTTGAGCTCAGCATCATCAGTCGCTTTATTGATTATCAAGGTATCAAACAAGTGTTTTATAGAGGGGGGAGCGGACGGGGTGGAGGGGAGAAGATGTCAAGTGGGTGGGTTTGCGTTTGTGAGGAAATATTTTGATTGGTCAGGCGGGAATCATTGGAAAGGGAGGGGGAAATCGAAAGAGGAAAGAGTTGGAGAGGATATGCGGAGTGATAGTGGAAAAATACATTGTGAAAGAGACAAGTTTGTAGCGAAAGTGGATTAGCCTTCTTGGAGAGAAATTTAATCCAAAGAAGCAGTAAAGGGAGTAATAAAAGGAGAGAGGTTAGGTAGGGGTGGGTTTTGGGGGAGTTGGTTACTAAGTAGGAGGAAAAGGGGGTATGGAGAGGAAGTTTGGTTAGTGTATGGGGTGGGGAAGTGGTTTAATGAAGGGGGAAAGAAAAGGCAATGATGTGTGAGGAAATTAAGTGACAATCTAGGTTGGGATAAGGAGAGAAATGTTGATACATAGGCAAAAAAGGGGGGCGAAAGAGGAAGGTAGAGGCGGTGGGATTGGGTCAGTGAGGGAGGAGAAAGATAAATTCATGGGTAAATTTTTTTCTTTTTTTTTTAATTTTTAATGTGTTCCTCATATCTCTACCATATTCTGTCAGATTTATTCCAATCCTCTTTCCTCTTATATATATATATATTCTCAATCTATGAATTTCATTACCTAGTGTGTGTGGGCTTCCAATCGTAATGTGATGCTTAGTAAGTTCGTCTCGCAGATCCATTACTACTGAATAGCGATTTCGATCCGTGCTGGATGCCCCATACTTGCGACCTCGCGTCATATTTTCTCCATGGCGAACCGAGTTGGGTAAATAATTACTGCTCATGCGTGCGTTCGTGCGTGCGTACGTGCGTGTGTGTGTGGTGTGTGTGTGTGTGTGTGGTGTGTGTGTGTGTGTGTGTGTGTGTGTATTATTAAAATCTAACGCTAAAATTACGTCTTGGTCATTTTATGTGAAATTTTACATGCAAGACATAATTGGAAAAGTCCAAATCTAAATAAAAATTCATCCACGAAATACATCTACAAAAATTACAACAGTAAAGGAAACTTGAATGCCAACTTTTATCTCACCGTTTTGGCATTAACTAACCCACAGGGTTATTAAACCATTAAATAAACAAAACCGAACAAACCAAACCAAACCAAATAAAATTAATGAAAATTATTTATACCAATTTGAAGATTTGGACTATTTGGATTATTCAGACTATTGTTCTTATATTTATTGTTATCTATACAACGTTTCGGCCGATGTGCCCTCTGGTCTTCTTCATATATTTTTGTCGGACTCGGGAACCTCCTCGAACTCGGAAACCTTCTCTTCAAACTTGGGAACCTTCTTGTCGAATTCGGAAGCCTTCATGTCGTAATCTGGAGAACTTGAAAGAGTAACTTTTATCAAAATGACTTGTTTTGGATTAAATGACCCGAAAACGGTTGATATGTCATAAAACAAGCAATCCTAACCAATCCAAACCAAATGAAGTTCATGAAAATTACTTATACCATTTTTGAAGATATTAAGAACTTGAAAAAGAAACTGTTATCAAAATTACTTATTTTTACATTAAAATACCCGAAAAGGGTTGATATGCCGTAAAACAAACAATCAAAACCAAACTAAACCAAATATAAATTCATTACAACTACTTCATTTAATTTACGGACGTGTCGGGCTAATTACAGATAAAACGCAAACAAAAAATATTCGATCAACTTTCGCGAGTTAAAAGATACAAAGAAGAAAGAATCTTTATTTTTTTCCTTTTTATCCATTGTCTAATGTTTTCCATTTGATGTTTATTCACAAAAAGATTAAAACAATAAAAATGTAGAGTAGATAACAATTAGTAATCAACAATTAGGAACCTGATCAACAGACACACTTCACAGTAAATTCTAATTAACAGGTGATAAAGAAATGATACACCTGGTCAACGAAGGGTCATTTTGTTAAATAAGCTACTTTCCAATAAATGTCAGAATTTCGTCTTGTGAGATCTTCTAATTAAATAAAAAGGGATTTTCTTTTTTGTGTATAGAACCGGTTTGATCATAAAAAGACTCGTCAAAATTGTAGTTTTATTCAATTGAAAATCGGAGTGAAGGGAGAAAATGACACTTAATATTTTTTTTCCGGCGATAAACAACTTTATTATGCGTAACTAAATATATTTGTTTACCTTGATCTTATATAAATAATGGAAACAAATTCTCACCGTTCAACGAAATGCAAAGAAATTGTGTCAAGAACGTGAGCGGGAAATCACATTGCAAGGGACGATTCTTTCTCGGTTTTCCCTCCTTTTGTTTACCGTAGTTTATTTTGGCTTACCCCGTGATATCATCATCTATATATTAATACACATGTTCCTTAAAAGTACCACCGCTATAATCTTGCAATACCCTCTGGTTAAAAATGAGGCCGTCCAAATCGTCCAAGATGAATCTGCATATTAATACTCGTGTTCTTTAAGATTACAACCGCTATAATCTTGCCCCAAATCGTTCAAATCGTCCAAGATGAATCTATATATTAATACTCGTGTTCCTTAAAATTACGACCGCTATCATCTTGCTATACCCTCTGGTTAAAAATGAGACCGTCTAAATCATCCAAGATGAAATGCAAAAATGTAAACCCTGATCATCTGGGGTTGCTTATCCACCGAATTCTTATTTCTTATGAGTGTCGTCACCTCAGCTAGACAATGGACTGTTCCATTTTTATTTTAAAGAAATAAAGGGATGAAAAGGGACATTCTACACTGGAAAAATATAATAAGAAAGAAAGAAAGAAAGAAAGAGAGTAGGGGAAAGATAGAGTGAGGGATGAGGGCGCAGAAGCGATAAAGCTAATCTGTTTCAATCGAACATAATAAAAAGATGAAAAGAAGGAAAGAAAAATAAGAGTGAGAGGGTTAAATCAAGATTATTATACTTTTTACATATTGAACTATTTAGTAATAGCTCTTAAGTAAACATATCAAACTTTATGATAATGTGGTATATCCACAAGTCCTGCTAGTCATCATCATATGGTACCGACAGCACGGATATCCATGCCTCTTCCTCGCCAACCGTCCATATCGGACATCGCTCCAGGAAAGTACTCAGCTGAGAATTCAGTATCCACAAAAACCTGATCGATGTAAGTTTTTGCTGGTCGCCCTACACTGGTGTGTCCATGTGTTAGAGTCCACAAGAGAACGCCACTTTGTAGCTCATCCTTGTTTTTCCAGCAGTGTCCGGCATGTCTTGTACGTCTTATCAGATGGTGTGTATGATAGGAAGGGAGTGGCCGTACAGATGCTCTTTTTTTCTTTTTTCTTTTTTTTTTTTTTAAGGGGTGTGCTGATTTCAGGGTGTGTTCAACACAGCACGCAGCATATTTGTACAGTTCTCATCTAGCTTTTTCTCTGAGCGTGTTGTTAGAGTCTAAGTGGTGCATCAATACAGTCGCACTTACACAGCTACAGCTTGGAAGAATTTTCGTTTTATCTTATTAGATATTTCCATATGATCGATAATCTTTAAATAACAACCAATGCCTACATCGCTTTCTGTAGATGAGACATTACTACCTAGGTATTTGAATTTGAGGAATTTGAACCACCGCATATTAACTTTAGATTCCTTAAGGAGAAATTGATTCTATCTTTAGTTTGGTTACTTTGTTTACTGGCATATCAACCTTCGTGGGTTATTTAATGTCAAAGATATCCTTGTAGAAGAACAGCAGTGGTACTATTAAACCTATAACTGGGTTGTCCGAGATTTTTACCTCGAGTCAACGATTTTATTTCCTACGACGATAACCGATACGCAACAAGCGCCTCCTCATTCGCTAAGTATATGAATACAAAAAAAAAAAGAATGGTGAAGTGCAACCAAAGTAGTATCTTTAAGAGATTTCTTCTTTCATTCTATTCTTATAAATTGAATCATCGTTCGTTGGTAGTTGGAATCATCATCGCACGAGAAAATGACGCCATTATCGCCAGAGAAAACGGCGCCAAATCTCCGTTGGAATAAACTGGGAAGCTTTTAAGGAAGAGGACATGAATAAATCTAGTTTCCGTCGATCTGTCACTGTAAAGTAATCTTAAGAGACACGGAGGAATGGATCAGTAAGATGTGAATCAACCCCCTGTTGTTGACTTTGCTGGATGCATTTAAACAAGGAACTCTTTACAGCACTTCAATTTAGAAACTCAATTAAGTCCACACTGGATGCTCAATTATTTTGAACTTCTACCTACCATAATCTTTTACAAACCTCATCAGTTCAATATTGTTTTTAGATTTATTTCATTTCAATCTAAGGAGAATATGTATATATATATATATATATATATATATATATATTATATATATATATATATATATATGTAATATAAAGATTTTGAAGGCAATTTACAATGCAATATGTGTTGAATTTATTTAACTTTTTTTTTTTTTCAAAACTAAATATTTTCGGAAGTAAAATTCCATCTTCAGAGTTATTGAAAGTACTAGGTGATTTTTTTATAGTACTTATCCCACGGCGATATTGTAATCATCTGTTGTTTAAGAAGTTGATGAACGCCGTATATTTGAAATTTTTCCGTGATGTTAAATCGGCTAATTCCGTGATGTTAATCGGCTCGGCTCGGCTGCTCCCGCGCGTGGAAAATGTTTGAAATTCTTTTAATTTTTACTATAAATACAGCCTTGCTCGGCATAGTGAAATAAAGTTTGTTTCTTTATAGTATCTTTGAAGCATCGTGTGTATGTGTAATATAAAGATTTTGAATGCAATTTACAATGCAATATGTGTTGAATTTATTTAACTTTTCTTCTTTTTTTTTTCAAAACTAAATATTTTCAGAAGTAAAATTCCATATATATATATATATATATATATATATATAGTTCAATGAGAAATCAAAACAAATAAAAGTTTTTGCTTTTATTTATTTAATTACGGAATGGTATTACAACCAGCGGTTCTTGCTTAGTGCATTCATCGGGTAATACGAAAAGTTCCTTTAAAATGACAGAAATTGTGTAAATGGTCAAATGTGTGCGTTTTTTTTAACTGTATTCTCGTGTTTGCGTGTTTACGTGATGCGGAATGTTTTTTTTTTTCTACGTGTGCGTATTTTTTTTGTGCATATGTGTATGATGTCATGCGCGTTTGCATGGAAATGCGTGAAGGCTGTGATGATATGATTGTGTCCACGCGCGTGTGTGCGTATTTTTGTTTGTGCGTATGTATGTGATGTCATGCGTGTGCGCGTGGGAATGTATGAAGGCTGTGATGATATAATATAATATATATATATATGAGAATTAAATAATACATAAATACATATATATATATAAATAGATGAAAATAATAAAATTGAAATTGAATGAACAACGGCTATTACGACTATCACGACCTTCCGCGTGGCGTTTAAAAAAAAAAGAACACCACGAGACGCATGTTTATAACATTAAAAAAATAATAACGACAAAAAAAACGCGTCCATTTCCGAAAATCGTCTCTGAAGATAAAGGTTTACTTTGAAATCGATAAGACAAAAAAGATCTTTTTGTTTTTATTTTTTATGTGCATTGTATTGGCCTTCAAATCATTAATATATATATATATATATATATATATATATATATATATATGTGTGTGTGTGTGTGTGTGTGTGTGTGTGTGTGTGTGTGTGTGAAGAAATTTGAAAAACGAAGTGTTCCAAAAATAAGATGAATCTATTTATCGACGCTGAAACGTTTCGGTTTATTTAAACCTTCATCAGGATTGATTATGGGATGAAGAAATTGATGGATGTTTTGTAAATGACAGGAGTTGGAAAAATATTTATAAAACGTTTGTAACTGTATTTGTTCAGCGTTATATTTTTTGAAAGACGAACCGCGACCCGCACACGCGAAGGTGTCATGACGCGTGACGTAACTCAAAGAAATGCATTCAACAAAAGACGAGAAATAGTATTAATGGACAGATTTTATGAGAACAATTGGAACAAAGTGGGGAAAGATAACTAAATAATTAAATAAAGCCTGGTATTTTGTAGCTATTTAAAACTATTTAGCAAAAAACGGTGATATGTTGAAAAATCCAGGCCGATTATCATACAGCCGCCGAAAATGTGTTATCACACCTAGTTAGCGGCTGACGAGGGCATGGTATAGCACGTTGTATTTATTACACGTTGTATGATGAAAAAAACTTATATATACATATATGAGGTTAAGTAAACAAACAAATGTGTTTATTTTTATATAGCTTTAAGCCGACAATTTTTGGAGGATATGTGCTTAATTGAAGTCGTACCTAATTTTGAAAATTAATTAGTTAATAATTAATGAATTTTAGGCGGGCATATATGTTCAAATGTAAGGCTAAACGAATCGAGAAAATGTCAATCCCTGAATGTACATTTCGACCTATTAGGTCTCATCAGCAAGGTTATAGACATGGGAGACTGCTCCGTGTGTGACTCGAAACCTCTACTGTCGTGTGTGTGTGTGTGGAGAAAGGTAGACAAACACGGAATGTTATGGAAACTGGATGTTTATTGTCGACGATGCAACGTTTCGGTCTGTTAGACCTTCTTCAGGACTTGGATATAGTTCTTGCTTCAATGATGGACAATCTCAAAATGTTGAAACAGGAGGTCGTCAGTAGGTCGTCAGTAGGTGGTTGGGGGTGGGTAGTGGATTTTCTTTTCTCTAGATGGCGAGTGTCAGAATGGTAATGGTGATGGTACCGCAGGTGTTAGTCCAATGTATACTAGATTGTAAGAATTGGTTAGGAGTATATGTGTGTGTGCGTGTCATTTATTTGTATTTTTTATATATATGTATTGGGGAACTGGATTTGTCATTAAGTTATAGTTTGTGGCTGGTATGTTTGAGAGGTTTTTTTTGGGAGGGGGGTTGTAAAATGGGGAGATGGTAAGATTTGTTAAAATGTTATATATTATTATGGATTTGTAAAATGTTATATATTATTATTATTATTATTATTATTATTATTAATAGTGGCGATATTATTATTATTGTTCTTATTATGTATCATATATATTGTAATATACACCTATCTTTATCTATTTTGATTTATCTAACTGTCTTTAATCTGTTAATATCATCTGTGTCTGTCTGTTTATCCATAATCTGTTAATATTTGTCTATCTATCTATCTATTTATTTTTGGTCTGTTAATATTTATCTATATGTCTATCTATCCATCTGTCTATCTATCAATTTGTCTTGAATGTGTTCATGTCTATCAATTCATCTGTCTTATCTATCTTTAATATGTTATTATCTATCTGTATGTCTGTCTATCTATTTTTGATATCTCTCTCTCTCTCTCTCTCTCTATATATATATATATATATATATATATATATATATATATATATATATATATATTCTGTTAGTATCTATCTTTCTGTATATCTGTCTATATATCTAACTTGAATATGTTCATATCTATCTATTTATCTGTCTGTCTTTGATATTTTATGGTCTATCTGTCTATCTTTCAATCTATCTTTTATCTATCTATCTATCTATCTATCTTTAATCTGTTAATATCTATCTATCTATCTATCTATCTATCTGTCTATAGTCTGTTCATGTCTATCTATCTACCTGTCCATATATCTGTATTTAATCTGTTAATATCTATCAATCTGTCAGTCCATCTATCTATCTTTAATTTGTTAATGTCTATCTATCTATCTGTCTTTAATCTGTTAATCTCTGTCTATCTAACTGTCCATCTGTCTGTATTTGTTCTGTTAATATCTATCTATCTATCAGTCCCTCTATCTATCTTCGATATGTTACTATCTATCTATCTATCTATATGTCCATCCATCTATCTTTAATCTGACAATATCTATCTATCTATCTATCAATCTATCTATCTATCTATCTTTAATCTGTTGATATCTATCTGTCCTGAATCTGTTAATAGCTGTCTGTCTATATACCCAACTATCTATTTTTACTCTGTTAATATCTGTTTGTCTACCTATCTGACTATCTGTCTATCTTTGATCTGTAAATGTCTATCTGTCTATCTATCTATCTATCTATCTATGCGTTTGTTTGTCTATCTTGAATGTGTTCATAACTATGTATTCATTTGTCTATCTGTCTCTAATGTGTTCTTATCTATCTGTCTGTCTATCTATCTTTAATCTATCTATACATATTTATACCTAGATTTATATATATATATATATATATATATATATATATTAATGGCTCTTATATATGAACACATTTCATATGACTTTCTTAAATGTTCTGACGTGTACAATCATTTTGACAGATTATTACTGTTAGCTGATAAATAAATTAATATATGAATTCCCAGCTTCACTCCAAATAATACACGAGATAAACGTCTTATAAACTAATCCGAAATTGAAAAGTAATTTCATCAAACTTATGGGATATATATATATATATATATATATATAATATATATATATATATATATATATATGAAATAAAGGAAATTAATCCGACAGTGTGAATTTGATATAATGAAAAAACAAATGATGTTTACAAAAGCATGGGATCATCAGGAGAGAATGTATATATATATATATATATATATATATTATATATATATATATATATATATATGTATATATTTTTTTTTTGAAAGTTAATTAATTAATAATTAATTAATTAGGCGGGATTACCTATTTAAATGTAAGGCTAAACAAATCGAGAAAAATCAATCTCTGTATGTACATTTCGGCCTATTAGGCCTCATCAGCAGAGCTATATATACGAAGACCGCCCCGTGTGCGATTCGAAACCTGACTATCAAGCTGACAGGCAAGCAAACGGACTTAGCTAGATTTCTTCGTTTTGTTTAGGAGTAGGTATTTATATTTCTCTTCAGTGACCTCTACACGATATTATGAGAAGTAAACAAACAGACGATGTTTGTGATATGGCTATTTTCAGCCGACAATATTTGGGAGAATATGTGCTTAATTGAAGTCGAACCTTATTTTTGAAAGTTAATTAATTAATAATCAATTAATTAGGCGGGATTACCTATTTAAATGTAAGGCTAAACAAATCGAGAAAAATCAATCTCTGTATGTACATTTCGGCCTATTAGGCCTCATCAGCAGAGCTATAGATACGAAGACCGCCCCGTGTGCGATTCGAAACCTGAGCCTAAAGTCGGTATCAGCCAGTTAGCGAGGGAGTCTATCCCCTTTTCAATAGCGCTATATATATATATATATATATATATATATATCAGTCATCCACAGACACGTGTTTCGAAGTTTACTTCTCATCAGTGCGGCACGACTTTTTAACAGCTACCTCTAGCCGGGATCGAAACCCGACAGAATTTTCGTCTACCAAGTTCCTTACCCTTGCGGCTATTAGCGGCCGTCAGTCTAGGGTGAACAATTAATTGCTACATACTTTACGGCGGTATGTTTTTACAATCAACAGAGAACTCTAATCTGTAAATAGACGGGTAACGGCTAATGCCAAACGGTGAAGTTACAATTAATGTCCCCCCACAGTGCTCAACCATAGGAGTGGGAAGCATATATATATATATATATATATATATATATATATATATATAGTTGTTTGTTTGTTTGTTTTGTTTTGTTTTGTTTTACTGCATATCAATCTCGGTGGGTCATTTAATGCCGACTAAGTTTTGGATTCGTGGGGATAGTTTGGTAGGAAACAAATGTATATATGTATAGATTTTAATTAGTGTTCAGTTACCCATATATTTTAGTACAATCCCACTTCTTTTAGGAAATGTATAGTTGTAGAAAAACAGTTTTTCCGTTGTTGCAACATTATATATATATATATATATATATATATATATATATATATATATAGTCATCCACACCCACCGTGTTCGACGTTTGCGTCTCATCAGTGTGGCTAGACTTTCCTCTCGGCCATTAGTAGCCGCCATTAAGAGGTGAAAATTTAACTGATAAATGCATACATCGGTAGATATATGTTACGATCACCAGAAAACTCAAATCCGTAAACGACAGACGAGTATTGCTTTACGCTAAACGGTGAAAGTTCGTTAAAGTCCCCTCGATAGAGCTCTACCAGGTTTTGAGAGCATATAATAGTCATCCACAGACACCGTGTTTCGACGTTTACGTCTCATCAGTGTGGTTAGATTATATATATATATATATATATATATATATATATATATATATATGGGCCTGGTATACAGATTGGATCAGAAATAACAGGACAGTCGTTAATATTACATTATGATGAGCTTCTTATTACTTCTGTCTCTCCCTGTATCTCTCTGTTCATCCGCTTAATAAACTTAATAAACATTTTTATATCAAATACAATCAAGATATGCGGTATATATTCTTCACAAAGGCCATGACCTAAGATGAAAGAAATTATTTGTGAGAATATTTTAGACTATTTCCCAGGTAATAAATTTTTTTTTAAATACATAAACCAATGGTATGAAAATAGATAAAAGAACTGGGTGACAAAGCCAGGTTCGTGATTCACTTTGTGAGGAACGACTTCACTGGAAATGGTTTTCAAGAAGAGCGTGCTAACTATTGCGCTGAGTTAAATGCTCAAAAATTGAACAATTAGCCAACAGATTCGACCTCACTAGTCCGGCAACCTTAGAACCAGATATTTGTTAGAGTCACAGGTTTTCCGAACTAGTGAAGTTTGTTTTGCTCTTTTTAATGGGGAAATAATACATACTAGCAGGAACTGTGGAAATAGCTCAGTATGATGATTTAATTATAACAACGTTTGATAGGTTCACTTAAGAGCTATAGCAAATACTTCAATATGTAAATTATAATCTTGATTTAAGTCTCTCTGACTTCTTTCTTTCTTTGATTGAAACAGATAAGCGTTATCGCTTTCGTGTGCTCACCCCTCTCTATCTTCCCCCTACTTTCTTTCTTTCTTTTCCTTCTTCTATTTTTCTCTGTGTAGCATGTCATTTTCTTACCTTTCTTTCTTTAATATAAAATCAGAATGGTCCATTATTTAACTGAGGTGACGACACTCATAAGACATAAAAATTTCGGCGGATAAGCAACACCAGATAATCAGGATTAACATTTCTGCATTTCACCTTGTGCAATTTGGACGATCTAACCAGAGAGTGTTGCAGAATGATAACGGTCGGAAGATTAAGGAACAAGCATATTAAGAATACATATACTGCTGCCAATATAAATTGTATTGATATAGACAATATTGATATTGTATTGATTATATATATATATATATATATATATATATATATATATATATATATATAATTAAATGATATTAATGATAATTTATCCAAAGTTTAGAATTCTTTAAGATAATTTTCAACCATTATTAAATGAGTAGGAAAAGTTTTATTACAATTCAATAACTAATAGAGGATGGTTGGTTGGTTGGTTGGTTGGTTGGTTGGTTGGTTGGATTTACGGCATGTCAACCCTTGGGTTATTTTATGCCAAAGACGTTTTTTGTTTTAATTATTCTTGTTGGACATTCAATTTTTAACACATTTTAAAACTCCTTTTTTACCTATCTAACCCATAGATGGTACCCTAACAGGTACTACCAATCTGGGTCAGAGTATACCTGAGATTAATAACGAGAAAATTGTTATCGCTTGTGCTCCCCCCCCGTCTCTCTCTCTCTCTCTCTCTCTCTCTCTCTCTCTCTCTCTCTCTCTCTCTCTCTCTCTCACTTCTACGTCCGTGTGTCACACTTTAACACCCCCCATCACCCGATATACCCCTCTCCTTCTAACTCCGCAACTACGAAGCTTCTCCGGATCGGGGGTGTTTAGTACTAGAGTATTAATGAAAAGTGCTTTTTTTTTTTAACCGTCACATTGCTTCCTAGACATACCTCATACTTAGCTAGGGCATCGTATTGTTGTGTAATGGTTAACAAGCTAGTCTCGCAGATTCATTACAACTAAATAGCGAGTTCGATCCTCGCTTGATGTCACAGCCTATACGTGGCGAACAATTTCGGTATTAGGCATCCCAACGTGGTATAATGGTTAGCAAGCTAGTCTCGCAGATCCATTACAGCTGAATAGCGAGTTCGATCCTCGCTGGACGCTCCATTCTTGCGACTTTGTGTCACATCCTACCCATGGCAAATGGGTTGGGTATTTAAGGGTGTCCCATCCTGGTGTAATAGATAGCAATCTAGTCTCGCAGATCCCTTACAGTTGAATAGCGAGTTCGATCCTCGCTGGATGTCCCATAATTACGATCTTGTCTTACATCCAACTCGTGGTGAACGGTTTGGGTAAATATCTACCTTGTATATAGTTAAAACTGAAGTATACAAGTTGTAAAATGGATACTGTGAACCACTCTGGCCTATATAAAGGCTAGAAGTGTTATTAAAATATAATTAAAAAAAAGTTATATGCTCTCAAATATAGTCTGATTTTTTATTCAATTCATTGATGAGATAAAAAATTCAGTTTGTTGAAAAATGAGACAGACACTCGAAAACTCCCAATTGGAAAAGACAAAAATAGACACGTTTTAATTAATTTTACAAAGAAATAATCTCGATTTAAATCTAATTCTCATAAGTAAAAATAGATATGATGAAGTTCTTTTTAAGGAAGGTACTTAGTATATGCCCACAGTTTTATATATATATATATATATATATATATATATATATATATATATATATATATATGAATACACAAGCGATGTATTTTTATATGGCTTTTTTAGCCGACAATTCTTTGGGAGAATATGCCCGCCTAATTAATTAATTATTAATTGATTAACTTTCAAAATTAGGTACGACTTCAATTAAGCACATATTCTCCCCCCACCCCCCAAAAAAATGTATATATATTTTATTATTATTGTTGTAGAAAAAGGTTTTCTCACTATCACGGTTTCGGTGTTCAAGGTACACCTTCCTCAGGAGAACTAAAAATTATAGGTAGCTAATTTTATATATATACTTGTTTGGTCTAGAATTATTTTTATTTCTCTATCTGTCATTTTAATTAGTATAAACTGTTGGTCTTTAAATCTAAACTGTTCCCTTTGAAATTAAAGATTGGTTTTCCATACGCTTACCAAGCAAAATTAATTTGTTATTCTATCTGTCAACTTCCTCAACTCTCATCCCTTTTTTTCTTTATTCACTTTGTTTATATCTTATTTATGTTTACTACTTGGTTGGAGTCTTCTGATAAATCAATTAAGTTGTTGTTTTTTTTATATATTAATGCATATCTTATATTATATCTATATTAATCTTAATAATACATTAATGAGTGGTGTATCTTATGCATTTAACAGCATTCTGTCCATTTCAAGTCCTGATAAAGGTTTATTAAAACCGAAACGTTATAACGTCGACTTCACCATCAAGAATAATTTCATCTTGTTGTTATGGGTCAAACGAGGGTCTGCAAATTTTTTTTTTTATTTTACTTCAACTACACCTTTAGATTTTCTAGTATCTTCTTCAGAACTTCGTTTAAACATATGTATATCTTCCCAACCCTAGTGGGTTGAGCAGTTTGGAGGGGATTTTCGCTGACGCCTGCCGACTAAGCTTAAAGACAATGCTCTCGTATAAAACGGATGGATCCCTCTCTGGCATGTATACATATGTATATATTTATCAGTTAAAAAAATATTCGCCGCAGTATGTAGTTGATGATGGCTGAGTGGTTAAGAAGATTGACTGGTAATAATTCGATCGGGTTAACATCCCGGCTGGAGGTAGCCTGTAATATATATATATATATATATATATATATATATATATATATATATATATATGAAAAAGGTCACTTACCGGTGAAATTGGTCACGATGGTTAGTTGATGCAAGTTTCACAACGATAAGACAGCGATATAAAAATATAAAGTGCTCAATACATGAGTAGAGCAAATTTATTATTATAATGGTACACAGTAATAACATACTCGAGTTTCACTATAAGGATCTTCAGGGTTAAATCGACTGAATTAATCAAGATATTGATTAATTTCAGCCGATTGTACGTGTGTATTTTTTGGCAATAACGGTTAGTGACAGACTCGCAGCCAAAGAACGTCGAGCCTAAAATTTGAACATGAGCGGAAGTGAAATCTTTCAAAAGGATCAAAATATAAGCATTATGAGAAATCCTCTTTATATTATTGCTTTAATGATTTATAAGAACTATAAGGATTATCTATATTATTATAGTGTTTAGTGCAACTAAATGTGATTTTGCTAATATATATCTAAAGTTTTTTTTTTAATTTATTAAAAATTAAAAGAATGTGTTTATATATATACACACATACACGGGTGTTTTTTTTTCATTTAAATGGTCTTATTGTAAGATTCAAAGTGATAATACTTGAGATAAAACTCCGACAAGGTTGATAGACAAAACATTTTATATACAGCACAGAATAAACAGGTACATAATACATAGAGGTGTACATGAACATACATACATAAGTAATACAAAGTTACATGTAAAAGGATAAACATAAAAGCACAGACATGAGACTAGGAATAGTCCATGCTGATGAATCACTTACGTAATGTAAGGGGGCCAAGCCAACAAGAGGGGGTAGACCAGAGTCTAACCCATAGTGTCTCGTAGGTCGAGCAGCGGCAAAGAGAGCGAGAAGTTCAAATCAGCCGCTTAATACACCCGAGGCCCCTAGCGCGAAACCAGCAAAAACTAAACGGCAGACAACTCTCCAGGCAAATACGAATAACGCCATATTATTATTAATAAATAAATATATATGTGTGTGTGTGTGAGTGTGTGTGTGTGTGTGTGGATATAGGTATCATTAGTGTTTTATGTATGCTGGTAGACTGATTGAAGTAGGTGAAATCCAACGGTCTTGACATTTAATTTATATTCTGTATTTCAAAGTAAAGTAATGTCGTCGGAGTGGCCTAAACTCGGTATCAGCCAGACAGCAAGGAAGTCTATCCCCTTTTCACTAGCGCTAGACCAAGGAGATTGTTTTAGCGTCTGTGGTGAAGCGCCACACCTACCATCAGCTACTCACTTTACGGCACAGATCCCGTGATACTCATAAGTTGAGTTGGCGAGGGCCGGGTATCGAACTAGGAACCTTGTGGTTCAGAGTCGAACGCTCTACCGACTGAGCTAACACGTTCCTATATTTCACTAATGTACTCTGGCTGATGTCGACATAGGAATAATTCATCAGCCTGGTCTCGCAACTAAAAAACAAAAGTGAATAATGTAAGCAAAAAGATATTAACTGAAAAATACCCCCAGTCTCATCCTCTACCCCCAGTCGCATCCACTACGCCTCCCAGTCTCATCCTCTACCCGCCCCCCAGTCCCATCCTCTATCCCCAGTCCCATTCTCTATCCCCAGTCCCGTTCTCTACCCCTCCCCAGTCCTATCCACTACGCCCCCAGTCGAGGATGGGGTTATTTCAACTTATGAATAAGTTATAAAAACACACCAATTTTCCACGATTTCCCGACAGTCTTCTTTTTTTGTTTTCTATTACGAATCGTCTAGACTTAATTGAATATTAAATCAGTTTTCGGTGTTCCAAGTAATTTGGATTTTACCAATCATCATCCTGTCGCGCCAGTAGCACGGATATCCATGACAATCCCTCGCCAACCTTCTCTATCATTCATTGCTCCCTATGGGTCTTCTGCGCAGCATCCAGTATCCGTACAGAGCTAGTCTATGTAGGTCTTTGCTAGGCGGCCCACACTGGCGTGCATATATGCTGATTTCCATTGGAGGCGTCACTTATCAGTTCGTCCCCGCTTCTCAAGCAGTGCCCAGTACGTCTTGTTCGCCTCACTCGGATGGTTTGTGTGATAGGTGACCAGTGGCCGTACAACTGCTTTCTTGTGGGGTGTTGTTTCCACGAGTTGTTTAAGATCACGCGCAGAATTCTTGTGCACCTCCCATCTAGCTTATTTTCTAGGCGCTTCTTTAGGGTCCAAGTGGTGCAGCCTACGTCTCATATTGTCACTAATGGATCTTGAGCAGTCCATGACATGCAACACTCCACTTTGGTCCTTACTTAGGCTAGACGTCCGGTCGGGAGCCCCCCAGCCGCGTCAGTTAGCTATTCATGTCAAGGACGAGCACCTATATGATTGCCCTGTAACCTATTGTCCTTATGACAAACCCCCAACCCTCTTATAATATATGTGCTAGAGGGCAGTGGGTGAGGGTCTTAGTGTCCAAGGTATGGCGTTAAACAGCATCTAGTGGTGAGGTTCTAATTCTGAATCTCTGTGGAATGTGAAGTACTCCTTTATCACCATTACTCCCAGGTCCACCCTGACCAGGAGTAGAAGTACCTGTTTGGGTCCCAACTATGGGTCAAATAGATCAAAATGAGTAGTAAAAATATGTCTGAAAAAATTGTTTTAAATAGAAAATTTGAATACCCAACAAGAATGAATAAGATAAAACGTTTTCGGCATAAATTAACCAGACAAGAGTTGACATACCGTAAAATCCAACCAGCCAACTAACCAACAAATACATACACACACGCGCGCGTGCACACGCACACACATACACATATACAAACACACAATACAAACACACACACACACCACATATATATATATATATATATATATATATATATTTGGGGATCTTGTCCAACGATATAAAAAATATTCTATAAGAAATAATAATAAGGCTCGCAATTTTTTTTTATTATTATTATTATTTATCATATGAAATGCGCAAATTTTTTCGCATAGGAAAACGGGATTTATCGTTGTTTTGACAATTGTTTAACAATTCTGATATTTTGATGGGGTGACACGTGTTTCAGATTTTCATATCTTTTTCAAATTTTTTGTATTTTCTTGTACCAGAACCAATTTGTGTCCATGTCATGCTGCAACGTCGGTACAGTACATAATACACACACACACACACACACACACACACACATATATATATATATATATATATATGTGTGTGTGTGTGTGTGTGTGTGTGTGTGTGTAAAGCGCAAAAACACAATTCCTAAAAATTCTTACCCCCCCTCTCTCTCTCTCTCTCTCTCTCTCTCTCTCTCTCTCTCTCTCTCTCTATCTCTATCTCTCTCTCTATCTATCTCTATATCTATCTCTATTCTAGCTATCTCTTTATTTCTTTCTCTCTTACTCTTCTCTTTCCTCTTTCTCTCTCACTTTTGGTGTTTCTAAAATCCTTTTAGTCCGGTCATGGACCGGATAATTCTGCTAGTATTAATATATAGTTAAGCAATGGTTTTATTATTTAACTATTAAATATGACAGATTTAACAGCAAAACCTGTTGTTGTTTCCTTTTGTTTGTTTTTTTGTTTTTTTTGTCTTTTTTTTAGAAAAACAACACAATTTAAAGTTTCTTTGAATTTCTTCACAACCCACGGGTTCTACAGACTTCATAAACGATTTAACTTTAAAAAGATCCGATTTTATTAGATTAATATATTTCATCTTTTTCGTTTCATTTTTCTTTTTATCTATTCTATGATCACTTTTTAAAAAATCCCGCTGAGAATTCTCACCATTGTCACGTGATTTTATTGTCACATGACGTTGTTGTCACATGATGTGCTGCCATACTGAAACTACTATTCAAGTACAAGTATTACTCAAAAAAAATTGCCATTCTTATCTTTATAGATAATACCCTAGGGAAAGTAATGAAACCCCTCTCGCACGTTATGGATTAAATAGTACCACTACTGTTCTTCTACGAGGATGGCTTCATCATTTAAATGGTTGATATGTCATTAAACAAAGAAACAAAACCATACTAGAAACCATTATCAGGGCAGTACTTTATTGTCTATTATTTCTCCCGAAAATATATTTTCGAGTGGAAAATGAAAAATTAAGAATAACAAAAAGTCGCAATAATCTTTTTTTCTGACTGTTGTTCCTCGTCTTTATTGTGATATGTAAAATCACAACGTTTCGGTCACTGTATGCTCGGTCTTTTCACATGTTTCCTGTGTGTCAGAAGATAGCAATGACACAACCTGGAAATCATTTTGAATAGTTTGTCTGTTGATCAAACGAGGCGTCGAAAAACTTTTGACAATTAAGATGAGGACAACAGTCCGAAATAAGAAAATTATACACATTGAGCCTCATCTAAAAATTCAGACGAATAAACTTTTCTTTTTTTTTTTTTCATTCAACATTATCGCGTTTCTATTCTGTTCTTGACGTCACTTTTCGTGAATAATTTTGATGTTTCGGACTGTTGTCCTCATCTTTATTGTGATATGTATAAACATAACGTTCAAGTGTTTCCTGTTTACCTTAGACTAAAGTCATCATCAGACGATAACTTTTTGTGTTCGAATCTTTTTTTTTTTTTTTTTCCTGGTAAACAATAAAGTACTGCACAGATAATAGTCGGTTAGACCGAAACGTGCCATATATAAAATACAACATATGAATATTTTGTTTTCTTTTATTTACAAGTTCAATTCTTAAAGTTTTATTAGCGATATACTTTAGGTACCACCAATTTTCCCTGAAAAATTTACCCCCCCCCCCCCACACACACACCATATTTAATACAATGAAACTTGCATAAAGGTTATTATTATCTTTAAAATGTTTGTCCATTCAAAAGAAGAAACATTAAAAAAAAACTCTTGATGATTTTTTTTAATTCAGCTAACGGAAGGAATGAAAATTAATTAAACAATTAAACAATTTAACGTACCCAAAAACAAGTTATGACTTTTATAAAATATGAAAAAAATGAACCGACAAAAAATATTTTTACTTTTTTTTCTATAAAGATAAGAGTCTGAACAATTATATCAGAAGATTTTTATAAGTTTCAATGCGAGAGCTTTTTAGTAAAAGAACCATGGATACAGAATTCTGCTAAAAATTACTAATTTTGAAATTGACCCTGTTGTAAAAAAAAGACTGTTTTACTTATTTTTCAAGATAACTGTGAGTAATTTTTCCCCAGTCGAAAATGTGATCTTTGAATTCACTGTTTTTTTTTCTTTGTAGCAACTCTTTATGCTCGTTATTTATTTTTGCGAGATTTTAAAAGAAAAAGTTTAAAATATTTACGTTTCTTCCTTTAATATGGCCTAAACTGATCACGTGACGTATTTTGGTGGTACCTAATATACCTATTGATTATCACTCTTCAACATGATCGCCATCTTTGTTGACTGCCCTTGTCGGCTAGAGCTGTTGAATACACCGACTGCCTCTCGTCAGTGGGGTAAAATGCTCCCAATGGGGCCACCAGTTGGTCGTGGGTGGCGACCCGCGATGCTACGGACTGAATCATGAGGGCTGAGCAGCCAATGACATGCAACACTTTACAGAGGCTAAACGGGCGATCGGGGAGGCCCTCTCCGATCAATCGGCTGGCCATATCAAGCACTAACACTTATATGAGTGTCCCAATCTTATTGCCCTTATGGCAAACCCCAACCCTTTTTGTCAGGGTCTTAGTGTCCTGGGTATGACATTAAACTGCATCAGATGGTGAAAAGTCCAATTCTGGAACGCTTGGAAAAGTGGTGTACCCCTTTATCGCCTTTACTCACAGGTCTCCTCTGACCCAGAGTGGTATTACCTGTTAGGGTCCCATCTATGGGTTAAATATATTTTTTTAAAAGAGCATTAAAAAGTGTTTTAAAAAATTAAGTTTAAAAAAACAAATTGAATACCCAATAAGAATGAATAAAACTAAATGTCTTCGTCATAAAATAACCCAACAAGGGTTGACATGTGGGGGTGCTGCTTCCAGAATTTATTCAATACCGCATGCAGCAACCTTGTGTAGTTCTCGTATATATATATATATATATATATATATATATATATATATATATATATATATATAAAATGGAGATTGTGTGTTTTTCTGTCTGGAACCAAAACTATATTACTACTGAAGTCACAATTCCCTTAATTATTTATATCACATTCTCCACGATTTACTTTTTATTTAAACCTCAATTATTAATAAAATTGTTTTACATTATTAATACTGTTGACTATACCTACATACTAGCGACATATAATTGAATTTACATACATACCAAAATAGCGGTTAACACTGCAAGCGGGAAGGCTAATTTGCATATCAATTTTAAAATTTTGATTTTAATAAATAAGTGCCAAGTATTATTGATTTCTATTTGTTTGGTTTTATTTTAATAAATATGAGCAAAAATCTCTTCAATAAATCTTAAAATAAATTCTTTAAAAAGAAGAAATAACTAATTTTATTATTTACTTCTTTTTCTAACTAAATAGTTAAATTACGAAAATTTAGCAATGAAAGATGGGAGTGATGGAAGAGTAAGTTTCAGTTGTTCTATCTTTCCAGTATACGCCGCTTTGTTTCAAATCTTTTTATCTGCATTCTTATCTAGTTTCATTAACCTTTCTAATTTAATATAGTAATTTATCACATTAAAACTTAAATACTTGCACCTGGAGAGTGCATATATTTGCTAGTTAATAATAATAATAATAATAATAATAATAATAATAATAATAATAAATGAAGGAAAGGACTTTAAATTTGCAGGATATAAGAATTTATTTCAACAGGAACAAGCTTAGATAGTAACAGCATCTTCAGAACCTATATAGCTATGTTTGGGGGTGTTTGTTGTGTAATGGTTATCGTCCTAGGAAATAGAAACGGCGAGATGTGTTTAAATCTTGAACGTGTCTACTCCCAACAGCTTTGGGTAAATACTAGGGTAGACTAGACTCTTTAAACTTGGTATGGCAGCCAGTCTAGAAAGAAAACTCTAAATTCAAACCTGTTAAACTTAAAATGACCTTGTGCGCCATCTTGCTCGTACGAAGGGGTTGGTTTATATATATATATATATATATATATATATATGTGTGTGTGTGTGGTGTGTGTGTGTGTGTGTGTGTGTGTGTGTATGTAATTTTCAACTTTAGTAGTCAAAATTCCTAGCAAATAAGGCAATTAGAGTAACCTCCCTTGACTTTCACTTTCAACTAAGCCGGTAGCTATTTTGAAAGACTCCGTGCGAAATAAACAAATCTTAGAAAGTTTTTTGAAAACAATACAACTGCATGCTTTAACACAAAAATATCATAAAATGTGTTTTTAATAACAATTAAGTTCATTTCAGATAATTTATGCTAGGAATTTAGCCAACTGACTTTCACTTTGAAAGAAGACGATAGCCATTTTGAATGTGTCCATGCGAAATATACAAATCTTAGAATCGTTTCGAAAACAACACAACTGCATGCTTTAACCCAAAAATATCATAAAATGTGTTCCTAATAACAATTAAGTTCATTTCAGATAATGCGCACGCACAATTTTATGCTAGGAATTTTAACAATTAAAGGTGAAAATTACCTATCTCTCTCTCTCTCTCTCTCTCTCTCTCTATATATATATATATATATATATATATATATATATATATATATATATACGAGGGTGAGTCAATAAGTAATGTTTGCCTCTCTTCGGCTCCATGAAAGAGAGTTTGAGACGCAAACAATATTCCAGTGACAAGGAAGTGAAATCTATAGTGAAGAAGTGACTCAAAGAACAGTCAACAGAATTTTATGGGGTAGGGATATATGTTCTCATTCGAAGGTGGGACAGTGCTATTGAGAAAAACGGTGACTATGTGGAGAAGTAGACATGTGACCCACAGAGGACCAGCTTCATTTTAATGCATGATAAATGTTCCTGAGTTGGTAATTATACCTGTCATAAACAAAATGGCATTGCTTTTTGACTCACCCTCGTATATATATATATATATATATATATATATATATATATATATATATATATATATAAACAAATCGTCAGTGATATGGAAATCAGATTTCGCTGACAAAGCAAAAATTCTTCCAAGCCGTAGTTGTATCAGTGTTACTGTATGGCTGCACTACCTGGACTCTAACGAAGCGCCTGGAGAATAAGCTAGATGGGATTTGCACGAAAATGCTGTGTGTAATATTAAACAAGACGTGGAAACAACACCCCACGAGAAAACAGCTGTATGGTCACCTGCTCCATATCACACAAACCATCCGTGTGAGGCAAAGATGAACTCATAAGTGACGTTTTTCTGTGGAAACATTCACATGGGCACGCCAGAGTAGGTCACCCAGCAAAGACGTACATAGACCAACTCTGCACGGATACTGGATGCTGCGCAGAGGAACTCCCAGGGACAATGAATGATAGGAAAGGGGGCGAGAGATTGTCATGGATATCCATGCTGCCAGCACGACAGGATGATGATGATGATGATGATGCTATATATATATATGTGTGTGTGTGGTGTGTGTGTGTGAAGAAAATTTAGAAACAAACACAGGATGTTATAATGGATGGGAATTTATAGTCGATACTCGAGCATTTCGATTTACAATGGAAACCTTCATCAGGACTTTTTATTTTATCCACATAAATCCTTGTATTCTCCTCATTTTCACAATGAGGAGAAAACAAGGATTTATGTGGATAAAAGATGAAGGATGTTTTGTATGCGATGAATTAGAAAGCCAATCACGTATGGCTTTTCGATTCACGTGCTCCTATCATTAAGTTTCGCTTTCGCACGCAAAAACACGTCCTCAACATTCAACTACAAACGCCACTCAACTAACGGTAACGAACCTTTATCCATACATTTTTCTAATTCATCGCATCCTTCATCTTTTATTCACATAAATCCTTGTTTTCTTCTCATTTTCACAGTTCTGATGAAGGTTTCCATTGCAAACCGAAATGCTCGAGTATCGACTATAAATTCCCATCCATTATAACATCCCGTGTTTGTTTCTAAATTTTATACACACACACACACACACACATATATATATATATATATTTATATATGTTTCTTTTTTATTATTGAGACTTAGTGACATGGGATAGGGATTGAAAAGTAGGATAGATCAGAGTGAAAGGAGGTAAGAAGAAGGAGGTAAAAGGAAGAATGAATAAAAGAGTTGGGAAGGTTAATTAAGAATATCTTGATATCAGAAATAGGAAGATGTAAACGCCCAAAAATATGTACACCCCAATGAAAAGGTTTTATACTCTACATACTGTAAGTAATTTCAATAATGTATAAATACAGGGTGATTGAAAACTAACTCCCTATTTTAAACCATTTATCATTTTTTTATATGCAGTTACATTTTTCTCAATACTTTAATGTATGTTCCTTAATATATGGCAATTAAATCCGTGTTATTGTTAGTGGTGTTTGAGAGTGGCTGAATCACTATTTTTTCTGGAAGATGGATGGGTAGTATGGTCAGCATGAGTGGCCGGCTAGAAGCCCTGATATAACATCCTGCAACTTTTTTCTTTGGGGTTGGTTGAAGGAGCAAGTCTACTCTATGAAACCAACAACTTTGGAAGAACTTGAAGGACGAATACGAAAATTTATTTTCGCCATTCCACGAGAGTTCTTGCGATGATGACTTGATGTGATTCCTGAGCGGCTTGAGAAGCTGGAGGCGAATGCTGGTGCCCATATAGAATTTTAAATAAAACTCCATATTATCTGTATTCTTCTCATATTCATTTTTTGTAAAAATACTAATTAAGAAATAAATTATAAGATTTTCAAAATAGGGAAGGGGGTTACTTTACAATCACACTGTATAGATTAAACGGTGCCATTATAGTATGTAGCCTACCTTTTTGATTCTGTTATAGTATGTGCCCTACCCGGTTTGAATGTGTCCTACGTCAGTAAGAGTATATTTACAGATATAAGTAGTAGGCAATTTATTGAAACTAATTAATTTTCGCATATATTCAATTTCAAGAAATGAAATTCAGTGATAAGCTGTATATAGTAATTAAAAATAATTAAAAAAAAGAATTTATCCATAATTTACATGAATCATATATCTATTAAATTCTAAAATCCTGAAATAGGGTTAGGGTTAGGGTTAAGGTTAGGGTTAGGGTTAGAGTTAGCAGTTATTATTATAACCTTATAATATGCTTTTATGGTAGGCCACATACTATACGAGGGACATGATTTCGTAGGTCACATTCAAAAGGTAGGCCACATACTATAAGAGAGACATGATTTCGTAGACCACATTCGAAAGGTAGGCCACATACTATAAAAAAGACATGATTTCGTTAGCCACATTCAATAGGTAGGGCCACATACTATAAGAAAGACATGATTTCGTAGGCCACATTCAAAAGGTAGGCCACATACTTTAAGAGAGACATGATTTAGTAGGCCACATACTATAAGAGAGACATGATCCGGTAGGCCTCATTCAAAAGGTAGGCCACATACTATAAGAGAGACAATATTCGTAGGCCTCATTCAAAGGTAGGCACATACTATAAAGAAGACATGATTTCGTAGGTCAAAAGGCCACATACTATAAAGAGAACATGACCGGATAGGCCACATTCAAAAGGTAGGCCACATACATAAAGAGACATGATTTCGTAAGGCCACATTCAAAAGGTAGGCCACATACTATAATAAGAGAGAGACATGATTTAGATAGGATAAGGCCATCATCTATAAAGACAGACATGATCCGGTAGGCCTCATTCAAAGGTAGGCCACATACCATTAAGGAGAGACATGATTTAGTAGGCCACATTCAAGAGGGGTAGGCCAAACATACTATAAGAGAGATAATGTGGTCAGCGAATATAATCAAATCTTAGAATCGTTTGAAAAAACAAATGCATGCTTTAACCAAAAATATCATAAAATGTGTTCCTAATAACAATTAAGTTCATTTCAGATAAGCGCACGCACAATTTTTATGCTAGGAATTTTAACAATTAAAGGTGAAATTACTTATCTCTCTCTCTCTCTCTCTCTCTCTCTATATATATATATATATATATATATATATATATATATTATATATATACGAGGGTGAGTCAATAGTAATGTTGGCTCTCTTCGGCTCCATGAAAAGAGTTTGAGACGCAAACAATATTCCAGTGACAAGGAAGTGAATCTATAGTGAGAAGTGACTCAAAACAGTCAACAGAATTTTATGGGTAGGGATATATGTTCTCATTCGAAGGTGGGACAGTGCTATTTGAGAAAAACGGTACATGTGGAGAAGATGACATGTGACCACAAGGACCAGCTTCATTTTAATGCATGATAAATGTTCCTGAGTTGGTAATTATACCTGTCATAAAAAATGCATTGCTTTTTGACTCACCCGTATATATATATATTAATATATATATATATATATATATATATATATATATATATAAACAATCGTCAGTGATATGGAAATCAGATTTCGCTGACAAAGCAAAAATTCTCCAAGCCGTAGTTGTATCAGTGTTACTGTATGGCTGCACTACCTGGACTTCAACGAAGCGCCTGGAGAATAAGCTAGATGGGATTTGCACGAAAATGCTGTGTGTAATATTAACAAGACGTGGAAACAACACCCCACGAGAAAACAGCTGTATGGTCACCTGCTCCATATCACACAACCATCGTGTGAGGCAAAGATGAACTCATAAGTGACGTTTTTCTGTGAAACATTCACATGGGCCGCCAAAAGTAGGTCACCCAGCAAAGACGTACATAGACCAACTCTGTAACTTGCATAAAAGGCTATTATTATCTTTAAAATGTTG
Source organism: Doryteuthis pealeii (assembly GCA_023376005.1). NCBI lineage: Eukaryota > Metazoa > Mollusca > Cephalopoda > Myopsida > Loliginidae > Doryteuthis > Doryteuthis pealeii. Next base: position 94,185,565 of record CM042138.1, read on the forward strand.
CCATTCAAAAGAAGAAACATTAAAAAAAAAACTCTTGATGATTTTTTAATTCAGCTAACGGAAGAATGAAAATTAATTAAACAATGTTTACATTTTTGCACCGTTAAATCAATTTAACGTACCCAAAAAACAAGTTATGACTTTATAAAATATGAAAAAAATGAACCGACAAAAAATATTTTACTTTTTTCTATAAAGATAAGAGTCTGAACAATTTATTCAGAAGATTTTTATAAGTTCAATGCGAGAGCTTTTTAGTAAAAGAACCATGGATACAGAATTCTGCTAAAAATTACTAATTTTGAAATTGACCCTGTTTGTAAAAAAAAACGGACTGTTTTACTTATTTTTCAAGATAACTGTGAGTAATTTGTTCCCCAGTGCGAAAATGTGATCTTTGAATCACTGTTTTTTTTCTTTGTAGCAACTCTTTATGCTCGTTATTTATTTTTGCGAGATTTTAAAGAAAAAGTTTAAAATATTTACGTTTCTTCCTTTAATATGGCTAACTGATCACGTGACGTATTTGGTGGTACCTAATATACCTATTGATTATCACTCTTCAACATGATCGCCATCTTTGTTGACTGCCCTTGTCGGCTAGAGCTGTTGAATACACCGACTGCGTCTCGTCATTGGGGTAAAATGCTCCCAATGGGGCCACCAGTTGGTCGTGGGTGGTGACCCGCGATGCTTACGACTGAATCATGAGGGCTGAGCAGCCAATGACAGACGCAACACTTTTAGAGGCCCTCTCCGATCAATCGGCTGGCCATATCAAGCACTAACACTTATATGAGTGTCCCAATCTTATTGCCCTTATGGCAAACCCCAACCCTTTTTGTCAGGGTCTTAGTGTCCTGGGTATGACAGTAAACTGCATCAGGTGGTGAAAAGTCCAATTCTGGAACGCTCGGAAAAGTGGAGTACCCCTTTATCGCCATTAATCACAGGTCTCCTCTGACTCAGAATGGTAGTACCTGTTAGGGTCACATCTATGGGTTAAATAGATTTTTTAAAAAGAGCATTAAAAAGTGTTTTAAAAAATTAAGTTTAAAAAAACAAATTGAATACCCAATAAGAATGAATAAAACTAAATGTCTTATATATATATATATATATATATATATATATATAATATATATATATATATATAAATGGAGATTGTGTGTTTTTCTGTCTGGAACCAAACTATATACTACTGAAGTCACAATTCCCTTAATTATTTATATCACATTATCCACGATTTACTTTTTATTTAAACCTCAATTATTAATAAAATTGTTTACATATTAATACTGTTGACTATACCTACATACTAACGACATATAATTGAATTTATATACATACCAAAATAGCGGTTAACACTGCAAGCGGGAAGGCTAATTTGCATATCAATTTTTAAATTTTGATTTTAATAAATAAGTGCCAAGTATTATTGATTTCTATTTATTTGGTTTATTTTAAAAATATGAGCAAAAATCTCTTCAATAAATCTTAAAAGAAATTCTTTAAAAAGAAGAAATAACTAATTTATTCTTTACTTCTTTTTCTAACTAAATAGTTAAATTACGAAAATTTAGCAATGAAAGACGGGAGTGATGGAAGAGTAAGTTTCAGTTGTTCTATCTTTCCAGTATACGCCGCTTTGTTTCAAATCTTTTTATCTGCATTCTTATCTAGTTTCATTAACCTTTCTAATTTAATATAGTATTTTATCACATTAAAACTTAAATACTTGCACCTGGAGAGTGCATATATTTGCTAGTTAATAATAATAATAATAATAATAATAATAATAATAATAATAATAATAATAATAATAATAATAAATGAAGGAAAAGACTTTAAATTTGCATGATATAAGAATTTATTTCAACAGGAACAAGCTTAGATAGTAACAGCATCTTCAGAACTTATATAGCTATGTTTGGGGGTGTTTGTTGTGTAATGGTTATCGTCCTAGGAAATAGAAACGGCGAGATGTGTTCAAATCTTGAACGTGTCTACTCCCAACAGCTTTGGGTAAATACTAGGTAGACTAGACTCTTTAAACTTGTATGGCAGCCAGTCTAGAAGAAAACTCTAAATTAAAACCTGTTAAACTTAAAATGACCTTGTACGCCATCTTGCTCGTACGAAGGGGTTGGTTTATATATATATATATATATATATATATAGGTAATTTTCAACGTTAGTTGTCAAAATTCCTAGCAAATAAGGCAATTAGAGTGACTTCCCTTGACTTTCACTTTGAACTAAGCCGGTAGCTATTTTGAAAGACTCCGTGCGAAATAAACAAATCTTAGAAAACTTTTCGAAAACAATACAACTGCATGCTTTAACACAAAAATATCATAAAATGTGTTCTTAATAACAATTAAGTTCATTTCAGATGATTTTATGCTAGGAATTTTGCCAACTGACTTTCACTTTGAAACGAGACGATAGCCATTTTGAATGTGTCCGTGCGAAATATCATAAAATGTGTTCTTAATAACAATTAAGTTCATTTCAGATAATGCGCACGCACAATTTTATGCTAGGAATTTTAACAATTAAAGGTGAAAATTACCTATATATATATATATATATATATATATATATACACGAGGGTGAGTCAAAAGGTAATGTTTGCCTCTCTTCGGCCCCATGAAAGAGGGTTTGAGACGCAAACAATATTCCAGTGATGAGGAAGTGATACTGTAGTGAAGAAGTGGCTCAAAGAACAGTCAACAGTCAACAGAATTTTACAGGGATATATGCTCTCATTCGAAGGTGGGACAGTGCTATTGAGAAAAACGGTGACTATGTGGAAAGTATGGATGTGATCCACAGAGGACCAGCTTCATTTTGATGTATGATACATGTTCCTGAGTTGGTAATTATACCTGTCATAAACAAAATGCCATTACTTTTTGACTCACCCTCGTAACAAATCGTCATTGATGTGGAAATCAGATTTCGCTGACAAAGCAAAAATTCTTCCAAGCCGTAGTTGTATAAGAGTTACTGTACGGCTGCACTACCTGGACTCTAGCGAGGCGCCTGGAGAATAAGCTGGATGGGACTTGCACGAAAATACTGCGTGCAATATTAAACAAGACGTGGAAACAACACCCCACGAGAAAACAGCTGTATGGCCACCTGCTCCATATCACACAAACCATCCGTGTGAGGCGAAAAAGACACGCTGGGCACTGCTGGAGAAGCAAAGATGAACTCATAAGTGACATTTTTCTGTGGAAGCCATCACATGGGCACGCCAGAAAAGGTCACCCAGCAAAGACGTGCATAGACCAACTTTGCGCGGATACTGGATGCTGCGCAGAGGACCACCCAAGGGCAATGAATGATAGGAAGGATGGCGAGAGATTGTCATGGATATCCATGCCAGCACGACAGGATGATGATGATGATGATATGATATATATAATATATATATATATATATATATATATATATATATATATAATATATATGGAAGTAAGATGAGGAAATTAATCCGGCAGTATATGAAGAAAATTTAGAAACAACACGGGATGTTATAATGGATGGGAATTTATAGTCGATGTTCGAACATTTCGGTTTACAATGGAAACCTTCATCAGGACTGTGAAAATGAGAAGAAAACAAGGATTTATGTGGATAAAAGATGAAGGGTGTTTTGTATGCGATGAATCAGAAAGCCAATCACGTATGGCTTTTCGATTCACGTGCTCCTATCATTAAGTTTCGCTTTCGCACGCAAAAACACGTCCTCAACATTCAACTACAAACGCCACTCAACTAACGGTAACGAACCTTTATCCATACATTTTTCTAATTCATCGCATACAAAACATCCTTCATCTTTTATCCACATAAATCCTTGTTTTCTCCTCATTTTCACAGTCCTGATGAAGGTTTCCATTGCAAACCGAAATGTTCGAGTATCGACTATAAATTCTCATCCATTATAACATCCCATGTTTGTTTCTAAATGTTATCCACACACGCACACACACACACACACACACACACACACACATATATATATATAATATATATATATATACTAGCTAAAGTACCCGATCCATGACCGGACTAAAATGAAATTTGGATCACCAGGGAGTGAGAGAGAAAGTGGAAGACAGTAGTTAGAGAGGGGGTAAGAGGAAAATAATTATTGAAACTAAAATCATTGAGAATTTGTATATTTCAGGATTTGTATTTCTGTTTTATAGTTTAAAATTATTTCATATTATTATACAACAAATTGAAAGTATTCGTTTGTATATTTGTTTGTTATTGTTTTAAATTTTTGTACATGACAACAATTCACATTTAGTTCTTAATTGCATGTTGAGTTTAAAAAGAAGCTGAGAATCGAAAATTTAAATTCTTCGTATTGCAATATCTATTTTTGCTAAAACCTAAGATAGTATTATAGGGACCACCAATTGATCAGTTTAGGCCATCTTGAATAAAACGGAATTATTTTGTTATTATTTATAATTAATTGATTTTTCATAGAATTTAAAAAAACTCTTATCGTAACTTGTTTTTAGCTACGTTAATTTTCAGTTGATTTAACAGTGCAAAAATGAAAACATTGTTTTTCAATCATAATTTTCATTATTTCCGTAAGCTGAAAAAAAGTTAAAAAACCATCAGGAGTTTATTTAATGTTTTTTCTTTCAAATGGAAAAAAATTTTTCAAGAAAATATTAATTTTTCTGCAAGTTTCATAGTGTTAAATATAGGGGGGGTTAAATTTCACAGGGTAAAATTGGTGGTACCTAGTATTTTAAAAACATTGTCTAAAAACGTTTTGGTGGACCTGATTATCTGGACCCCCCCCCCATCTATTTTTTTCCATCAGTTGATTATTATCGATTACACACCAATCTATCAGATTGAAAAAAAATTCTTAAAAGTTCTTTATTATTTGAGTATTCACGGGTGCTCATTTCCTCGTATAAGTTTATAGTAAATTGATCCCCCTTATCGGAACCGCTTGAACGGAACCCAAATTATTTATTTATTTTCCCATTAAACTACCCCCCCTAACCCTAACCCCTACCCCCCCCCTAGTTAAAATTAAGTTTTATTACAAAATTTATATTAATTACAAAACATCAATTTTCATAAAAGTTCAAATGTCACCTATGAAATCTCTATTTAAACATGCCAATTTTTCAGAACTGAAAAGTTGCACTATAAACTCAGCGATGTTTATTGACTTCACAATAAAGAGTAAAATCATAAAACTTAAAATTTAATTTGTAAGGCAAATTCTGAGGAATATTTTAAATTGTATTTTGAATAATAATTTAAATGTTGGTTGTTAGTTGTTTTGTTTTATCAACTTTTCGGGTAATTTACTAACGAATCATGTCATTTTGATAAACAAAGCGCTTACAATTTTTCGTACTTACATATAATTTTTTTAAAATGTTCCAATAACTGGATATTGTCAGATAAACTTGAAATAAATTTCGTCTTACAAATAATTGACTACTTATCTCCAGTCGGGCCTTCGACTAAAGATAAAACACCGGATTTTGTCCGTATTAGTAATCTTTGTTTTTTTTTATCGTGGTTTGAGAAAATAATTAGTTAACGAACCAAAAGAAAAACAGTTTCTAAGGAAATTCGTCAATCTTATTGTTATTTTTAACCCTTTAAAACTCTAACAATAAAAATTAATAAATAAATTAAAGAATTAAAAGTCATTTTATTCGAATGAAAATCTTAGTTTAATTTATACAAATATGTAACCGTACTTACGACGTAAACTGATTTTCATGATACTGTATTTACGATTAAATACGTAGTATTTTTTTTTTAACTCGCTGTAAAAAAAAAAAAAAATCTATAAAAACACATACAAATTACATATTCAGAAAGACTATTTCATCTTATTACTAAAGATATAAATATTTTAAAGATTTGATCCTTAATAGGTAAGAGATTCTGATTTGACTGATATAGACTGCACTGCTTGTATCGCAATAATCATAGGCAGCGTGGCTATCCGAAGCCATTTTTTAATTTTTTAACTCGCTGTAAAAAATGATTCAATTGATAAAAACTCACACAAATTACATATTTTGAAAGAGTATTTTCTTATCTTTCTAACGATATAAAAATTATTAAAGATTGGACCATAAATAGGTCATAAATTCGGAGCTGAACGGCTTAGACTGCAAAATTAATTCATTAAAATCAAAACTTCGTTGCTGTTATCGCTTTAACAATAAGCAGGCAGAGACAATATTTTATTATCAGGAGGGGCTAATATACGGACAGTTCCGCAAATTGGGTGATTTTGGATTAATTAATCGATTAAATCCCTTAATCAGTAAAAATCAATAACCAAATTTGGAGTTTTTCTTAGTTAGAACGATATCAATGTGTATGCAAGATTTTGAATCTGAGTGACCTCCCGTTTTTTTGTTATACGTCGACACGTACATACCAAAATCTCTGTTTTATATATTAGATATGTGACACATAAAGACACATATATATATATATATGTGTGTGTGTGTGTGTGTGTGTGTGTGTGTGTGTGTGTGTGTTGTATACTCTCTTTCCTTACTTTCTTACTTCTATTTTTCTTCTGTTCATCTTTTCTATCTTACGTTCTTCTTCTAGCGTCTCTTCTAGCGTCTGGACTTCGTCTTGGGGACTTCGTGTCTGGTCTTCCATTGGAGATTTCTCTTTATCAGAAACCCTGTGTCATTGGTAGTTTTTAGATAATAACACAAGACTTCGATTTAACTTAGATCATATTTTATTCTGAAATCCCCACCAGACTACCTGCGCAGATTGAGTCAGCAGCGTGCATAACACGACTTACCACTGTCGTGGTTTTGGCCGATCTGACTAAAAATCTCTTTCTAATCTAAACCAGAAGAGGGTCTTCTCCACCGATTCTCACGGTATCCACCGGAAGGAGAATCAGGACTGAGGTCAAGCCTTGTCATTCAATCCTTCAAGGCCGCCGGCTGAACTTATAACAGCCATTTTGGTTTCTACACTACTCTACACAAGTATTAGGAATCTAATAATTATGTAACATATATATATGTTTCTTTTTTATTGAGACTTAGTGACATGGGATAGGGAATGAAAAATAGGATAGATCAGAGAAGAGTGAAAGGAGGTAAGAAGAAGCAGGTAAAAGGAAGAATGAATAAAAGAGTTGGGAAGGTTAAGAATATCTTGATATCAGAAATAGGAAGATGTAAACGCCCCAAAATATGTACACCCCAACGAAAAGGTTTTATACTCTACCTACTGTAAGTAATTTCAATAATATATAAATGCAGGGTGATTGAAAACTAACTCCCTATTTTAAACCATTTATTATTTTTTATATGCAGTTACATTTTTCTCAATACTTTAATGTATGTTCCTTAATATATGGCAATTAAATCCGTGTTATTGTTAGTGGTACTTCTCCACATTTTGGTATTGTGTTTGGGGGTGGCTGAATCACTATTTTTCTGGAAGATGGGTGGGTAGATATGGTCAGCATGAGTGGCCGGCTATGTGTCCTACCCGGTTTGAATGTGTCCTACCTCAGTAAGAGTATATTTATAGATATAAGTAGTGGGCAATTTATTGAAACTAATTATTTTTCGCATATATTCAAATTCAAGAAATGAAATTCAGTCATAAGCTGTATATAGTAATTAAGAATAATTAAAATAAGAATTTATCCATAATTTACATGAATCATAGATCTATTAAATTCTAAAATTCTGAAATAGGGTTAGGGTTAGGGTTAAGGTTAGGGTTAGGGTTAGAGAGTTAGCAGTTATTATTATAACCTTATAATATGCTTTTTATGTTAGACCACATACTATAAGAGAAACATGATTTCGTAGGCCACATTCAAAAGGTAGGCCACATACTATAAGATAGACATGATTTCGTAGGCCACATTCAAAAGGCCACATACTATAAGAGAGACATGATTTCGTAGGCCACATTCAAAGATACATACTATAAGGGAGACATGATTTCGTAGGCCACATTCAAAAGATAGGCACATACTATAAGGGAGACATGATTTCGTACCACATTCAAAAGGTAGGCCACATACAATAAGGGAGACATGATTTCGTTGCCCACATTCAAAAGGTGGGCCACATACTATAAGAGAGACATGATTTCGTAGGCCACATTCAAAAGATAGGCCACATACAATAAGAGAGACATGATTTCGTAGGCCACATTCAAATGGTAGGCCACATACTATAAGAGAGACATGATTTCGTAGGCCACATTCAAATGGTAGGCCACATACTATAAGAGAGACATGATTTCGTAGGCCACATTCAAAAGGTAGGCCACATACTATAAGCGAGACATGATTTCGTAGACCACATTCAAAAGGTAGGCCATATACTATAAGAGGACATGATTCCTAGGCCACATACTCTAAGAGAGACATGATTTCCTAGGCCACATACTATAAGAGAGACATGACATGATTCCTAGGCCACATTCAAAAGGTAGGCCACATACTATAATAGAGATATGATTCGTAGGCCACATTCAAATGGTAGGCCACATACTATAAGAAAGACATGATTTCCTAGGCCACATACTATAAGAGAGACATGATTTCGTAGGCCACATTCAAAAGGTAGGCCACATACTATAAGCGAGACATGATTTCGTAGACCACATTCAAAAGGTAGGCCATATACTATAAGAGAGACATGATTTCCTAGGCCACATACTCTAAGAGAGACATGATTTCCTAGGCCACATACTATAAGAGAGACATGATTTCGTAGGCCACATTCAAAAGGTAGGCCACATACTATAATGGCACCGATTAAACATTTCTGTTATTTGTATTTCATTTTGTTTTTATCTTGTTTTATTTTATTATTCTTTTTTCATTTTTTTATTTTTTTATTATTTAATTGGAGACACTAATCTGTTTGGATGACTTGATGACAATCATAGCATATGTAGTCTATTTTCTTTTTGCATTTCAAATTTAAATAAACTATTCAGATTTTTAAACAAGGGACAGAGTCATTATATCTATTTTTATTGAATGAATTGCTGGACAATCTACCCTTTTTCTTTTCTTACTTTAGCTACTTGCTTAAGACTCGTTAATTATTCATGACTCTATATTTAACACATACATACGCATACACGCAAACATACACACACACTTACCCCCCCCCACACACACACACACTCAAGCACGCCCGCGCAAACACACACAAGCACAAACACACACACATAAACACACTCACACACACAAGCACACGCGGACATGCACAAGCGCATACATGCACATACAACAACAACAAAACACACACACACACACACAAACACACAAAACACATACACACACGCACAAACACAAAACAAGTGCTCGCACACAAATACGCATACACACACGCATACACACGCAAACACACGATCACACTCACCCAAAAGTCACGTGTCCCCGTTGTCTGTATTCAGTTCATTTATTAAGGTGTCATTAAATCTAGTCATAAGTTTATTGGAAATATTTTTTTATATTTTTTTTAACGGCTTCAAATATAATTTCCTTTGATTTTATTGCTACTAATTTTATATTTTTAATTGCTTGGTCTTTTTTTCTTTCTTTTTTCTTTTGTTAGGAAATTATATAAGAATTTTCATTATCATTTTTTCTGACGAGAAAACTACCGAAAATAAACTAGTAATTCAAGTCGGTTGATGGTGAAATATAGAAATAGGCTCGAAAGAGCGAATTAAGTAGTTTATTCGGAGGCATCCAACTGATCCGGACCTCAAAGGTAAGTAACACTTTAATTGTTTGATATTTTTTTTAAAAAAAGAATAAAATAAAATGCCGAAATGTAACAAGATTTTGTTTCTTGTGGCAAAATAATTTATTGAGCAGTCGTTTTTGTTTAATAGGAAAGCTCGTTTAGAATACATTTCAGTGATATTTTTTTTCTTTTCTATTTTTTTTTTTTTTCGTTTTTTTTTTTACTTGTATTTTGCATGGTGAATATTTTCTATCTATCTATCTATCTATCTATCTATCTAGAGATACCCAAATTTGTCGGCTGCTAGCTTTTTAAAAACAAATTAAAATTAATTAAATCTATTATTTAAGGTCAAACTTTTGTCTAAAATGATAAGTAGTAACATAATGACGATCATTAAAAAAAGAAAAATATTATTACATATGCAGTTTATTTTTAATAGATTTAAAACAATTTGTTTAGGTCAATTTCGACGTCATCCGCCATTAACGCTTTTTTTTCAAGAGTTTTAAAGCGCTTGTTTACAATTTGAATGTAACATTCGCGATTGAAAAAAAATTACCAAAAATCAGGTAATTATCCGATTTTAATGAAATTTTCAGTATTGATTTATCAATTAATGAATTTTATAATGCATCAGTTATTTTATTTCAAAACTTTAATTTAGTATTTGTGCTATGAAAAATTGATATATAAAATTCATTTAGAATGTGAAAAGCCTGATGTTAAGTTTAAAATGTTATATTTTTAGATTCTAGAAATAAATATCTACTTAATGCAAACCTTATTTTTTTCGAAAAAAGTATACGTTTTGAAGAAAAACTCTATTGAAAATGTACCCACCCCTTTTTAAGCAGAAAAAATATCGATGCATAATTTTTTCTTTTATAAAATAATAGCCAATTAAATAATTATCGAAATGAGTATAAAAGAAGTCTCCAAAAAATTAATTATTTATTATTTTTTTACATTTTATTTTCCGATTTTCGGTACTTATTTTCTCATAGAAAAGCCACCGTAATTTTTTTTTGTTTCTATTCATAACTTCGGTCTTTTATCTCTTTATTTACTGTAATTAGAAAACGGAAAGACCAACTTGAAAAACAAGTTACGCCCCCAACATAAGGGGGCGTCAAAAATAAGTGACCTGAAAAAAATGAGAAAGTTCTGAAATAAAATAAGTAATGCATTATAAAGATCATTCATTGATAGATAAACACTGACAATTTCATTAAAATCCGATAATTCCCTGATTTTTGGTAAATTATTTTCCCTAGGGGGGGGGGCTAAAGTCATTTTGTCAAAAATGCAATTTAGTCTCATTTTGGGTATATATATATATATCTATCTATCTATCTATCTATCAGTCTAACAATCTATCTATCAGTCCGTCTGTCTGTCTGTCTCTGCTTATATCTATATATGTATCTATCTATCTATTGATCATCTCAGTCTGCTCATATCGATCTATCTCTATCTACACATAGGTATATATCCATCTGTCTATCTAAATCTGCTCATATTTATCTATCTATATATATATATATCATTCTATCTATCTATCTTCATTTCTATCTATCTATCTATCTATCTATCTATATATATATATATATATATATATATATATATATATATAATATATACTTCGAAACACGTGTCTGTGGTTGACTGGTATATATATATACTTCGAAACACGTGTCTGTGGATGACTATATATATATATATATATATATATATATATATAATATATATATATATATATATATATATATGTCTGCTCATATCCATCTATCTATCTTTTAATCTATCTGTCTGTCTATCTATCTATCTATCTCAGTCTTCACATATCTATCTATCTATCGACCTATCGATCATCTCGTCTGTTTATCCGCTCAGTCTGCTCATATCTATATATCTCACTCTATCTATCTATCTATCTATCTATCTATCTATCTCCGTTTGTTCATATCTATCTATCTATCTATCTATCCCAAACTACACATATCTATCTATCTATCTATCTATCTATCTATCTCAGTTTGTTCATATCTATCTATCTATCTATCTATCCCAAACTACATATATCTATCTATCTATATATCTATCTATCTATCTATTTCAGTTTGTTCATATCTATCTATCTATCTATCTATCTCAGTTTGTTCATATCTATCTATCTATCTATCCCAATCTACACATATCTATCTATCTATTTATCTATCTATCGATTGTCAAAGGCATGTGGCATAATAGAGAACATCTTCGAAAATGAACTTGATGGGCCAAGTTCAAATCCCGCATAAAGCTGTCTGCGTTTCACTTTTCCACTAAATTCCTTGTGAAAGGCATGAACCCCCTCTCTTCTCCCTCCATCAGTTTGTAAATAATAGGGCAGACAAGGCAATTTAGGAGAAGGAGAAAATTGTACTTGCTACAGAAACTGCACGCCCATGCCCCCCCATCATCGATGTATTGTGACTGTCTTAAAGCCGTTGTGGTCAACCTGTGACCCGCTGGGCTTTCTAAATGTTATCAAACATTATTTTGTTATTGTTTATAAAACAAGAAACGTTCATTTTTTTCCTTATGGCCGGTTTAGCTCAATCGTAGAGCATCCGCCAAGGAACCATGAGGTTCCGGTGTTCGATACCGGCCTTGCCAACTCAGTGCATAAGTAGCACGGCTTGGATCTGTAAAGTGGGAAGCTGATGGTAGATGTTGCGCTCCGCCGCAGAAACAATTTCCATACGCAGAAACAAATTCCCCGGTCTAGCACTAGCAAAAAGGGGATAGACTCCCTCGCCGTCCGGCTGGCTGATACCGACAATAGGCCACTCTGTCTACTTTACTTACTTTTATGGGTCTTTAAAAAAAGTTTGCTTTAAAATTGTTGTTCGTATAGTCAAATGAATAAAGTAGAAACTACGTTTTTTGTAGTTTTTCTATTAAGAAGAAAATAACAGATTAAGAAAAATCCAACAAAATGTGAGGAAATATATTGGAAAAGTGAATAACGAACACAAACAATTCAATTTTGAGAGACTCGATCAGTATCATTCTGATGAAGTTTCTAAAATCAACAGACGAAATATTAATTGAATTGAATTGTTTGTGTTCGTTATTCACTTTTCCAATATATTACCTCACATTTTTTATTAAGTATTTTTATATTAAGGTTACCATTCAATTCAAAAATGACAAATGAAACAATTTAATGGCCAATGACATAAAAAAAACAGCATATCATTGGTGTTGGTGGTGATGGAGCGATATTTCCAATTTGAATTATAGTTATTATGTTATTTTGAAATGTCAATATTTTTTGTTTTAAATAAAACATTGCTCAATTTCCTAACCAATTTCAAGGCTAAATGTTACGAAAACGAGGATTTTGGTGCATTTTAACCAACGATATCAGATGCTGTTTCCTCAAACAATGGTGCAAGTAAGAGATCTTGGTTTTGGTAACAGTATTCATTATACCAACACATAACTTTCGCTGTTTGAGAGAATCTGATATTTAAAAAAAAAAAAGGTTAAAAATTGACCTGCCCTATTGTCCATGCCTGTCCTAAAGGTTGCTGGAAATTTATATATATTTACAAAAATGGCCAAAATTTCACGTGTTTTTTAAATCCCCCATTCAGGAATTAAAATTCAACAAAACGCAGAAAAGGTGAATAAAACTTAACTTAATTTTTGCTGTATTATGAAGAGGAAGGTTTAATATATATATATATATATATATATATATATATATATATATATATATTAGTGTAGGCTGATTTTTCACTTTTTTAAATATCAAATGTCATGAGAGACCGAAAGTTTTGTCTTGGTCAATTAAGTACTGATACCAAAAATTAGATCTTGCACTTGTACCAATTTTTGAGGAAATGGCATCAAAGGTCGTAGACAAAAATGCACTGAAAAATCCTCGGTTTTGCGATATTTTACTTAAAATTGATCACAATTTCTTATATAACAATAAAATTGGTGTGTATTCATGTACATATGTACATACATTATATAATATATGTATTCTATTATGTAGATCATATATGTTTGTGTAGTAAAGTTATTGTTGTGTGTGTGTATGTGTATGTGTATGTGTGTAGTTAATTTCGGTTTAGTTGCGGTTTGTATCTATATTTAATTAGGAGTAGAGTATAGTCATCGGTTTGGTATATTGGCATCACCTTAAAATTGCCCTGAATACATTTGAAGAGATGATGTGATACATAAAGGTTTCTGTTGTTAGTTAGTTAACAATTAACAATTCCGGTATTCTGCTCACAATTGGCTGATCCGTTTTATCTCAAAGTCTCGGATAATTTTATGCATCTCATTTTCTTGTACAAATTCTGGTTGTCAGCATGGCCAAATTTTAGTCTCTTGCACAATTCCCAGTGAATCATCTTTCCCACCTAGCCATACCTACTCTTGTGTTCCTTTTGAGCCAGTTTGCTGCATTTATTTATTTTGTGATTACCGTTCCATCCTTGTCTCAACATAACATACACTTCTGCTATTCTTCTTTTGCTTTGACATGATTCGTTCTTATGGCCTTAATTTGTGTAGCAAATTAAAAGTGATTCATTTTTCTCTATTCGGGTGTCCTCTTCGTAGCCATGTCCACGTCACCTCGTTTGCAATTTCCTTAGTTTGTCGCTTGAAATAACGATAGAGTTAGGGTTTCTCGCCTATGCGATCTTCAAACCAAGTGCTAGGTTTGAAAATCTCACTTGATTTGAAAATTGTATAGGCGAGAAACTGTTAGTTACCAAGTGCCATTGACTTCCTATC
>CM042138.1:94202655-94337655 GCA_023376005.1 Doryteuthis pealeii
ATTAGTATTATTTGTATTATTCGGACTATTGTCATCATCTCCATTGTTATCTGTACAACGTTTCGGCCGATGTGCCATCCGGCCTCCATCAGGTATTTCTTGTCGGACTCGACAAGAAGGTTCCCGATTACGACAAGAAGGCTTCCGAATTCGAAAAGATGGTTCCCGAGTCCGAGAAGGTTCCAGAGTCCAACAAGAAATACCTAAAGAAGGCCGGAGGGCATATCGGCCGAAACGTTGTACAGATAATAATGAAGATGGGACAATAGTCCGAATAATACAAATAATACTAAATCAGTTTTACTTTTACCTATGCCAAGCATTGAGTTTATTTCTTTTCCATTCATTTCATAGACTGTAAATATCTATGTAAAGCCCCCCCCCACACACACACACGCACACACTGATCAATCGATTGGTCACATCAAGCCTTATCACCTATATGGTTGTCTCGACCCTATCTCAAGCATTATGTATATTTGTCTTAAACAAAGAAATAGTCAAGAACTTAAATTCAGTTCAGTTTCAGTTCTCCGGCAAGATCCTAGCGTTTTTTGTTTTTTTTTTTGTTTTTGGGTTTTTTTTAATAGATTGAAAATTCTGAAGTCCAACTAGCTTTACACTGCTTAAAACTACATAGAGTACTGATATATTTGTTGTTATTGTGTACAATGTAAGTTTTATCCTGTTAGTCCTTTTATCGCAACGGAAGCCGAATATATGCTCCACACCACAACCAGCGGAATCACCTCCCGCCTTAAGTAACAACAACGAACCAAAAATAAATTTGTTCTTCCTGAGAGCGAAGGAAATGAGATTTTATTCAGGGACATGTCAGGGAGTACAGAATACACAACATCAAAACAATCAAAATAACCCTAGACGGTTTGACATGCCGTTAAAATCAACCACTCAATCAATCATATAAATGTCTTTTTATAATTTAAAAAAAAATCTGTTCTTCCTGGAGAGCAAAGGAAATGAGATCGCATTAAGTGCCGTGTCACGAAGTACAGAATACACAACATTATTTTACAATTTATTCATTCAGAGATTCAAATACAATTGAATAAAAAAAAGAATATATAAACATCAGTTAGTGGGTGACTACTTAAGCAACAGCAGGGACTGTGCGCAATATTAGGCCTGTGTGCAATATTCAAGCAAAGATTTAGTTATTTAATGCCGAAGATGTTTTTGTTTTGTTTATTCTTGTTGGGTATTCATTTCTTTTAACGCAGCGGAATCATCTCCCGCCTTAAAGGACAACAACGAATTAATGTCTATTTATAATAAAAACAAATTTGTTCTTCGTGGAGATCGAAGGAAATGAGATTTCATTAATTGTCGTGTCACAAAGTACATAATATACAACATTAAAACAAACAAGAATTAGTCAAGAACTTAAATGACCCCCATATATATCGATTTGTAAGGGGGGAAAGTAAAGTAGGCGGAGTGGCCTATTGTCGGTATCAGCCAGACAGTGAGGGAGTCTATTTCCTTTTCACTGGCACTACATCAGGGAGATTGTTTTCGAGTCTGGGTGAAGCGCCACACCCACCATCAGTTACCTACTTTACCAGCACTGATTCAATCTGTGCTACCCAGGCGCTGAGTTTGAGAGGGCCAGTATCGACCCCGCAACCTTAACATATAAAACAATTTCCTTGGTCTAGCGCTAGTGAAAAGAGGATAGACTCCCTCGCTGTCTAGCTGATACAGATTTTAGGTCACTCCGACGACTTAGCTTACTTCATTCATATATATATATATATATATATATATATATATATATATACGTGTGTGTGTGTGTGTGTGTGTGTGTGTAGTCGTTTTTGTTGGTGGGTTTGCGGTAGACTTTAATAAGAAATGCCTAAACCTTCTCACCACATACCTACGTAAAATAAATTAAGTCACTCCTACCCATCAACTCCATAATTCAAATATCCAAACACATAACAAACCTAACACACTTTAAATTCAACAACAAATACTACCGACAAAAAGCCGGCCTCCCAATGGACAACCCACTCAGTGGCGTTCTAGCACACATCGCCAATAAACTAAACTCAGTTGAACCTCCCATAAAATTCACCTTCGAAAAAGAATCTTACAACACCTTACCGTTCCTATACACCCTACTAATGAAATCCCAAACAAACTAACCTACAAAGTTTACCGCAAACCCACCAACGAAAACGACTACATACATTTCTATTCCCACACATATATATATATATATATATATATATATATATAATATAATATAATAAATATATAAAGGTTTTACATATCTATTTATTAGGTGACAAAGGAACATTCACGACCATATTGGTTTCATGCGATGCAATCATCAGGTGAACATGTGAACATGATATATTATATATATATATATATATATATATATATATATATATTATATAAATTGCAGAATGTAACGATCAAGACTTCTGTTAAAATAGCAATAATAAAGACGAAAAGTTAAATGTTTAAATATTTGAATCTTTCTTTACAGCCCAACAGTAAACATTTACTCGTCTTCTTTGTGGATTCGTAACTTTAATGTTTAATTGTTGAGCACGTTCCACAAAATATCTTTCCTCTTTTTACTTGAGACTCCATGAACAATCTCAGAAGCATAAACTCCAATTCTCGGACATTGTGTACAAGGAATTTTTTGAATCTATCAGCAACCATGTGTTTGGACTTTTTTGTAGAACGATAACCAATATTCGGCATCAAATATTGACCCTTGAATCGTCCCCTAATACGATTATCAATACGCATAGGTTTGCGCCAGTTAGGTTTCAGTTTTTTGTAACGATCTGACTGATATCTGATGAAAATCTTAGTTCGTTTTTTTTTTGTTTTTTTTTTGTTGTTTGTTTGTTGTTTTTTGCAAATTTTAGTATTTATAAAGTGTTCGTGCCATGATGAAACTTCTGATGAGGAACTCTTAACAGAAGAATCGGAAACTGGAAATCAAGATTAACTTTATCTTTTTCTTTATTTACAGAAAAATCATCATGAATAAACTCTTCCTCATCTGTCTCTTGCTGCCAGTCGTTGCAGGTAAGCAATAGTTTTACTTCTTACATCATCCCCGGGTTTTTTTTTATTTTATGTAATTTTGCTGTCAGTTAGGGAAAGGGGAGATAATTCATACCATTTATCATTGTGCCGTCTCCGGACAAGCGATCATTTCAGGGAAAACGCGTGTATCGTCTTTGAATATGAGACAATTTCTTTTCAGCAACGAAGACTTTGAAGCAATGTTAAGTTTCGTCAACAGATTTATTAACTATAGAAAAGAGTAAAACTGAAAAAGGAACAAATACAGTTTGACAAGTACATATATGAAATAATATGCAATAATTAGGAAGCGCGTGGTGTAATGGTTTAAGTCATGGGAAATGGACTCGTCGCCCCGAGTTCAAATCCTGGATGTGGTAACTGCATTTCTCTTAGCGCTAATACCTTGGGAAAGGTATAAATCCTACTCCCCTCCACCTATGGATAAATAGTAGGGCAGACTGGGCTCTTTAACCTTGGTTAGGCAACCGGTCTAGGAGAAGGAAAAACTCTGAATTCAAACCTGTTGAACCCGCTTAAGAAATTGACCTTGTGTCACATCCTACTCGTGCGGAGGGGTTGGTAAAAATATATATATATGAAATATTATAGAGACTAATATAAAGACTTAGTAGGGACCGAAGACCTTTACAACTTTGTTGTAGGCTATTTGTTTGATTTTTTTTTTTTTTTAGATAAGACTTGATAATTTCTATTATTTAGACTTTTCGGGTTATTGTCCTGATTGTTATATACACAACGTTTCACCTAATGTGCCGTCCAGCCTTATTTCTGAAAAGAAAAGAAAACAAACTTTGAAATAATTCAGATAATTTGTATATTTAATTTTTTCATATTGTTACTTATTGTTTTATCTTTCCAGAATTCGTTTCTGCCATAGATCTTTGCGCGGAATTGAAATGCGGTAAGTTTCTTTCAGATTCTTATGGGGAGGGGGTAAAATCTTCTGTGCCTTTCCATGCCAATACTATTAGGTGACTTTCACTGGAGTCCAGGTGATTTTCACTCCTTCATTTTAGCAGTCCTTCGCAGACGACGATGACGTCACTCCATGTTGTTCATCAGTTGTAGAACCCTCTGGAGGCTAATTAGTCCAATTCTGGACTTGCAAATGCGGTCGCACACATTGCAGGGTAAATTTCCATCTGCATTCTATGGTGCGTGACGACGTAGAGGTCACCGCTCTGCAGCCCTACTAATCATGATATTGAGACGCTCAGCTCCTGTGCGGCACGTGTCTCGCCAACCCTGTCTCTAGGAGGCCTGATCTTCCAGGTTTGAAGGTGTAATGCCACATTTCTTCAGGGTCGTCTTCGTATGGTCTTTGAATCGCTTTCGGGGATTTCCTGCCCTTCGAGTGCCTTCTGCGAGTTCACCATAAAGTACTTTTCGGGGGAGTATGTCTGCAGGCATGCGGATGGTGTGACCCAACCATCGCAGTTGGCGTTGGGATAGTATGGTGGTCTTTCACTGGAGTCCAGGTGACAACAAGTCTCCTCAGTTATCCAGGACTCTTCTCGGTATTCTAGCTGTGCTGTGGTCTGACAGGGCCCAATCCTTATACGAATCTCTTGTTCCCAAAGACTCTTTTCCATGTTCTTTGGACTTGTTCCAAGTATTCCGACTGTTATTGGTATCACTGTCAACGTTAGGGTCCACAACGAACTAATTGTTAGAGTTCTTTCTTTTTATTTGTCTGTGTTTTTTTAGATGAGGTTTGATGTGAATAATTTTGATGTTTCGGACTGTTGTCCTTATCTTTATAGTAGTATGTATAAACGCAACGTTTCGGTCGCTGTATACATACAGTATACATATATACATACAGCCGCTGTATATATTAGCGGTCGAATTGTTGTGTTTATACATACCACAATAAAGAAGAGGTCAACAGTCCGAAATATCAAAATTATTATTTCTTTTTCTTTTCTTTTTTTTTTTTTCTTTTTTTTCTTCTTTCTTTTTTTTTTTTTTTAATTGATTGAAAATTCTGAATTCAAACTAGCTTTACACTGCTTAAAACTACCTTTTAGGGGTAGAGTTGATATATTTGTTGTTATTGTGTACAATGTAAGACTTGGGGTTTTATCCAGTTAGTCCTTTTATCGCAACGAAAGCCGAATATATGCTCCACCACAACCAGCGGAATCACCTGTTGTGATAATAATGAACCAATGTCTATTTAGAATAAAAATAAATTTGTTCTTCCTGAAGATCGAAGGAAATGAGATTTCATTGAATGTCGTGTCACGAAGTACATTATATAAAACATCAAAACAAACTAAGAAATAATCAAGAACTTAAATTCAGTTCAGTTTCAGTTCTCCGGTAAGATCCTGGTGTTCATCCCGTTTATTCTTCAGTTTCTCTGTTGTTGATTTTTTTTTTGTTGTTGTTGTTTTGTTTGTTTTGTTTTTTTTTTTTGTTTTTTTTTGTTTGTTTTTTTTTGGGGGGGGCCTTGTGGATCGGCGAAGTCTACTAATTTCCTTCGTGTTTACTGCTTAACATCTTGTAGAATTGTGTCTAAACAAAAGTTCTGGAAATTTTCTCTTCTCTCTCTTTTTCTTCTTTTTCTTTCTCTTTCCTTTTTCTTTTTCTTCTTCCCTTTTTCTTTGTTGTTTTTTTTTTTTGTCTATTTTCTTTTTTTTCTTTTTTGCTTTTTTTTCTCTGTAGTTTTACTTGATTTTCTTTTTTTTTTCCTTCTCTTCATTTTTTTTTCATTTTTTCATGTTCTTTTTGTTTCTTTTTCAACATTTTTCTTTGATTTTTTTTTATTTTCCTTTCATACCTTTACTCAAGGTGTTCCTTGATTGACAGTATAACTGTGCGTATTGGTATATAACCAACACTAAGTCCTTATAATGCATTAGAGCATCCGTAGATACACTAACACTGAATATTCGATAAGGAAAGAGAAAATAATTAACTGGCATATATCTATTAATAATGGAGATTCGCTTCCGATTTTTGTCTGTAACAAAAATTACGTCACTGCTTACTCTAATTATTTATTCTATTTATTCTATGTTCAGATGATTTTGGGTAATGTGACATTACCCAAAATCATCTGAACATAGAATAAATACACTCAAAATTTGAACATGCAGCATTAGACAGTCCTCATTGTTTTTAAAACCAGTTTTAATAAATACATGACTGGTATTATATATCTATATATAGTTTGTTTTATTTTAATACATATTTAAAGTTTACATTTCAAATTGTTTTATTTTTTTAATCCTTTAATGAATTTGATGATTTTACTTACTTAGGGTACAAACTCACTGGCATTGAATTTTTTACTCCTACCCCTCTGGCAATATGTTTCAAAAATCTATTTTTACATCGCCCGAAGGTCGTTTTTTTTATTTGATAATAATGAACAATGCTCATATGAATATACATATACATACAACACGCAACAATATAATAATATGATGCATATGTCCCAAACAGTTACACTGTACATTGTGCTCCAACGAACAACCAATGTTTGATAATGTAAAATGTAAAGGTTTATCCTACTTACCTTCACCCGGTTTCGACTGGGGGTCCGGCGAGCTTCGGCCGCTGGACCGGTGATGTTATAATAATAGCGTCGATCCCAGGGGGCCATCCCCCCAGGCAACACCTGCCCCCTCGATTTAAAGGGGCAGGGCTGGGTTTATTGCCCAGTGCCTGAGGCGCCCCCCTTGAGGGGGAATGCCGACGGGTTCGACGCAATTTTTCACCTGCCACTCCATAAGCTTCGGCTTGTGGGTGGTCCCACGTTAATACGGACTTTGTGCCTGACCCGTACAAGTGGGGTACGCGGTAAATACATACTTACCTTTACCTTAGGGGAGGATCAAAGTGTTGTATCTGTTCCAGATTCTATGCTTTGAGACTTAAATTCTATACCCGGCTTCGGCTGGGGGTCCAGTGTGCTTCCGGTAAAGTCATCGATCCAAGGGGGCCATCCCCCCAGATCGATGCAATTTTTATGTGCCCACGTAAAAACGAGACCTTGTGTCCAGCCTCATAAGTGGGAATAACAGAGCTGGGGGTCCAAAGCATCGATCCAAGCCATCCCCCAGATCGATGCAATTTTTATGTGCCCACGTAAAAACGAGACCTTGTGTCCAGCCCTCATAAATGAGCAGGCAAATACCCTACCTTCTATACCCGGCCTCAGCTGGGGGTCCAGTGTGCTTCGGTCTCTGGACCAGTAAAGTATAATTAATAGCGTCGATCCCAGGGGGCCATCCCCCCAGATCGACGCAATTTTTATGCGCCCACGTAAAAACGAGACATTGTGTCCAGCCCCCATAAGTGGGATGAGCAGGCAAATATCCCTACTTACGTTTGAAGGGTCTTCATCGTCGCCATGTGACTGTAGGATACATATTGTTGGAGATAATAATACAAGGTGTGTAAAAAAAAAATCGAAATTGTTTGTACTTTTTGCTACACTTTGTATTCTGAGAAAAAAATTAACGTTCCATTCGTTGTTCATATCTATCTTGGTAAATACAGCTTCAATCTCGTTACTTTTATGACACACCTTGTATAACCAAAAAGAGGACGAGAAAAGGTTATCATTTCTTGTATGACCAACGATCATGTGATAAGAGAAGCGATATCTCAAGAGATCAAAGAAGACACACCCCAAATCAAGTTAACTCCTATTGAGAATTTTCTAAGCCTATAAGGATTTATCACAAAATGGCAAAAAATGGCCTTTTCATTTAAAGTTACCTGTTATTTCCCTTAAAATAAAGACTTCTAAATATGTTTTATATTACATTTAAACAAAGGCTATCATTTGGTGCAGATTAGGAAAACAAATGTGACTTCCAGATGGGTGGAATGAGGTGGTATAGGACATTAAGAGTTAAGATAACTCCTTGTTACCCCACATACAGTATTTTCTATAATATGAAGACTGGACTGAGAAAGGCGATTATCTGGATTCGTTGATGCAGATACTGACTGGGATACAGTTGGGGATGTTTGTGTAAGAAAGGTTCAAAGTTATATATATTGGATACAAGACTCCGACGAAGGTTAACAGACAAAAACATTAATATAGTACAGCACATGGATATGACGAGATACAAAGTACATAGGTAAAACAAAGTTACATGTAGAAAGATAAATACACATTCATGAATGGTACAAGATATACAAAATGTACAGACATGAGACTAAGAATAGTCCATGCTGTATAATTCACTTACAGTAATGTAAAGGGGGGCGAGGCCCCAACGAGAAGGGGTAGCCCAAAATTTACCCCATGTGTCTCGTGGTTACTGGAACAGGAAAAGAGACAGAAGGGTTTGAACCCGGCGCTTAAATACTCTAGCCCCTCGCAGGCACCAGCAAACTAAAAGGGCAGACAACTCAACGGGAAGATAATCCCCACATTTGTTTTTTCCATCCCTTTCTGTACGATTACTTCTAATCCTATGGATTACCTTTTTTTTTTTCTTTTTTTCTTTTTTTTTTCTGTTACTTTATTATCCAGTATGATTTCACAATCTTGAATTAATTATGTTTATTTTACAGGTACTGATCAAAGTAGCGATGCATGTGCAAGTTTAACTTGTACTCCACCATCAAATAGTAAGTTATATCTTAATTACATCTCTCCCCCCCTCTCTCCTCTCTCTCTCTCTCTCTCTCTCTCTCTCTCTCTCTCTTGTATATATATATATATATGTGTGTGTGTGTGTGTGTGTGTGTGTGTGTGTGTGTGTGTGTGTGAAATGAAATTGGAAGTGAATCCGACGGTATGTTGAAAAAATGAATAAAGGAAAGAAAGTATAGAATGGATAATATAGGATATTTAAATCAATATTACTTACACGTGTTTCGGTCAGGAGTTTATCCATGTGTACATTATTCAAACTATTATTATTTTTAAATAATCAAATGAAATGAAATAATAATAATAATAGAAAAAATGTAGAAATGTTCCGCACACAAAGAAAATTCGACCTCATCAGAGTAAATCCTTATTTGAAATGAAATTCGTTGGAAAAAGCGGAGAATTTTTGAAATGTTCGAAAAATAATTTTTTTTTAAATTCACGTTGACGCGACCGATAAAGACCGTTAACGACGTCATATCGCATGCGAACAGATTTTGACGCGGAGAGAAGTTTTGTGGAATTCTAAATTATCAAAGCATGAGGGTTTTTTTTTATTTATATATACATTATTTATTTATTTATATATATATTTATATATTTATTCATTTATACATGTATTTATATATTCATTTATCTATATGTATATTTACATATATTTATATATTTATTCATTTATATATATATTTATATACTTATTTATTTATATATATATTTAAATACTTTTTCATACATATATCTATATATATATATATATATATATATATATATATATATATATATATATATATATATAAGAAAATTTTGAAAAAACATGTGTTCCGAAAATGGGATGAATTTAATTATCGATGTCTAAACATTTCGGTTACATTGAACCTTCATCAGGATGTTTCTTGGGGTGAAGAAAATTATATATATATATATATATATATATATATATATATATACGTATCCCATGGAGAGGAGTAAGACCCCCCCCCAACATCAAAAGAGGTAGGTGTCCTGGTAATTACATTAAACTGAATCTCGTATCTATGCTTTTGTTTTGTTTTAGGTTATTTTAGGGGGGGGTTTACAGGAATTCTAATAGGTACGCGTCCTGTGTCATGATAATGAGTATGTCTATGGGGTGTACTTTAAAGAGAAGAGAAGTTGTGTCATGCCTTCACCATTCAGCAGTATAGCCAACATGGCTATTAACATTTTACATACCGTCATTATCAAGTAAGACTTTAACCCATTTATATTTGCACTCTTTCACGTATTGCTTGTTCATAGAAAAATATGTGCATATTTCTAGTTGTTTGGACTCATTCTTTCACAACAACTTCTAAGTATATTATGTATACTAGCAAATATATGCACCCTCCGGGTGCAAGTATTTAAGTTTTAATATAATAAAATATGATATTAAATTAGAAAGGCTAATGAAACTGAATAAGAATGTAGATAAAAAGATTTTGAACAGAGGGGGTATGATTGAAAAAAACTGTTTAGTTAAAATAGGAAGTAAAGAATAATATTACAGTTATTTCTTCTTGTTAATGGATTTTTTAAAGATTTATCCCCAAGATTTTTGCTCATATTCAATAAGATAAAAACAAACAATTAGAAATCAATAATACCTAGCATATATTTATTAAAATCAATTTTTTAAAGTTCAATATGTAAATTAGCCTTCCCGTTCACACTGTAAACCGCTATTTTGTTGTATATATAAATACAATTGCATGTTATTAGTATGTAAATATGGTCAACAGTTAAGTAATGTAAAACAATTTTACTAATAAGTGAGATTTTAAATAAAAATAAAATCATGAAGAATGTGGTGTAAATAACAAAGGGAATTGTGACTTGTATAGTAATATAGTTTCGGTTACATACAGACAAACCCACAATCTCCATTATAATAAGATATTAAATGTTTTTTGTGTAAATTAACTCTTTGCCTACTTTATTTTGTTTTATTTTTTTTTTTTGGGGGGGGGTGAAAATTAAAATTAAAAAAAGTATAAACTGATTGACTCTTTTCTTTTTTCCTTCTTTCGTTAATAAAGTTGCAGCAGCCCCGGTAAACGGAACAACTGCAACAGATCAAACGACTGACACCTCAAAGGGCACCGCAGCTCCGTCAAACTTTGGGTGGTCACCTTATCCAGTTGAATTACCTCTTGAGTCTTATCCCTGGGATTATCCAGCTGTCCCCCAGGATGTGCCTTTTCCATTTCAAGGCGGATTTCAAGGTGGATTTCAAGGCGGATTTCAAGGCGCATACGCTCCCCCATTCGCACCGTTCGGTGCTTTTCAAGCTTTTCAACCTTTTCAGTATCCGTTTTATTGAACAACGATCACGTGACCATAACAGGTAAGCTAGTACTAGTTGCTTGTTTTATAGCCATCAATATATATATATATATATATGTGTGTGTGTGTGTGTGTGTGTGTAACATCATTCAATAAGTCCAGTTAATACGTACTAACCTTAAAATGGCACGTGTCAAAATTTGAGCCTAATCGGATTATTAGTTTACAAATTACAGTTATTTAAGTGAAGTACTGTTGCAAATTTTTTAAATAATGGAAAAATCTGAATTTCCCGAAGTTGCATGAGATAGCACAGGAATTGAAGATATCAGAAGTCAGTGTATTTGAAACTAATGGCAAAAATTGCAGTGTAGGTTCAGGACTTACTGAGTAATATATATATATATATATATATATATATATATATATATATATATATATATATATATATATGGAATTTTCTATTCCTTTTTCACTAGAGCTAGACCAAGGAGATTATTTTGGCGTCTGAGCGTATCCCCCCCACCTACCATCAGCTCCTCGCTTTACCGCACTATGCTACTGATACGCTGAGATGGCGAAGGCCGTCATCAAACCCGGAACCTTGTGGTTCCAAGTCGGATACTCTACTGACTGAGAGTAATAAATAATACCTACCGATATCCGTTTTTAATGCAATGTATACCAATAGAAATGTCAACATCTTGGTACATTTGCTTTAGAAAATTAAGTTGTTGTAATTAAGTTTTTTTAAATTTGTGATTGGGAGACGACATTAAGATAAGCTCTGAGCCGTCAGTGTGCAGGGTTGAAACTACATACTTTCAGTTAGTTAAACGAAACCTGTACGCTTCGCTACACCTCCATCGCCACTGGACTTTTAGGGGGAAAAAAAGAGTTAAATCACGAAATACCTGTGCTGAAGAGGATATTTTTAGTGGATATAGTGTGCACAGAACTAGCTCCACTTCTTGGTAATCAGAGTCAGAGAGACAGTGTGACGAATAAATTCGACAAGACTGCAAGACAAGAATACCTCAAGTGGTCTTGCTACGCGCCTGGATAACAACCCAGTTATTTCTACGTTCCCTCGTAATGTAACGTACGAGGTCTTGATTTTTGTCCTGCTGGGTGTCTAGCCACCCTCTTCACCAGGCATGCTTGGTGGGGTTACCGGTTTAGTTTCCGATGATCCGACTATGAAACAGGTAGTACTGGATTACATAGTACCCGTAGCGCTTTGGGCGAAAATTAGTAAGGGTGTGCTTATAGACGTATATTGTAATGTTCTGTTAACATGATTTGCTAAGCGCAAATTTTGGGGAGATCATCATCTTCATCATGTCACACTAGTAACACAGATATCCATGGCAATCTCTCGCCAACTTTCCCTGTCATTCATCGTTCTTGGGAGGTCCTATGCACAGCATCCAGTATCCGCACAGAGCTGGTCAATGTAGGTTTTGCTGGACGGCCTACACTGACATGCCGATGAGCAGGTTTTCACAGGAGAATGTCACTTATGAGTTCGTCCCCGCTTCTCCAGCATTTCTTGTTCGTCTCACTCGGATGGTTTGTACAGCTGTCGTACAGCTGCTTTTTTGTGGGGTGTTTTTTTTACGATTTTTTTTACATTACACACAGCATTCTTGTGCAACTACCATCTAGCTTATTCTCGAGGCGCTTCGTTAGGGTTCAAGTGGTGCAGCCATACAGTAGTACCTCGGCTTGGAAGAATTGTGGCTTTAAATTCTTTGGAGGAGAAATTTCGTATTATTATTATTATTATTATTATCAGTAGTAGTAGTAGTAGTAGTAGTAGTAGTAAAACGAACCTGACATGCTGGGCATTGCTGGAGAAGCAAGGACAAACTCAAAAACGACGTTCCTCTGTGGACTCCCACACATTGACACACCAATGTTGGCCGACCAGTAAAGACTTACATTCATCAATTTTGTGCAGACACTGATGCCGTCTAGAGGACCTACCAAAAGTGATAAACTCGACTTTGCCCCTTATTCTGCAGTTTTCTTGTTTTACTATAAACACTTACCAAATTATTTCAAACAAAAATTGATTAACGTTTCTTTTTATGTCATTTTTCAGCTCCAAAATTGAACTGAAAACACGGACAGCCGAAAATCAAAATGACCAGTATGATTTTTGAAAAAGGCCAAAATATGGAAAATAACAGAGAGGAACCGGTGCGTTTACGAGAATAAAAAATAAACTTAATTGATTTGCGCTTTTCTTTTTCTTTTTTATCTTCGTTTTGTGACGCAATGAAATGTGTTATATAGCCCTTATAACCGGGTATGTAAGAGAGAGAGAGAGAGAGAGAGAGAGAGAGAGAAAAGAGAGAGAGAGAGAGAGTTGATTACTCTAGTTACTTGTTGCTGACTGTTTACTGCTTCTTCTTCTTCTTCTTCTTCTTCTCTGGCCGACATCTTGTTGTCTAGTTGAGTTGACTTCTATCTAAGGGCTGATTTCTTCTCTTCTAATTCTTCTACTGGGCTTCTTTGGTCTAGTCATTGTTTTTATATTTAATAGCCAACAAGACTTTGTTTTTCTTGATCAAGTTTTATTAACCCATAATTCCACGTCCTTCTCCTTCCAAGCTAATGTCGATCTGATAACTAAACTAACTATTCCCACGTCTCGGTACTGGAGGTCAGTTGTGGGTCATCTATCTTTTTGTTATTTCTATAAACGATCTCCCGGATATGATCAAATGTTACACACAAATATTTGCATGATACAAAGATATATTCTACTGTAATAGATCAAAATGATACTGATAAAATCCAAACTGACATTAACAATCTTGTAGATCGGTCTGATAAATGGCAAATGAGATTCAATACATCTAAATGTAAGGCACTTCACGTAGGAAGAAATAATTCAAAACATGTATACTCTAAAAATAGAAAAAATTATCTAATGAAAGAGAAATACTAAAAGTTAGAAAAAGTCCTTGGTGTGAATGTGGACCCTGAATTAAAATTTTCCAAACACATAGGAATACAAGTAAATAAAGCAAACAATATATTAGGATTAATAAGGTCATATGAATACATGGATAAAGAAATGCTGAAAAATGTATTCATTGCAATGGTAAGACCTCATTTTGAACTTGCTAATGTGGTTTGGAGTCCAAGACTAATCAAGGACATAAAACTCATTGAGGGAGTTCAGAGGAGAGCTACTAAGGTAGTGAAGGATTTAAAAACCCTTTCGTATGAAGAAAGACTTAAGAACATTGACTTACCAAGTTTGGTTTATCGACGTACAAGAGAGGATATGATTGAAGTCTACAAATATACACATGGATTTTATTCAACGAACTTTGACCTTCTAAACATTGCTCAAAATATCAATACCAGGGGTCATAAATTAAAACTCTTTAAAAAAAATTGTAAAGCAAATGCAAGACAAAATTATTTTACTAATAGAGTGGTGAATACATGGAATAAACTACCATTATCAATAACGAATGCCCCATCTCTAAACTCCTTTAAGGCAATGTTAGATAATCTGTGGAAAGATTATAAATATTCTGTGTAATTAAGATGAATGTTTATAAGGAACAGCTGACAAGTCTCAGACCGAATATACTAGCTGAAAGGATATTATTATTATTATTATTATTATTATTATTATTATATAAAATGTCAATCATAACTCCCAACGGTTATGGGAAACTACCCGCCTCCGCTTTTAATTTTAACGAACTTTATTTAAAATTCTAACTTACAGGTACGCTCACAATTTATGATTCTCATAAATTGTAACAAATTGGTGTGCGTATATATATATATATATATATATATATAGTGATACCCTTGGGAAAGGCATGCATTCAACTACTCTCCCTCCAGCTATGGGTAAATGTAGGGCCGATTGGGCTCTTTACCCTTGGTTAGGCAACTAGTCTATAAGGAAAACTCTGAATTCAAACCTGTTAAACTCCGCTTAAGAAATTAACCTTGTGCCACATCATGTTGGTAAATAGATATTTATATGTATAGTGATGTAGGTGAAAAATTAAGATAAGGTCCATATGGATATGCATGTGTGTGTGTGTGTGTGTGTGTCAATGCATATGTATATTAGGGTAGGACGATTTTTCACTTTTTAAAAATATCAAATTCTCTCAAACAGTGAAAATTGTATGTTGCTATTATAAATACTGATATCAAAAACTAGATCTCTTACTTGCACCATTGTTTGAGGAAATAGCATCCAAGATCGTCAGTTAAAATGCACTAAAAATCCTTGTTGGCCCAGAAATTGGTTAGAAAATTTGGCAATTTCAATATTTAAAAACAGAATAGACAACTGAATTATCGAGTAGCATAACGTTATGGCTCTCATGTCGGAATGTAGTGATGACATGTTGATAGTAAAAAATATTTCGTGTATACATATCTCTGGACTGGTACTACTTTGAGAGGCTTGAATCTGGTTGCTGGGTTAATGTTTTGTTGATTTTGGCATTCTTTGAGTTTTGAGTCTGGAAACCAGCTTGGGATGCTGGGGGACATCTTGCCTTGTGCCATTTATAGTTTTTTAGTAATAACACAAGGCGATTTATTTGTTCTGAGATTTTTATTTTACCCCAAGTTAAAACTGCCCTGAGCGAGAGCCCACATCTCACTCAGTCAATGTCTTGTCCTAAACTCCCCTAACATTCTCACCCCTAACTCTCCCTCTCTATTCCACTTAGCCAGGTGACACTTCACGACCAGTAGAAAAAATGATTCATCCTAAAAATTTTCCATGCTAACCTACTGGTTCTTTTCATTCTCTCTCTCTCCTGTTACAATAGAAGAGACAGCCAGGATAACCCCTCTTTGGGGGTCCAGTGCAAATGAGTTAGAATCCATGATAGAGAAGCGAATGCGTTGAGTGACATCTCACACTGACCAAAGAATGACTCACTTTACTCTTGTGTTGTTTTATTATTTTCTTGTGATGGGTTCTTCACCAGGAGCAATTGAAGAGACAACAGTGGGGGTCGGTCGATCACGGCAGACTGAGACGGAAAAGTTGAAACAAGGATGGACTCCTACTGAGGGACCTTGCCATATTGTTACAGTTTGACAAGAACTTAAATATCTATATATTAATACTCTTGTTCCTTAATCTTCCGAGCATTATCATTTTGCAACACCTTCTGGTTAAAATTGAAACCAGCCAAATCGGCCAAGATGAAGTACTAAAATGTAAATCCTGATTATCTGGTGTTGCTTATCCACCGAATTCTTATTTCTTATGAATGTCATCACCTCAGCTAAATAATGGATCATTCTGATTTTATTATGAAGAAAGAAAGAGAGTATGGGAAGCAGAGAGGGGGCAAACGCGCGGAAGTGATAATGCTAATCTGTTTCAATCAAATATAAGGAAAAGATGAAAAGAAGGAAAGAAAAAAAAAAGAAAAGAAAATTTTGATTGAGAGAGTTAAATCAAGACTACTATATTTTTTACATATTGAACTATTTGCAATAACTCTTAAGTAAAAATATCAAACGTAATAATTAGATTATCATACTGTTGTATATCCACGTGTTGTAGAAATTGTATAGCCTGAATTAAGCTCTCTGTGGTTTTAATATATAACTGACTATAGTGCCGTTAATTATTACAAAGGAGAGGAGAATTGTTCACATAATAATCGCCCAATAACATATGAGGCGTTGGCATCAGCACGAGTCAATTGAACTTTTCTGACACCAAATCAAGTAGAACCATAACTTGATTAATGAGACTTTTGACAATCTGACAAGATAAAGAGGGTGAGAGAGTGAAAAATAAGATACATACTAAATACATATTTATTTTCAAATATGTTTTGATACTGTGGATCCATTAATCAAAACACTTAATGTCAAAATATTTGACCAAATATCAATAAATCAAACTCATTTTATTTTTCACTCTCAGTCATATATATATATATATATATATATATATATATATATATAATATAATATAATAGAATGGAGAATAAATGTGAAAAGTATTAGCATATGAAGGTGCTTAATGCTAAAATAACAGAGCAGGTTTAAAATCAGAGATTAAATATTATGGATTTAATATCCCATAACTGCAGTTTCATGTGTACTTGCAATCATCACAGTCAAAATGTTTTATATATAAACTAGCTAAAGTACCCGGTCCATGACCGGACTAAAATGAAATTTGGATCACCAGGGAGTGAGAGAGAAAGTGGAAGACAGTAGTTAGAGAGGGGGTAAGAGGAAAATAATTCTTGAAACTAAAATCATTGAGAATTTGTATATTTC
This sequence comes from Doryteuthis pealeii, assembly GCA_023376005.1. NCBI lineage: Eukaryota > Metazoa > Mollusca > Cephalopoda > Myopsida > Loliginidae > Doryteuthis > Doryteuthis pealeii. Next base: position 94,219,994 of record CM042138.1, read on the forward strand.
AGGATTTGTATTTTCTGTTTTATAGTTTAAAATTATTTCATATTATTATACAACAAATTGAAAGTATTCGTTTGTATATTTGTTTGTTTTTGTTTTAAATTTTTTGTACATGACAACAATTCACAGTTAGTTCTTAATTGCATGTTGAGTTTAAAAAGAAGCTGAGAATCGAAAATTTTAATTCTTCATATTGCAATATCTATTTTTTGCTAAAACTTAAGACTATTTAAAACTTATTATAGGGACCACCAATTGATCAGTTTAGGCCATCTTGAATAAAACGGAAATATTTTGTCATTATTTATAATTAATTGAGTTTTCATAGAATTTTAAAAAAAACCTCTTATCGTAACTTGTTTTTAGCTACGTTAAATTTCAGTTGATTTAACAGTGCAAAAATGAAAACATTGTTTTTCAATCATAATTTTCATTATTTCCGTAAGCTGAAAAAAAATTAAAAAATCATCAGGAGTTTATTTAATGTTTTTTCTTTCAAATGGAAAAAGATTTTTCAAGAAATTATTAATTTTTCTGCAAGTTTCATAGTGTTAAATATAGGGGGTGGGTAAATTTCACAGGGTAAAATTGGTGGTACCTAGTATTTTAAAAACATTGTTTAAAAACGTTTTGGTGGACCTGATTATCTAGACTCTCCCCCCCATCTAATTTTTTTTCCTTCAGTTGATTATTATCGATTACACACCAATCTATCAGATTGTAAAAAAAAAATTCTTAAAAGTTCTTTATTTTTTTAGTATTCACGAGTGCTCATTTCCTCGTATAAGTTTATAGTAAATTGATCCCCCATATCGGAACCGCTTTAACGGAACCCAAATTATTTATTTATTTTCCCATTAAACTAACCCCAACCCCTAACCCTAAACCCCCCTAGTTAAAATTTAGTTTTATTACAAAATTTGTATTAATTAGAAAACAACAATTTTCATAAAAGTTCACATGTCACCTATGAAATCTCTTATTTAAACATGCCAATTTTTCAGAACTGAAAAGTTGTACTATAAACTCAGCGATGTTTATTGACTTCACAATAAAGAGTAAAATCATAAAACTTAAAATTTAATTTGTAAGGCAAATTCTGAGGAATATTTTGAATTGTATTTTGAATAATAATTTAAATGTTGGTTGTTAGTTGTTTTGTTTTATATCAACTTTTCGGGTAATTTACTAACGAATCATGTCATTTTGATAAACAAAGCGCTTGCAATTTTTCGTACTTACATATAAAAAATTCTTGAAATGTTCCAATAACTGGATATTGTTGGAAATACTTGAAATAAATTTCATCTTACAAATAATTGACTACTTATCTCCAGTCGGGCCTTCGACTAAAGATAAAACACCGGATTTTGTCCGTATTAGTAACCTTTGTTTTTGTTTTTTTTATCGTGGTATTAGAAAATAATTAGTTAGGCAAGAGATCCCTAGCTGCTTGGCATAGACTGCACTGCCTTATTCGTATTATCGGATATTTTTCGGCTATACGTAGCATTTTTTTTTTTTTTAACTCGCTGTAAAAAATAATTTAATCTATAAAAACACATACAAATTACATATTCAGAAAGACTATTTCATCTTATTTCTAAAGATATAAATATTTTAAAGATTAGATCATATATAGGCAAGAGATCCCTAGCTGCTTGGCATAGACTGCACTGCCTTATTCGTATTATCGGATATTTTTCGGCTATACGTAGCATTTTTTTTTTTTTAACTCGCTGTAAAAAATGATTTAATTAATAAAAACTCACACAAATTACATATTTTGAAAGAGTATTTTCTTTTCTTTCTAACGATATAAAAATTATTAAAGATTGGACTACAAATAGGCCATAAATTCGGAGCTGAACGGCTTAGACTGCAAAATTAATTCATTAAAATCAAAACTTCGCTGCTGTTATCGCTTTAACAATAAGCAGGCAGAGACAATATTTTATTATCAGGAGGGGCTGATATACGGACAGTTCCGCAAATTGGGTGATTTTGGATTAATTAATCGATTAAATCCCTTAATCAGTAAAAATCAATAACCAAATTTGGAATTTTTCTTAGTTAGAACGATATCAATGTGTATGCAAGATTTTGAATCTGAGTGACCTCCCGTTTTTTTGTTATACGTCAACATGTACATACCAAAATCTCTGTTTTATATATTAGATATATATATATATATATATATACACATACATACATACATACATGTGTGTGTGTGTGTGTGTGTGTGTGTATATATATATATATATATATATATATATATATAGTAGGTCAATTTTTCACTTTTGTAAAATATCAAATTACATGAAACACTGAAAGTTGTGTATTGGTCAATTAAGTACTGATACCAAATATTAAGTTTTGATCATGTACCAATTTTTTAGGAAATGCCATCAAATATTATAGATAAAAGTATACTGAAAAATCTTTGGTTTTACAATAATAGAGAGGAGTGCATATTTTTAATTTGAACTTTAGTTAGGATTTCATTATTTAATTTCATTTTTATAAAATAAAATGACAACATTCCCTTGTTTAAATACAGAAATTGTTAGATTTTCTGATCATTTTTCGGCCAAATGTTGCAAAACCGAATATTTTTGTCTACAATCTTTGATGCCATTTTCTCCAAAATTTAAAACAAGTTCAAAATCTAATTTTTGGTAACAGTATTTACAAGACCCATATCTTATTATAATGGAGATTGTGGGTTTGTCTGTCTGTAACCGAAACTATATTACTATACAAGTCACAATTCCTTTAGTTATTTACATAATATTCTCCATGATTTTATTTTTATTTAAACCTCAATTATTAATAAATTTATTTTACATTATTAATACTGTTGACCATATCTACATACTAATAACATGCAATTGTATTTATATATACAACAAAATAGAGGTTTACAGTATGAATGGGAAGGCTAATTTGCATATTGATCTTAAAAATTGATTTTAATAAATATATGCTTAGTATTATTGATTTCTAATTGTTTGGTTTTATCTTATTGAATATGAGCAAAAATCTCTTCAATAAATCTTAAAAGAAATCCCTTAACAAGAAGAAATAACTGTAATATTATTCTTTACTTCCTATTTTAACTAAACAGTTTAATTAGGAAAATTTACCAATGAAAGACGGGAGTAACGGAAAATGATGGAAGAGTTAGTTTCAAAGTTGTTCTATTTTTCAATCATACATACCCCTCTGTTCAAAATCTTTTTATCTACATTCTTATTCAGTTTCATTAGCCTTTCTAATTTAATATCATATTTTATTATAAAATTTAACTAAAATACTTGCACCCGGAGGGTGCATATATTTGCTAGTACAAATAATGATGTTTCATGTAATTTGATATTTTTAAAAAGTGAAAAATTGACCTATATAAACAAAGTATGTAAAAAAAGTTGCAGGACTGGTGTCACAAAAGATCTATTTCAAACCCAAACTACAAACTACTAGATTTCCCCTTCAGATGATCAGCCAGCATGTCTACAAAGAGATACTGTGGCGTTTACTTTGTTTAGTGCGTGAGAAGAGGCGAGAGATGTGGCAGGACAACTTGTGGGTGCTTCACCATGACAACGCACCTGCTCACACTGCCTTGAGTATCCGAGAGTTCCTGGCCCAGAAGAACATCACTGTGATGGAGCAATCTCTCTACTCGCCCGACCTGGCTCCATGCAATTTTTTCCTCTTCCCCAAGCACAAGGGGGGGGGGGTCATCAAGGGAACCTGTTTTGAGGATGTGCACAATATCAAAAAGACTGTGACGACAGAGTTACAGAGAATCGTGGAAGAGTCCTTCCAGGGGTGCATGCAAGCATGGCAGAGAAGGAAGGGAAAATGCATTAGACTCCAGGGAGATTACTTTGAAGGGGATAGTTTGTAGTTTATAATAAAGTTTTTGTGACATCAGTCCTGGAATTTTTCTGACATGCCTTGTGTATCAACTAAAATGAGAATAATAATTTTATAAAAAAAAGACACACATATATATATATATATGTGTGTGTGTGTGTGTAAGTTGAAAATGGAACCAAATCCGACGGTACGTTGAAATGAAAAATAAAGGAAAGAAAATGCTGAATGGATAAAATAGGATTTATTTTATTTTAATTTATTTTACTGACATGTGTTTCGGCCAGGAGTTTATCCATACATACATGTATTCTATCTATTATTATTTTAAATACAAAATAAAATAATAGAAAAAAACTACAGAAATCTTTTTTAGTATACAAAGAAATAACGGCCTTCGTCAGTGTAAATCTTCATTGTTTTAAATGAAATCGGTTGAAATACGGAGAATTTCCAAGATGTTTGAAAAAATAACTTTTTTGAAATTGCTTGAAGAAAGTGTTCTAACGCGATGGAGAAAACAGTTATGTTTAGGGCCCAAAGAATCTGTTCTCCTAATTTTCTAAATGAGGAATACAAATACATCAAATCTTTCATTAATTTACAATACCCCGTTTCCTTCATACATCACGCCAAGTTAAAAGCTATTAAGATTTACAAAAACAAACAATATTCTACAAACTCAACAAACCCTAATAACATCCCGACAACCAAGTACATCACATTACCTCAAAGCCCTATAACATCCTTAATTGAAAAAAATCTAAATCATCTAGGAATTAAAACTGTCACCCGCACAAACCAAACAATTAGACATTTATTAAAATACTCCACAAATAAACACAAATCCAATGCCGGTGTTTACAAAATATGTTGTCAACAATGTGATAAGGTCTACATCAGTAAAACTGCCAGAAATTTAAAATAAAAACGATTGTATGAACACCCTAAAGACCTAAAATTTGGAAATACATCTAATTCGTTAGTAACACACAATTTATTAACAAATCATAATTTTAATTTGCAGAAATCTTCAATGATCGCTTTTATCCATAATCGAAATGCACGTCATATTGTAGAATCCTCCGCCATCTCTCTCTTTAACACTTTACCACAGAGACCTGGCCTTTATAAAATATCACCATTCCTTGCTAGAATTATATTAAAAGACTTCAATATACAACACTAAATTTCAACCAAATTAAATTTCCAAATCATTTCTAAACTATATAAAAATAAATCACTTCCATATACCTAAACTCTTCCTATTTCCTTTCACTAAAGCTTAAAACTGTCTCCAGTTTATATAAATTATATTGGTCTATTTATTTTATTTATCTTGCCATCGTTATCATCGGCTTTGCTCCACTAAAATAATAGTTTCTACTTATCCTCTAAAAACATGATACAGCAAGTCTCTTTATATTTCCTAACATATTTTAATAACTCACTTTATTTTTATTAAAACAAAAATTTTTAATAGAAAATCACTATGATGATATTAATAACAAATTAATAAATGAACCACCAACACAACACACATACGCATAAATTAAATAATAAATTTTATTTAAAAATTCAAATGTTCTTTATGCTTTAAAAAATTAAAATTCCACCTGACTTTGTTCCTTATATTCTTCAGCCATCTTTCCTTTTCAGAATCCGTTGCATGTGACAATGTCAAAAAAGTTATTTTTTCAAACATCTTGGAAATTTTCCGTATTTCAACAAATTTCATTCAAAACAACAAGGATTTACTCTCATGAAGGCCGTTATTTCTTTGTATACTACAAATTTCTGTAATTTTTTCTATTATTGTTATTTTATATTTAAATAATAGATAGAATACATGTATGCATGGATAAACTCCTGGCCGAAACACGTGTCAGTAAAATAAAATAAATTCTATTTCATCCATTCAACATTTTCTTTCCTTTATTTTTCATTTCATATATATATATATATATATATATATAAGTTGATGGTGTGTAAACTTTGTTCTTGTGAATGTTGTTTTTTGGTATTATGAAGCATGGAAATGAACAAGTGAACAAAAAAAAAAAAAAAAAAAACACAGTTTCAATATCTAGCTGTTGTTCTGTCCCTGGTTCAATTTATTCCGATATTTCAGGTGATCCTTCACCCTTTTTCAAGGTGTAATGACTGTGGTGAAAAGTGAAATATATATATATATATATAGCTTGGAATAAAATCTGACAGAATAAAAAAGAGAAAACTTGGAAAAAAAATCAAATTGACATGTTGCCAGCAAGTCTTGTGGCTTTATTGGAATGCAAATGATTTTATTACCAAAAAAACAAAACAAATCTACATAAAAAAAAAAAAACAAACAAGAGAGCAGTGGGATTTTTGTAAAGCATTTCAATGGCTAATCAATAAAATTTATTAAGTATATCAATATGGGAAGACAGATTTCAATCAATTTATTCCTTCTTTTTATATATTGTTTTATCACACAGACATACAAGAAAATAAAAGACATGCTAATCTTCTAGAAAAAGAAAAAAAAAAAATGAATCCATAAACCAAAAATGATAAACATCTGAAAATCTTTCAAACAATTATTAATCGTTCAACATTAAGTAAAAAAAAAGTAAAGTCGTCGGGGTGGCCTCAAGTCGGTATCAACCAGACAGCGAGGGAGTATTTCCTTTTCACTAGCACTAGACCAAGGAGATTGTTTTAGGTGTCTAAGACAGAGCGCCACACCTCCCAGCAGCTCCTCACTTTACTGCAGATCCTTGTGCTATTAATACGCTGAGCCAGTATTGAACCCGAAAACCTTGTGGTTCCTAATCTGACACACTACCGACTGAGCTAAACCTATTTTCAACATTAACAATATATATATTTACCAATTCCTCTGCTCTTAAAGTTTACATCAAATAGAGTAAAGACTGCAGAATAACCTATTGTCAGCAAGGGAGTCTATCCCCTTTTCACTATATAAACCAGGGATATTGTTTTTGCTGAGGTGGATCGCCATATCTACCGTCAGCTCTACAACACAGATCAGATTACCCCAACTGTGCCTTTCATGCACTGAGTTGGTGGGGACCAATATCAAACACAGAATCTTGCAATTCCTAGGCGAATGATCAACTAATTGAGCTAAACCAGCCTCTTCAATCAAATATAGATGATCAAAATTAATCTAATTTAAATGATTTAATAATTTTTTTTTTTCTATTAGTGAAATAGATCTGATTTTACTATCAGTTCAGTTTTAATATATCACATTTTTATAAACAACTTCTGTAGTGTAGTTACATATCTAATATAATATTAACATAAAATTAATAATAACACTTATTAATATAGGTATCAACAATTTTGACGTCAGTCGTATTTTACAAAATTAAATCATTACCCCTGATTGAAAAAAATTTACCAAAACTTAGGGAATAATCTGATCTTAATGAAATTTTCAGTGTTGATTCATCAATTATTGAATTTTATAATTCATTAGATATTTTATTTAAAAACTTCTTGATTTTTTTCAGGTCACTTAATTTTGAAATCCCACCTTGTTTGGTAGGGTTATATATAATTGAAACGAATTTCTGTATAAATTAAAAGACAAATGACCAAAGGTGTGAATAGGAAAGAAGAAAAAAATTATTTTCAAAGAAGAAAGTATCAAAAATCTGAAAATTATGGGTGAAAAAAAAAAAAAAAAAAAAAAAAAGATTTTTTTTAATTACTGTCGTATTTGAAATATAATTTTCTTTTAGATTATCAGTGAAATAATTATACATCAACATTTATTCTGTTTAAAAAGGTGGGGGCTAAACTTTTAAACCGAGATTTCTCCATTAATCATTACATCAACCTATTAAAGTAAGCTTGTTATTAAATAGATATTTGTTTTTATAATCTACAAATATGAATTTCAAAACTTAAAATTATGGCTATTATATTTTAAATGAATTCTATTTATCAATTAGATATAAAAATGTGTTGTTCTAGAAGCTCCTTTGGAGGGAGCTAATAATAATAATATTCATTTTAAAGAATTTTGATTTGTTTGCCTTGACTCGTATAGGAATCAGTTTAAAACGATTCAGAAATGTAAAAGAAAGGTAAGTTCATTTCTTTATTACAATAATTATTACATCAGCCTACTAAAGTAAGCTTGTTATTAAATTATTTAAATTAAATTGTAATTATTATCATTATTTGTTTATAGAATCTAAAAATATGAATTTTAAAAAACTTAAAATCATGGACATTATATTTCAAATGAATTTTATCTATTAATTAATTGGGTATATAATTGTTGTTCTAGACACTACTATGGATGACTGAATATTCATTTTAAAGAATTTTAATTTATTTCCATTGAATCAGTTTGATTAAAATGATTCAGAAATTTAAATGAAAGGTAAGTTCATTTCTTTATTAATATTTTCAATTAAACATTCATTGTAATTCTAAATAAATTAATTTTAATATAAAGACATAACCATAAATAGCATGAGTGTTATTAGTCCCCAAAAGGTGCGGATGCAAGTAACCTGAAAGAAATGTGCAATTTTTTAAATAAAATAATTGATGCATTAAAAAATTAATTGATTAATAAGTAAACACTGAAAATTTTATTAAAATCAGATAATTCCCTGATTTTTGGTAATTTTTTTGTTTATCAATCTGGGTTAGCAAATAGTCACTTATCAGCTACCGTAGTTTTAACAAATCATTTTTTTGTAGACAAAAAATACAATAATTTTTTAGCGCACTTTAGTTTTGTAATTTTTCTGTACATAGTGTATTTTATGTTTTTTGTTATTGATTTCTAAAAAGAATCTGTTATAAGTTTTTTAAAACTTTTAATAAAGTGTTTTGTTAACTCCAATTCAATGTTGTTTTTCATCAAATTTTGGGGCTGATTTAATGTTTGAAATGTATCAAAAATAAATTACATATGTAATATTGCCTTTTTGACTGATGCTCATTATTTTATTACTTTTCGAATAAAAAAAATAAAAAATTTACCTAGACTAATCGATTTAATTAATTCTAATTTGTTTTGTAAGTGAAAATCTTTGCTTAAATTGTTGGTGCCTAAATTAATATCAACATCTCGTTTGTAAAAAGTATAACAATAGCAGCAGTAATTTCTCAAATGTATATGCAGCCCAAAAATGAGCCAGTTTTATTTCTACACAACAATAAAGAGTAATGAAATATAAAGTGTGGATTAATTTATAAGAATTTTTATACAGAGAAACAAAAAACAATTGATAACAAATAGACAATAATGGCAAGATGAAGTTTGGAAGATCACCAAATATTTCAAGGCAGAGAATGCATAGATCTCTTCTAAGGGGGAAATAAAAAAAGATATATATACAGGGTTTACATAAAGGCTGGGTACACTTTGAAGAATGTTTAATTTCAAAGTGCACACCCTGTATATATGTATTAGATACTACTAAATCATATATATACACACACACACACACACACACAAACAAGATGTTTTGTACTTTTTGACACACCTTGTGTTCTGAAAAAAAAAAATAGTGTTCCACTCATTCTTCATTTCTATCTTGGTAAATACAGTTTTAAACTTGGTACATTTTGACACACCTTGTATTCTGAAAAAAATTAATGGAATGTTATTTTTTCAGAATACAAGGTGTGACCAAAAGTGCAAAAAATCTCAAATACTTTTTTGACACACCTTGAATATATATATATATATATATATATATTAGCTTAATAAGATTAAAATTTTAGTTGACAGAAACATGATTTAAGTTCTAACTTTTAAAATAATCTCAAAAAAACAAATTAAGATAAAATTAACTGTTGTACATATTTTGACAAAAATGTGAGAAGAAAAATGCAGATAAGAACACAAAACTTGGACACAGCAAACATTGTATCCAATAGAGTTAATAAAAACAAAAGCAAGCATAAATCTCAAGAAATAAAAATTTGTTGTTATATATAAAATCTGAAGAGTAAAAATTTATTCAAATTTTTTAAAAATACAGTAAAAGTCTACAATACAGGATGATTGAAAAGTAACTCCCTATTTTAAACTATTTATAATTTTTCTGATAAGCAGTTACATTTTTCTTAATTCTTTAATGTATGTTGTTCCTTAATAATCTGTGTTGTTTTTCTTTTCAAATTGATTATTTTGTTTTGAAATTCAAAGCCACAAACATGTCTGGATATTTAAATCTAATTCCCGAGAGGCTGGAGGTGAATGCTGGTGCCCATATAGAATTTTAAATAAAAAATCTTAATTCGTCACATATTCATGTTTTGCAAAAATAATGATTCAGAAATAAATTACAAGATTTTAAAAATAGGGAAGCGAGTTACTTTATAACCATCCTGAAGAAAGTGACAATTTTAAAAATCTATTTTGAAAAAATATTTTAAGATATTGACAGTGACTGTATTACAGTTATTTTTAGAAAAGAAAAATGCTTCAAGTTTATTACAGCATCTTAGAGTCACTTGCAGAGATTGCTGGAGAAGCAAGGATAAACTCATAAGTGACGTTCACTGTTATGACTGTATCCAGGCGGTTGTGATTTTTCGGCTGAGGACTCCTCACTTCTACATTATCGTCAAAAAAATGTCACTATTTTATATCTTATTTTTTAAATTCTCAATAGAATATTATAAGCTGTTATTTAACAACCTGTAAAACAGTTAAATAATAAATTACTACAGTTTTGTATTTTCAGCTATTTTTCCAGCAAGGACCCCAAGGGTGAGAGTTTGACGATTGTGGGGAGGAGGGGGCAAGGTTCTAAGGGTTAACAATAAACTTTGAGTGTTTATTACAAAACTGTGTATCATAAATGTCAACACCTTAAATAATTTTTTTTTTCAATAAATTTTTAAAACTATTTCTTTTACACACACCTAGGATAAATAAATAAAAAAATTTGAACCACATATCTTTGTAGAATCTGTGATATGTGGTTCAAAATTAACTGAAAAAATGTAAAATTTTAAAAATAAAATGACTGGTGCATTATATCTTTTATTCATTAATATAACAACACTGAAAATTTCATTAAATTCGGTTAATTCCATGATTTTTGGTGGGTTTTTTTTTCTTTCGGCAGGGTAACATACGATGGTGGAATTTTGTTCCGTTAAGTTTGATTTAACCAAAAATTTATTTTACAAAAACTAAAATATACATGAAATTTTATTGATACTCAGTAAACATAGGTGAATAAATTGTATCTAATATGTACAGCAGTTTCAAGTATATTTCGATGATTTTCCTTCAGTAAACTGAAAACAGGAATCGCATAAAAAGTTTTAAGCAGTGGTAATAGAAGGATATACAGTAAAAACAACAGCTTCATTATTGGATAATGAAAATAATATAATAAAAAATAATTGCAAATAAAAAACATTATTGATAAATGTTTTTTTTGTTTTGTTTTTTTAAATTGAGGTGTCAGAATATAGAAAAGCAAAAAAATCAACATGTCAGCTGTCATGGAAGTATTAAATAAAATAACAACAAAAACCGAACATTTTATATTCGAAATAAACCAATCTCTTTTCGTTTGTATTTAACTGAAACATTTTCTTTCCTATTATTTGGATTATTTAGACTATTTTCCTCACCAATGTGCCCACCGGCCTTCATTAGGCATTTCTTGTCAACTTGGAAATTCTCTCTTCAAACTTGGGGAAATAATACAAATAATCCAAATTATTAAGCCTCATCTCAAAAATTCAGTGATATTTTCTTTTCTTTTGGTTTAAATTTTGATTTAAGCTCTTAAAAATTTAAATAATCTTAAAAATTAAAAAAAATCTCAGAAGTAATTTTTTTTTAAATTTTTAATTATGTGGAAATTCTATCTATAAAAATAGATAAATTTATGGCAAGGAAAAATATTTTAATTATTTATAAAAACTACTTTGCTTATGTTAGCAATAAAGAATTATTCAAAAATACATTTACACACATATGTATGTATATATATATATATATATATATATATATACATACATACACACACACACACTTGATTATCACAAACCATAAATCATAGACCTAAAATTTAGCCTAATATTAGGGGGTCGTACCATACGTGCGATACGAACTTAGCATGTGCAAATAGTTGTCCAAAACTAGGCCTGGTTTGTATCTTACATATGGTGCGACCGCACTCATAATATTAGACTAAGATTTAGATCTCAGAAAGTCTCATGATACACTAGTATAAACGGTACTTCAAAATTGTTTTACAGTTTAACTGGAATGGACATTAAGTGAGTTATTTTTACAGTCAGTCTAATACATTATCTTCTAAAGAAAATTTTTTTTTAAATCTCGCAAGGCATAATTATGGAATAAATAATAGCTCGGCTCAAATGTGTTTTGCGTGCAGATGTGTCCCTTTTCTCTATAACAATTCATATCATTGAAAATATCAGCTAAAATAGCAATTAAATTCTATTATGAAGAGACAACATCTGTTTATCTTCATTGATTGGTAATTTTTTCAACAAAAAAGGTTGGAAGCACAATTAGACAATTTCTGTTAAGTTTGAAAATATACCATTTAGCATTACCAACCAAAGGACTAATGGGAGGAGGAATAAAAAAAAAAAAAAAGAGATGTCATGATAGTTGTTAGGAGTAGTAGTAGTAGTCATTGTAGTATATGAGTATCTACACCATGGTTGTTATATAGATCAACCAATCAATTGTAGTAGTCAATAGTGTAATGATACTCAACTTCAGAAATTCTTTTGCCACCAATGAGCTGAAAAGTAAAAAGATAAAAAGTATGAGATAAAAGAAGAATGCATAATGTACTACAAAATGTTACATAATGAATAGGCATAGCCTATCATTTTTGTAATGAAGTATAGTGAGAATTTAGATTTAACCATAAACTCATGGAAAAATTACTGTGTTTGACCGACAAACTTTAACCCCAAGTTGATCTGGGCCTCTCGTGACCAGGTGACTCTTATAGAAACTAAAATTTAGAATTAGTTCAGTCGAGCAAAATAAAAAAAAAAAAAAAATTAAAAATTAAAAAAAGAAGTGACTCAACGAGTTACCTAATGACTAATGTAGTTGCATCTTTCGCACTGGCATAGATGGTCTGTGTACAATAGCAACCTCGAATTCAGTATTTAACACAATGAAACTTAAATAAAGGTTGATATTATCGTCAAAGTTTTTGGACCATTCAAATGAAGAAACATTAAAAAAAAGAAAGAAAAAAAAACTAATGATTTTTTTAAAAGTTTTTCAGCTTACAGAAATAATGAAAATTATAAACAAAAACAATGTTTACATTTTTGCACCATTAAATCAATTGAATTTTGTCATAAGGGCAATAGGGTCGAAACACTCATATAGGTGCAAAGGTTGGACAAGACCAGCTGATTGGCTCCATTGGGGGGAATTTTACCCCACTGCTGAGGTGCAATAGGTGTATTCTTCTACCCCAGCTGACAGATCAGAGTTAGAGAATAGAGACATTATTATGTCACTGTAATGGGCCGGTTAGCTCAGTCGGTAGAGTGTTCAGCTAGAAACCACAAGGTTCCTAGTTCGATACCGGCCCTTGCCAACTCAGTGTATGAGTAGCACAGGGATCTGTGCGGTAAAGTAAGGAGCTGATGATAGGTGTGACACTCCACCTCAGACGCAAAAACAATCTCCTTGGTCTAGCGCTAGTGAAAAGGGGATAGACTCCCTAGCTGATACTGACTTTAGGCCACCCCGACAACAAATGTCTATCAAGACCTCATCTAATATAATTACAAGATCCAACCCTACTAAAATTCAAGCTGTTTGGTTTGTTTTACAGCATATCAACCTCAGTGGGTCATTTAATGCGACAAAGTTTTGAAATGAATTCCTTCTTAATGGATTACTCAATTTTTGTATAAACAAATTTTACTATTTAACCCATAGATGGGACCCTAACAGGTACTACCACTCTGACTCAGAGAGGACCTGGGGAGTGATGGTGATGAAGGGGTACTCCACATTCCCCAGAGCTCCAGTATTGGAACCTCACCATCAGATATTGTTTAACATCATTCCAGGACATGAAGAACCTGGCCACTACCTTCTAGTGCCCCTATGATAAAAAAGGGTTGAGGCAATCATATAGGTGCTAGGGCTTGACGTGACAGCTGATTGATCAGAGGGGGCCTCTCCAACCACCCATCTAGCTTAAGTGGAGTGTTGCATATCATGTACTGCTCATCCACCAAGATTCTGTCCTTAAACATCACGGGCCACCACTCTCAGCCAACAGGTGGCCCCATATTGTATGTTTTATTATTTGAACTCAGTAATATTCTTTTTTTTTCTTTCTTTTTAACAAAAAATTTTTCTTAGATATGCATTCAATGGCTTTTAGTTGATAATAAAGAAATAAATGATAGCAATCATTTTGTTCTGTTAATGTAAAATAAGGATTTAAAGACTTAGTTGTCATATGCAGCCCTCATAACAGACATGACATACATACATATGTAATCTATGCAGCCCTCATGACTTACATATGTAATCTATGCAGCCCCAGGGGGCTACTCAGTTTGACATGTCTGAATTAAAAGACATCCAAATCTTGAAGTTGATATTACTTTTTAAAAAACTCATCTTACCTGGAGTGTGTGTGTGTATCTAATATATAAAACAGAGATTTTGGTATGTACGTGTCGACGTAAAACAAAAAAACGGGAGGTCACTCAGATTCAAAATTTTGCATACACATTGATATCGTTCTAACTAAGAAAATTCCAAATTTGGTTATTGATTTTTATTGATTAAGGGATTTTAATCGATTAATTAATCCAAAATCACCCAATTTGTGGAACTGTCCGTATATCAGCCCTCCTGATAATAAAATATTGTCTCTGCCTACTTATTGTTAAAGCGATAACAGCAGCGAAGTTTTGATTTTAATGAATTAATTTTGCAGTCTAAGCCGTTCAGTTCCGAATTTATGGCCTATTTATGGTCCAGTCTTTAATAATTTTTATATCGTTAGAAAGATAAGAAATACTCTTTCAAAATATGTAATTTGTGTGAGTTTTTATTAATTGAATCATTTTTTACAGCGAGTTAAAAAATTAAAAAATGGCTTCGGATAGCCACGCTGCCTATGATTATTGCGATACAAGCAGTGAAGTCTATAACAGTCAGATCGGAATCTCTTACCTATTTAGGATTTTAATCTTTAAAATATTTATATCTTTAGTAATAAGATGAAATAGTCTTTCTGAATATGTAATTTGTATGTGTTTTTATAGATTTTTTTTTTTACAGCGAGTTAAAAAAAAAAAAAAAAAAATACTACGTATAGGCGATAATACGAATACGGCAGTTCGGAATCTCTTAGTCTTTCTGAATATGTAATTTGTATGTGTTTTTATAGATTAAATTATTTTTTACAGCGAGTTTGTCCATATTCTTAAATTGTACAGTACACTCATTTTAATTTTAATTTTTGTAATGCATAAAATTGTAGAAAATCAAAATGCACGCTTTACGGTTACATTATTAAAAAATATTTTAATCCGTAAATAACAGTATCATGAAATCAGTTTACGTCGTAAGTACGGTTACATATTTGTATAAATTAAACTAAGATTTTCATTCGAATAAAAATGACTTTTAATTCTTTAATTTATTTATTTAATTTTTATTGTTAGAGTTTTAAAGGGTTAAAAATAACAATAAGATTGACGAATTTCCTTAGAAACTGTTTTTCTTTTGGTTCGTTAACTAATTATTTTCTCAAAACCACGATTAAAAATAAACAAAAACAAAGGTTACTAATTGGACAAAATCCGGTGTTTTATCTTTAGTCGAAGGCCCGACTGGAAATAAGTAGTCAATTATTTGTAAGACGAAATTTATTTCAAGTTTATCTGACAATATCCAGTTATTGGAACATTTAAAAAAAAATCTATATGTAAGTACGAAAAATTGTAAGCGCTTTGTTTATCAAATGACATGATTCGTTAGTAAATTACCCGAAAAGTTGATAAAACAAAACAACTAACAACCAACATTTAAATTATTATTCAAAATACAAATTTAAAATATTCCTCAGAATTTGCCTTACAAATTAAATTTTAAGTTTTATGATTTTACTCTTTATTGTGAAGTCAATAAACATCGCTGAGTTTATAGTGCAACTTTTCAGTTCTGAAAAATTGGCATGTTTAAATAGAGATTTCATAGGTGACATTTGAACTTTTATGAAAATTGATGTTTTGTAATTAATATAAATTTTGTAATAAAACTTAATTTTAACTAGGGGGGAGTAGTTTAATGGGAAAATAAATAAATAATTTGGGTTCTGTTCAAGCGGTTCCGATATGGGGGATCAATTTACTATAAACTTATACGAGGAAATGAGCACCGTGAATACTCAAATAATAAAGAACTTTTAAGAATTTTTTTTTCAATCTGATAGATTGGTGTGTAATAATCAACTGAAGGGGAAAAAAATAGATGGGGGGGGGAGTCCAGATAATAAGGTCCACCAAAACGTTTTTAAACAATGTTTTAAAATACTAGGTACCACCAATTTTACCCTGTGAAATTTACCCCCCCCCCCCTATATTTAACACTATGAAACTTGCAGAAAAAATTAAATTTTTCTTGAAAAAATTTTTTACATTTGAAAGAAAAAACATTAAATAAACTCCTGATGATTCTTTAACTTTTTTTCAGCTTACGGAAATAATGAAAATTATGATTGAAAAACAATGTTTTAATTTTTGCACTGTTAAATCAACTGAAAATTAACGTAGCTAAAAACAAGTTACGATAAGAGTTTTTTTAAATTCTATGAAAAATAATTATAAATAATAACAAATATTTTCCGTTTTATTCAAGATGGCCTAAACTGATCAATTGGTGGTCCCTATAATACTATCTTAGGTTTTAGCAAAAATAGATATTGCAATACGAAGAAATTTAAATTTTCGATTCTCAGCTTCTTTTAAACTCAACATGCAATTAAGAATAAATGTGAATTGTTGTCATGTACAAAAAATTTAAAACAATAACAAACAAATATACAAACGAATACTTTCAATTTGTTGTATAATAATATGAAATAATTTTAAACTATAAAACAGAAAATACAAATCCTGAAATATACAAATTCTCAATGATTTTAGTTTCAAGAATTATTTTCCTCTTACCCCCTCTCTAACTACTGTCTTCCACTTTCTCTCTCACTCCCTGGTGATCCAAATTTCATTTTAGTCCGGTCATGGACCGGGTACTTTAGCTAGTATATATATATGGGAGTACGATGAGGAAATTAATCCGACAGTATATGGAGAAAATTTTTTAAAGAAAACAAACACAGGATGTCATGAACGATGGAAACTCCTTATGTCGATACTTAAGGATTTCGTGTTTTTTTTAAAAATAAAACCTTCTTCAGGACATTGAAAATTTGTATGATTAAAAGATGAAAGATACACTGAACATCTTTCATCTTTTACTCATACAAATTTTCAATATCTTGAAGAAGGTTTTATTTTTTAAAAAAACAAATCCTTAAGTATCGACATAAGGAGTTTCCATCGTTCATGACATCCTGTGTTTGTTTTCTTTAAAAATGTTCTCCACATTATATATATATATATATATATATATATATATATATATATATATATATATATATATATATATATTACCTTCCACCCAGCCTGCATCTTGGGGATTCAGAGTGCTTCGGCCTCTGGACCGGATAAGTAATATTAACAGCATTGATCACAGAGGGCTATCCCCCAGGCAATACCTTCCCCTTTGATTTAAAGGGGCAGGGCTGGGTTTATTGCCCAGTACCTGAGGCACGCCCCTTGAGGGGGAATGCCATTGGGATCAATGCATTTTTTAACCTACCACCCATGAGCTTTGGCTTGTGGGTGGGCCCACATAAAAATGTCTTTGTGATACACCTGCATAAGTGAGGTGCATAGCAAATACCTACCTGGTATATTCATGGTTTTTACTTCAATTGTATCTTCCAAAAATTCAGATATTTCTTCCTCAAAATTTTGCCATTCAGCACTTTCCCCAAATCTACAAAAAAAAAAAAAAAACAAATCCTCAATAACATTTGATTTCCAAATAAAAATACAAAATGAAATCAGTATTCTATAAACTTAATCAGAATAACTCTTCTTCCTCTTCTTTTTCATTCTTTCTCTTCATCTTCTCTTCTTTTCTTTTCTCTTTTCCACTTCCTCATCTTCTCCTCTATCTTTCCTTCTTTCTCTTCTACTTCTCTTTCCTTCTTCCTCTTCTACTTCTTCCTTCTTCTCTTTCCTTCTTCCTCTTCTCTTCTTCTTTTCTTTCTCTTCTACTTCTCTTCCTTCTTCCTCTTCTACTTCTCTCTCCTTCTTCCTCTTCTCTTCTTCTCTTCTTCCTCTCTTCTTCTCTCTCCTTCTTCATCTCTTCTTCTCTCTCTTCTTCTCTCTTCTTCTTCTACTTCTTCATCCTCTTCTTCTCTCTCTTCTTCACTTCTCTCTCCTTCTTCATCCTCTTCTCTCTCTACTTCTTCATCCTCTTCTTCTCTCTACTTCTTCATCCTCTTCTTCTCTCTCTTCTTCATCCTCTTCTTCTCTCTCCTTCTTCATCTCTTCTTCTCTCTACTTCTTCATCCTCTTCTTCTCTCTCTTCTTCTCTTCTTCATCCTCTTTTCTCTCTACTTCTTCATCCTCTTCTTCTCTCTACTTCTTCATTCCTCTTCTTCTCTCTACTTCTTCATCCTCTTCTTCTCTCTACTTCTTCATCCTCTTTCTTCTACTTCTTCATCCTCTTCTTCCTTCTTCATCCTCTTCTTCTACTTCTTCATCTCTTCTTCTACTTCTTCTTCTTCATCCTCTTCTTCTACTTCTTCATCCTCTCTTCTACTTCTTCATCTCTTCTCTCTTCTTCATCCTCTTCTTCATCCTCTTCTTCTACTGTTTCCTTCTTCCTTATCATTCTCTTCTGTTTCCTTCTTCCTTATCTTCCTCTTCTACTCTTTTCCTTCATCTTCTCTTTCTTCTTCTCTTCTCCCTCGTCTTCTCTTTCCTTTCATCTTCTTTCTTCTCTTTCCTTCCTCATCTTCTTCCCCGTCTTCTCTTTCCTTCCTCATTCTTCTTCCCCTTCTTGTTACTTAATCCATAACTCCTTCACTTTGATTTAAATGGTGGTAATACTTTATCATGTTAAAAAGAAACCTTTTTTTTAGTGTGCATAATCCAGAATGGCCTATTGTCAATATCAGCTGGACAGCAAGGGAGTCTATCCCCTTTTCACTAGTACTAGATCAGGAAGAGAGTGCAACACCTACCATTAACTCCCAACTTTACCTCACAGATCCAAACTGTGCACTGAGATGGTGAGGGCTAATATCAAGGGGAACTGATGGTAGATGTGGTACTCCTCCTCAGTCACAAAACAATCTCCCTGGTCTAGTGCTAGTGAAAAGGGGGATAGACTCCCTTGCTGTCCAACTGATACTGACAATTATCCAGAATACATTACCAGATTTCATGATGAATGAATTTTAGTACTAGATTATTTTCCAAATACAAACTGAAGTTTCTGTTGCATTCACCCTAGGTCAGTTGAGCCGGCTCCATCCAAAGAATTTACATGTGGTGAATTCATGGAAGGGGTAATAAGGGAATAGGAAATTCACAAGCAGTCCCCAAACCCTGCATCCATATCCCAGTCAGGAGAAGGAGATGCTCTGGTTTGCTGCAAATATTGGACACAGACGCAATGACAAGTACACCAAAAGCTGTGGATTCCTGACAATAATGAAGATGCCCTTTGGATTTTTGCCAGAGCCCCTTTGGCTGGGTGCTAGACCTGGCCACCTTGGGTGATCCTACCAGGAACTAAATTTCCCAACGGCATGGCTCTGACACTACCAAGTTTACACAGCCCTGCCGCAATGAGGAGGGGTTGGACTTTAAAATTAATGTGCTAGATAGCCGTTGAGCAAAGAGTTTCCTCCACCCTGAAGTTTGGGTGACAACTTTACAAGTGAGTAACTTAGACCAATATTGAATAATATGTCAAGGTAGTTATTTACTAAGCTTTAGTTAGTTTGGCACAAGGCCAGAAATATGGAGTACCTAGTGAAAATCAAATTCACTTGTAATACTTTGCAAGCCAATTACACCATATGAGACTCTCATGATATGACAATGTAAAAGGTAGATCTCTTACTATAAAAGAAACACACATGAACTCAATAAGCGAAAAGTTTTTTGGGTTTTTTTTTTTACAGTATCTTTATTATTTCTTCTGGATTTGTTGGTTAGCAATCATAGCTGAAATTTGTGGGTTGGGGTACAAATTTCCGTCCAATCTCACCCCCCCAAACCCTTCAAACAGCAAAATCAGCAGATAATGTAGTGAGATATTGACACAGATTTTAGTCATAGTGGTATTTTCTATCCTTTCTGGTGGGTTGTATTGTATGGTGTGAATTGGGGGGGGGGTATTTAAAGAAAAAAAGAAAGAAAAGTAAAGAAAAGTAAAAAAAAAAAAAAAAAAAACAAATGAAAAAATGATAGAAGCTGGCTGGAGAGAAAGATAAAAGATAGATGAAGTAAAAAAATATATGGACCATATGACCTTTAGGCACCCTTTCCACGATCTCGACTCACAAGGACACTTTTCTCATTTACACCGTCAAAATCCGGTTGTTGGTTAGGGTTAGGGGTTAGTTTTATAATTTAAAAAAAAAAAAAAAACTCTAAAAATCGTCTGTTAACAATTAACTGGATTTCGACGGATTTTGAATGGAAAAAATGTCCCCAAGAATCGAGATCGCAAAAGGGGTGCCTAAATGTCATATGGTCCAAAAATATAAATAAAATCCATAATAATGAAGATGGTATTTACCGTGCTTGTTGGAATTCTGAGCTCCACACTTCGTATAATGTCAATTTTCCGGTGTTTTTGTATGTGCGGACACTAGAACTGAAAATATAGAAAACACTTTATAGTTAAAAAAAAAAAAAAAAAAAAAAAAAAAGTTGTAAATGATAAAATGTTACACATGCAATATATATATATATATATATATATATATATATAGAAAAATAAAAATATCCAAAAGACAGGTGAGTTGGATATAATTCTATTTGGGATTATCTATATCCTTCATATATCCACAATATATGCCCATGTAGATGCACACCTATAGATTTATACAAGGAATATTTTAAATCCCTAACAGAGCTCAGAGTAAAATCAATCAATTATATACAGAACAATATTTACACTTCCAATGGATAAGAAAATATACTTAAATGGAGAAAAAAAATACTAAAATGGAGAAAAAAAAGGTTTTTAGGTTTCTTTTTCTCCCTTTTAGTATATTTACTTATCCATTTTATGATGGCTATCTGACGAGACTGGACTTTTTTATGGAGTTACTGGCTGAAATAAATTTATAATAACCAAATTACGGTCTGTTGAGTTTTTCTTTCTTATTGGAAATATATATATATATATATATATATATATATATGTGTGTAAGTTGAAAATGGAAGCGAATCCGACAGTATGTTGAAAGGAAAAATAAAGGAAAGAAAATACTGAATGGAAAGGATTTACTCTGACGAAGGCCGTTATTCCCTGTATACTAAAATAAATTTTGTAGTTTTCTATTATTTTAATTTTACTTTGTATTTAAAATAATAATAGATAGAGTACATATGTACATGGATAAACTCCTGGCCGAAACACGTGTCAGTAAAATAAAATTTTATCCATTCAGCATTTTCTTTCCTTTATTTTTCCTTTCAACATATATATCCCATTTCATTAGGCTTTTTATTTCAGTTTACCTTCCCCAGAGTTTACAAAACATGGAGAATAATGTAAGCTACGTTGATCCATCACATGTTGGCAGGGGGTTGGCATTCAGAGTTGTCCTTCTCCTACACCAGTGGTTCTCAAACAGTGCACCCCAGAGCTTTTTCAGATGCGCTCTGTAGTATTCCTGAAAAATCTATCCAGATATGAAAAGCAAATGTATACTAAGTTACTATATTATACTATTTCTTTACGAACACTCTGCTTGTTCTGTTGCGACATTATTATGATAATTATAAGTTACTTTTCTTGCAACTAAATAAAAACACACGTTTTAAACAATTTTAACCCTCGCAACAATCAAGTGTAAAAAGAGAGGAACTCTTCAATGCATTGATGAGGAAATGAGAGTTTGATTCTCAAACATAAGACCAAACATTGAAGAAATCGCAAAGTCTCATCAAGCTCATGTTTCTCATTAACACAGGGATGAATAAACTTCAGAGGTATGTTAAGTTTGCTTTTGTTAAATATGTTATTTTTTATATATTTAACAGTTAACTTAATAACATATTAGTCCTATTTTGTATACAGTGCGCTATCAAGTATCTGTAGTACTGTAAGTGCACCCAGACTGTATAAAGTTTGAGAACCACTGTCCTATACCAATAAAGAATTGCAGAGACATGGAATAAATTGCCCGCGTCTGTTGTAGGCTGCCGAAGCACTGAGTCTTTCAAAGCCTCCATGCTTCCTGTGGTCCGCCAACACTATACCTGATGCCACTCGCCACATACATATGCACACACATACATGCATATTACTACTGTAAACTGTTCATGTTCCTGACACTACATTATTCTGTGTACTTGACATGAGACTTTGTGGTGCACCTGAGCACTGTACACAATAAATTTCATTATTAAACTAAGACTACAGAACTCAGTCTGCCCTACTACTTTACTCATAGCTTGGAAGGGGAAGATTGATTCATGCCTTTCACAATGACATTAGTGCCAATACCATTTTCAATGACAATATCCATTACATCATGGGCAAAAGTATTTGCAGATATAAAATACCAGCATAATGAGTGTATAGCACCATTAGTTAATTCTAAAAAAATGTTACTATCTATATACAGTTGCATAGTTTCAAGTATTCCTATCTAATACTAATAATTCATATATAATTACATGGTTTCAAATAACTATTTCTCTTTAATAATACTAATTTTTTTTGCACACAATTATATGGTTTCAAGTAACTAACCTTAACTACTAGAGTTTACTCTACACACCACAGAGCTTTGGAACTGCTGTAGTTTAGTGTCATAACCAGGACACATGCTACAAAACAAATCTTAATTCAGGTTCACATGACTAATGATTCATTAGTCTGTGAAAAGTCATCTTTTAATTTGTCCATAACTTTGGTTAGCTTGGCTTTTGGATATCCAGCCACCAAAATAATCCTGATCATTTTCTATTGGCACGGGTGACAGTTATTTTGCTCCATATAGATTGTTTGGGTTGGTGGGTTTTACGGCATAATCAACCTCTTTGGGTTTTTTTTTTATGCCGAATACTTCTATAGGTAAAAAAAATGTGTATTCAAGTTGTGTCTCTTACTAAAACAACCAGAAATCTTGTGAAAGGGCCCTCGATTTGTAGTTTCTCATTTTTGCCTTAAAAATTTTTCTTTTGGAAATCCATTTCTTAATACAAAATTCCTTTTGAAGCAAAATAATCTGAAAATATAAAATTCAATCAAACATTTTCAACTTTCCGATATATTAAAAAAAAAAAAAAAAAAAAAAAAAAAAATATTAGATTCACTTTTAAATGTGTTCAAACCAACTTTGAGATAAAATTATTTGCAATATAAAATTATTTTATACTAGCAGGACCTGTGGATAACCACAGTGTTCAGAATTCAATCATCACAACATATTGATATGTTTACTTAAGAGCTATTTCAAAAATAGTTCAATATGTAAAAAGTATTAATAATTCAATTATCACGTTTAATATGTTTACTTAAGAGCTATTTCAAAATAGTTCAATATGTAAAAAGTATGATGATCTTAATTTAACTCTTTTTTTCTTTCTTTCCTACTTTTCATTATGTTCAACTGAAACAGATTAGCATTATCACTTCTGCTTGCTCACACCCCTCTCTCTATCTTTCTCCTACTCTTTCTTTTTTTTCCTTATATTTTTCTGTTATAGCATGTCCTTTTTCTTCCCTTTCTTTATAATAAAAAGCAGGAATAGTCCATCATTTAGCTGAGGTCATAAGAAATAAGAATTCAGCAGATAAGCAGATAAGCAAAACCAGATAATCAACATTTACATTTTTGCATTTTATCTTGGATGATTTGGACGGTCTCATTTTAACCAGGAGGGTGTGCAAGATGAAAAACAGTTCATAACAATTAAGGAACGAGTATTTATATATAGATCTGGTACTGAATATATGCATGGGTCTGACACTATTGATACATCCCTTGGATTGTTGTTGTTTACGGCACATCAACTCGGTGCGTCATGTACTGCCAACTAAGTTTTGGATTCTGTAGGCGGTAGTTTGTAGGAAAAAAAAAAAAATGTATTTATGTATAGGGTTAATTATTATTCAATTACTCAATATTTTGAATAACAATCCCACTTCTTTTAGAAATGGTAAAATCCT
Organism: Doryteuthis pealeii; assembly: GCA_023376005.1. Classification (NCBI taxonomy): domain Eukaryota; kingdom Metazoa; phylum Mollusca; class Cephalopoda; order Myopsida; family Loliginidae; genus Doryteuthis; species Doryteuthis pealeii. The sequence goes on from CM042138.1 coordinate 94,244,415, forward strand.
AAGATGGATCTTATTTTTGTTGAAATTTTTTTCAAATTACTTACTTTGTAGTATTGTGTTCGCACTAGATCTAAAGTCACACACTTATAGCAGTCTATGTTTCACTGTAAATCTCTCTTCATGTAGTGCATATTGGGTATGATGTGTGAATATAGGTGTGGCCTAAGTGAAAGCAGTCAGCACAACGTGTTCTCTTCTATTTTTGTGTATTTTAAGTTCCACTCTCAATAGTAAGTTTAATGTTTTCAAGTTGTTATAAATAAGTGCATTCCAATGATTTTGCCATATTTGTGCTCATATTGATTTAGATGTAATAATTTAAAGTAATCCAGTTATTAGTATTATTTGGATTAATCAGACTATTGTCCTCATCTTCATTGCTATCTGTACAACGTTTTGGACGATGTGCCCTCCAGTCTCCTTCAGGTATTTCTTCTCGACTTCGGAACTTCTTGTCGTAATATGGAGCCATCATGGAACTTTGAACCTAACCCTTTATTCTATGTTAATGCTGTCCCTGACCAGGATTGAACCTGTAGTCTAGAGATAACTGTCACTTAGAACTGTCTTAACCTACCTCTTTTATCTACTAGGCTATGTGTTCAATTGTGTGAATTTTGGGAACTTATAAACCCAATTAAATCTAATCTAGCTAATTTTTAATCCAGTTTATATTAGTTGTAAGTTTTAATTTGAGTAAATTTAAACATATTGAGGGTGTTGCAATTTTATTTTCTTGCAGTGAAATGAATTCCTTACCTCTCCATCCTCTTGGTACATCAACTTCCTCATCAACAAATCCCTCAAAATTTATCTGCAAATATAAAAAAAACATTAATAATCAATAGAAATTAAAAATAAAAAAAAAATAAAAAAAAAAAAAACAATGAAAAGTTATTGATAAATTCATAAATATCTTATATAATAATCTGTCAAGTTAAAAACAAATCTTTCACATTCAAAGCTTGGTAATCTGAACATTAGTTACATAAATGAGAAAACTCCCCTTGTTTGTTTCACTTTGAGGAAGCCATTATGTTTTGGTCGGCCATTTTTATTTCACCCTAAATCTACACTGAAAATACAAATTTGTTCGAATAAATACAACTGTATGTTTTAACACAAAAATATTATCAAATGTGTTCTTAATTGTGCTTGCGCATTATTTGAAATGAACTTAATTGTTATTAAGAATACATTTCATGATATTTTTGTGTAAAATGAAAATGGCCAACCAAAATATATGGCTTCCTCAAAGTAAAATAAACAAGGGGATGTTACTCTCATTTATGTAACTAATGTTCAGATTACCAGAATATGTACCCTCCAGCCATAAGTATCTAAGTTTTAATGTAATGAAACATATTAAATTATAAAGACTAACAAAATTAAATAAGAATGCATATAAAAAGATTACACTTATTTTAATTATATTTTAATTGGTTTCTATATAAAATCATTTAGATGATCGAGTTTAATATGTTGGAGAATAAAACAATGATATTAGAGATCAATAATAGTAATTATTTATTAAAACCACTATGCCAATTAACCACACCATATATTATCTAAGCCTTTATTTCTTAGTGATATAAAAGACACATTGTAGGATTTTAAACACACTAATAACATGGGCTGTTTTGAGGCAAATCTAACTCAGATGCACACACACACACACATATATATATATATATATATATAATGACTATGCTATTCATTTTCCTGACATTCATACATTATTCTATGTACTATACATGAGCCTTTGATGAGTTGAGGTGCATCTGAGTAGTGTACACAATAATTTCTTTATTATCATGTTTAATAATCTTCTACTAAATATTCATCACTTAAAACAACGATCTACAAATAATGAATAATGATTATATATATAAAACTTACTCGGTTCTCCAATCTATCCACTAAGCTTGATAGACGATACACTTGAGTGGAGAGAGAGACTTGAGGAGGAATTCCACCAACTGAAAAACAAAGAACACCATAAAATTTAAATCTGAACATTAGCTACATAAACGAGAGTAACCTCCCCTTGTTTATTTCACTTTGAGGAAGCCATATGCTTTGGTCGGCCATTTTCATTTCACCGTAATCAATACAACTGCATGTTTTAACACGAAAATATCATAAAATGTGTTCTTAATAACAATTAAGTTCATTTCAAATAATGCGCAAGCATTATTAAGAACACATTTTATGATATTTTTGTGTTAAAACATGCTGTTGTATTGATTCGAACAAATACGTATTTTCAGTGTAGATTTAGGGTGAAATGAAAATGGCCAACCAAAACATAATGGCTTCCTCAAAGTGAAACAAAGAAGGGGAGGTTACTCTCATTTATGTAGCTAATGTTCAGATTACCAAATAATTTATCTTATGAAAACATCATCAAAAATTTTAATTTAATGTCACTTTTCTTTTCAGTTTATTAAAAACAAAAACTGAAAATCAATTATGGTTAAAACAAACAATAATTCACATTTAATTAAAAATACATCAATAAAAAAAATATTAAACAATTTAGTTGAATGATTACAAAAATTTAATGAATTTAAATTAAGTTCAGCATGAAATATTAATAAGCTTAGTATATTTTAACTTTTGAAATATCGTAAGTTGAATATACTAAGTTCCAACGAGAAAACAATTACAAATTCAAGGAAGGTAACTCAGAAATTTTTCACACAAGTTATCGCCCTTGAACTATGAATGTTCTCTTCAAATTAGTATTGAATAGAATTTGATGTTGATTTTTAATGACTGAATAGCATTGATCTGCATGTTGCTGGTTGGGTGGGTTTTACGGCATGTTAACCCATTTTGAGTTATTTCATGCCGAAGACGTTTTGCATTTATTCTTGATGGTATTTAAATTTTTTCAAACTCGTTTTTTCTATTTAACCCATAGATGGGACCCTAACTGGAACTTGAACCCATGAGTGATGGTGACGAAGAGGTACTCCACTCGCTCCAGAATCGGAACTTCATGATTCTGCATGCTGTTATGGATTTATATTAGAATCAACATATATCAAATGCAATTTATATCCATATATAGTGTTTTTGACAAAATGACTTTAGTCCCCCCCCCCCAGAAAATAATTTACCAAAAATCAGGGAATTATCGGATTTTAATGAAATTTTCAGTGTTTATTTATAAAAGAATGATCTTTATAATGCATTATTTATTTTATTTCAAAACTTTATTTTTTTCAGGTCACTTAATTTTGACCCCCCTTATGTTGAGGCGTAACATTTTGTTTGAGTTGGTTTTATAGTTTTCTAATTACAGTATGAATAAAGAGATAAAAGACTGAAGTTATGAATAGAAACAACAAAAAAAAAATTTTATGGTGGCTTTTTTATGAGAAAATAAGTACCGAAAATCGGAAAATAAAATGTAAAAAAATAATAAACAATAAATTTTTTGGAGATTTCTTTTTTACTCATTTCGATAATTATTTAATTGGCTATTATCTTATAAAAGAAAAAATTATACATCGATATTTTTTCTGCTTAAAAGGGGGGATGGGTACATTTTAAATAGAGTTTTTCTTCAAAAAGTATACTTTGATGTAATAAAATAAGGTTTGCATTAAATAGATATTTCTTTTTAGAATCTAAAAATATAACATTTTAAACCTAACATCAGGTTTTTCATATTTTAAATGAATTTTATATATTAATTTTTCATAGCAAAAATACTAAATTAAAGTTTTGAAATAAAATAACTGATGCATTATAAAATTCATTAATTGATAAATCAATACTGAAAATTTCATTAAAATCGGATAATTACCTGATTTTTGGCAATCTTTTTTCAATCGCAAATGTTACATTCAAATTGTAAACAAGCGCTTTAAGGCTATGTAGTAAAAAAAAAAAAAAAAAAAAAAAAAAAAAAAACTTGGACACTACTCCATCGTCTCCCATAGACAGAAGGATGCCAACAACAACTTTTTTTTATTTAGATAAAGAGAATTGTGTTGTGTATTTTTTAACTTACTTTCAGTGTCAGCAACAGTGCTGCATGAAGAAGGATTTGGCATTGACATCTGCCGTCTCGCTCTTCGTGCAACTCGTCCAGGAACAACAGAACTTGAAACCTTTGGAGGGGTGTCCATCATTACTGGAACTATGTCTTCACTGAAACACAATAGGGTACAAATCTATAAAGGACTGTATGTATGTATGTCCGGAGGAAATTACAAAAATAAAACAATTAACAACAAAGTAAATATATATATATATATATGAGAAGTAAATACACAAACGATGTGTTTTGATATGGCTTTTTTAGCCGACAATTTTTGGGAGAATATGTGCTGAATTAAAGTCGTACCTAATTTTGAAAGTTAATTAATAATTAATTAATTAGGCGGGCATACCTATTCAAATGTAAGGCTAAACAAATTGAGAAAAATCAATCTGTATGTACATAGAGATTGATTTTAAAGGCTAAACAAATTGAGAAAAATCAATCTCTGTATGTACATAGAGATTGATTTTTCTCGATTTGTTTAGCCTTACATTTGAATAGGTATGCCCGCCTAATTAATTAATTATTAATTAACTTTCAAAATTAGGTACGACTTTAATTAAGCACATATTCTCCCATATATATATATATATATATATATATATACATACACACACACTTTCACTGTTACCAAGTTTAGCTTTTTATTAAAAAATTATAAAGATTTATATTCATGAAAGATATTTAAAAATTAAAATAGCATTAAAATTCTACTTAAAAATATCCGTGAATCTCAAAGTTAAACAAATCAATATGGAAGCGCTGAATTAACATAGGGTCTTTTTACGTGGGAATTTTTATGGGGGCATCTAGCGAGGATTAAACTCACTATTTAGTAGTAACGGATTTGTAAGTCTAGCTTGATAACCATTACACCTTTTTTTTTTTTTTTTCCTCCTCTACCCAGGAGACTCCGGGTAGCTACTTCTAGTTAAGTACAAAGCAACATTATTGAGGCTAAATGGTTGGCATTCAGGAAAATCAATCTTATTTTCTTGTTCTTTAAACTATTTGTGTGTGTGGTCTTTTATTAGCATATTTTTTTAAAAGACTTATGTTTTTGTTAGTATGGGGGGTGGGAGCAGAGGAGTACTTTTTAAGATCACACGCCTTTTAAAGTACTTAAATTTTATATTTTATATTAAATAAAGCCATTTCTTCTTAAGTTTCACAACTTAGATGAATCTGTTATATATATATGATTATCACTAGCTCATTAGGTGAGTTAGTGGTGGACTAAGTGTTTTTTTCAGTATTATTAGTAGAGTGCAAAATATCAGTGATAGAGCAGTTATATATATATATATATATATATATATATAATGCAGTGGTGTATTTGTCAGTTTTAGGATGTAATCAATTTTGAATATTTCTCCTATATTACTCATCTTTCTTTTAAAAACCAAAACTCTGTTCTGATGATGACCTATGGTTTACATGTTTTTTTTTATTATTATTATTTCATTTTATATTCAAAATAATCTTAAATAGAATACTGCATGTTTAAACAAATTCTGGTTGAAACACATGTTGGCATATAATAAATGTCATCCATACCAAAATATTTTTTTTCTTCCATTTATCTTTTCAACATTATATATATATGCATATATATATATACATTTTTATATATATTTGTGTCAGGTTGCTCAAAGTGCTATGGGTACAATGTAACCCTGTACTACCTGTTTCATGTTGTGTTATCGGCAACTAAACTGGTACCCCAACCAAATTTGTGTGGTGAGGGAGGGTAGCAAGACACCCAGCAGAACGAAAATAAAAACCTGTGAAAGGGCAGAGGAAGTTTTTTTGCTCAACAGCCATTCTGCACAACTTTTTATTTGCATATATATATATAGATATATAGATATCATATATAGATATAGATATATAATTAGGGCATTCTTCTTTCCAATATATTTGGTTGAACTGTGCAGACAATTTGTGTCTGTGAATTTTATTCATCATCCTTTCTAGTTGTCAAATAGATGATATAATATCAGGCTGAAATTGACTGATGTATTTGCTGTAACTTATCTTTTCCCAAGTAATTTCTGCCCCTTCACGGGCCATCATCAGGAGGAAATCTAAAAATAATACATTGGATTATTCCATTATACTGGTGTTCTATTTATACTAGTGTTGTATCTTTTATTTATTTATTCATTTTAATGTATTATTTCACTCCATTCAAGTTTTTCACACCTGCCATAGCTGGTGGTTCACTGAAGGCTGAGTGACCGCAAATCTCCTCAGATCTCCGATCTCAATGGTGCTGTAGTCTGGATGGTCTCAATTCTTCATCTGATTTCCAGTTCATCCAGACTCTTTTCCAGATCATTGGGGATTGTTTCAAGGGCACCAATTACAATTGGCATAACCTTTAATTTCATGTTCCACAGTTTTCCTAGTTCTCTGGCAAGGTCCAAGTATTTGTCTATCTTTTCGCTTTCTTTCACTTTCACTCAGTGATTGGCCAGGACAGCAAAATCCACAATGTAATTATTAGTTCAACCATATATATATATATATATATATATATACCAACCCATGCCAACATGTGTAGGATGTAATACAAGGTCAATTTCTTAAGCAGAGTTTACAGGGTTTGAATTCAGAGTTTTCCTTCTATTAGACTGGATGCCTAACCAAAGTTAAAGAGTTACTATTTACCCATAGCTAGAGGGAGAATAGTTAAATGTATACCTTTCCCAAGGGTATTACCACTATGTGAAATGCAAACAGCCACATCCTAGATTTGAATTCATCTCGCCATGTTCATTTCCAATATGGATAACCAATATATAACATGCCTCTAATATATATATATATATATATATATATAATACACACATACACACAGACAAAAACACACACACACACAAAACACACATATATATACACACACACACACATATATATATAGGGTGACACACCACCACCACCAAAAAAAAAAAAAAAAAAAAAAAAAAAACAGAATTTGGGTTCTGTTTTTCTGTGCTGGTAGTCTGCATCAGTAATGGTATATATATACGGGTGACCCCCCCCCCCAAAAAAAAGAATTTGGGTTGGTTTTTTTGGGGCCACCCTGCATACACACATATATATATATATATATATATATATATATAACACATTATATACACAGACACATTAATCCAGAGTTACCCTATACAACCTAACTTCAAAAACCTTTTAGCTGGTATTTATATAAAAAGGCTGGTGACAAAAAAAAAATCCAGAAAAAAAATTCAATATCAAAGAAATCGTCCTCCCACTCACTTCTGTTCTCTAGCTTGTTCATCAAGAGCATCAGAAGCATTCTCCATGGCACGTTGGACAGCAGAAAATTGATTTAAGATTTCATGGAGAAGAAATCTAGTGACAAATTGTTGATTCCTTGAAGAATCTTTGTAAGTCTACAAAATCAGAAGAAGAAGAATGGTTACAAAAATCTAGAAATCAATTTTAATAAAAATCAAAGATCATTTTTGTTATTGGGTTACTCAGAGGGAGGAAGGATATTTAGTTCCCACTCACCGAGATCCAACATTAGCATTAGTATATCTGTGATACACTAAAACTGAATAAACAGAAGGAAAGACAAGATAAGCTCATTTATACAAGAGGGTTGAGAATTATTTTTGATTGGGTTGCTTGGTGGTAGGGAAGACATGTAGCTGAGTCCCTACTCACCAAGAACTAATAATAATAGCATTAGTATATCCATGGTATACTAACACTGAATAAACAGAAGGAAAGACAAGATAAGCTCATTTATACAAACAGAAACATTTAATATATACATAATATACATACAAGAAGTATTGAAAAGAATACATAAATCTGTCCCAACAGATAAAATATACACATATTCTAACAAGCAGTATATGAAAGGGTACAAAAACGGAAAAAAGGCTTGCATGAAATAAATAGGCAGTAGTGTGTTCACAGGCTTGTCAGGGGTACTATGTTGAAAAATAAACCTTTTAAAAACAAAAGTAATTAAAAATGCCAAAATCAAATTAATTTTTAGATTATTTGCAGATTAAACTTTAAAATATAAACTTTTTGATTGTTTATTTCTCCAAAGTGCATTGGCCAGCAAGATAGTATAATACTATCTGGTAGATAAAGGGATAACTGATTAATACTTACTTGAGAGGTAGAAAACAAAACACTTGTCATATTGGAATTCAGATCATCAAGAACGGCATAAATCTCTTTAAATGCTCCAAGATGTTGAGAGAAGTAAGCACATAACTCTTCTGTATCAATGTTACTGAAATTATAAAAGAGTTCGGTTGTTTTATGGCATATCAACACTTTTTGAGTCATTTAATGCCAAATCAAGTCATTGGGATAAACAAAGGACTCAGATTGTTTACAGTACCTGCTGATGCTTAAGTGGTCACCCAGTTAAGTATTAAACAAACTCATCGTTGGTTGGTTGGATTTTACAGCATGTCAACCCTTGGGATATCTTATATTGAAGACGTTTTTGTCTTATTTATTCTTGTTGGGTATTCAAATCTATTTTAAACTTATTTTTTCAACCCATAGATGGGACTAACAGGTACTACCACTTCAGGTCACAGTGGACCTGGGAGTAATGGCAATGAAGAGATATTCCATACTCCCCAGATTTCCAGAATTAAAACCTCACTATTATATGCAGTTTAATATCAATCCAAGGACACTAAGACCTTCAGCCACCACTTTCTAGCACATATGATAAAAAAAATTTGGGGGTTGATATAAGAGCAATACAGTCAGGACAATCATATAAGTGCTAGGGTTTGACATGACCAGCTGATCAATTGTGTAGCTATCAGCATGTGTGTGTATATATATATATATATATATATATATATATATATATATATATGGTTAGGGGGTTGATTTAGAAGGCTATCAGAATGCAGATGTAAAGAAAAAAAAATAATAATACGGTAACAATGGTGTTGTGTGTTAACCTGTATTTTATTCTTGAATTTTCAAGATAAAATCTTTTTTTCAAAAGATCACTCAAAAAGATCACTGGAACTGAAGTAGTCTAGACTACTTCAGTTCCAGTGATCTTTTGAAAAAGAGATTTTATCTCGAAAATTAAAAAATAAAATACAGGTTAACACACAACACCATTGTTACTGTATTATTATTCTTTTTTTTTCTTTACATCTGCCTTGTGATAGCCTTCTAAATCAACCTCCTAATCAATATATACACAATGCTTCAAGCAAATTATAAAACCCTCTTTTATATATAATATATATGAAAGAGTACTGTGTGATTGTTGGTCAGTTTGAAGAATTGGCAGATCAAGAATGCATGAAGTGAGATGAAAAGAAAAGTGTGGAAAATTGAAGTAAACAATCTTTTTTATTGGATATTTATTTGGTGAAGGCATTAAACAATTCAAATGATGAGATTATAGGCCTAACAGTTGTGTTGTTGCCAGACAATAGAACCAAAAAGGAATCTGAATTGATGTTGATGAGGTTTAAGAAAAAGATCTCTTATTTAATCTTAAGTGCTGACCAACAGAGAAACCTTTTTTATTTTTAAAACAAGGAATAAATATAGTAGAAAGCAGTCGGAAAGATGCAACTCAGCACCAAATGGACATGACTCTTTCCCCTCAGCCCCCCTCACTCTCACTCATACAAATAAATAGCATTCTTCTTTGTCATGACAGAGTTAATTTAGAATCTCATTGATCAGCTTTACATTGGCCTCACACTTTGGCCATGAGAAGAAGACAGTTGCCAGTATTATCTTCCCAATCTGACACTTGTATAACATTACACACAAAAGATACATGACCGTATATCTACAACTGAAATTGATTGGTTGGCTGGTTGATTTTAAGGCATGTCAACTCTTATTAGGTTATTTAATGCCGAGGTCAATCTTTTCTTTTTTCCAAGCTATTATATGGTTTCAAGTAACTATTCCTAATGATAAAATATTCATGTTCATACAACCATTATCATCTTGCAACACCCTCTGGTTAAAAAGGAGACTATCCAAATCATTCGAAATGAAATGCAAAAATGTAAATCCTGATTTTCTGGTATTAGAATGTAGGGGGGAAAAATAGAGAGAGGGGGTGAACAAACGGAAACATTAACACTAATCTGCGAACATAATAAAGAGATGAAAAGGAAAAAGAAAAAAGTGAGAGAGAGTTAAATCAAGTTTATTATACTTTTTACATATTTAAGTAATTTTGTAATAGTTCTTAATTAAACATATCAAATGTTGTAATAGTTAAATTATCATTCTGTGGTATATCCACGGATCCTGCTAGTCGAATAAAACAAAAAAAAAATATACACCAATTTTGCTATTTTTAATTTAAAAAAGCATAAATGAACACTCCTAATGCCATCTAATTAAAAAAACTGAATCTTTTCTGTTTACCCCCAATATTTATAAAAATAATAATAATAACAATGTTAATGAGGGCCAGTTTAGCTCAGTCGGTAGAGCATCCGCCTGGGAACCACAGGGTTTCTGGTTCAATACCGGCCCTCACCAACTCAGTGTATGAGTAGCACAGTGCCACATCTGAGCAGTAAAGTGAGAAGCTGATGGTAGGTGTGGCGCTCCACCTCAGGCGCTAAAAATAATCTCCTTGGTCTAGCACTAGTGAAAGGGGGATAGGCTGTCTAGCTGATACCAACATTAGACTGCCCCTGTCGACTTACTATTTAAATACAAATTTTTATTGAATGGTATATTGTTTGTGATATCATTAACATTGTTATTATTATTAAGTTACTAACTTGGGCCAGTATCGAACCTTGTGGTTCCTAGTCAAACGCTCTACCGTCTGAGCTAAACCGGCCCTTATGTCTTTAAATAAAGTTGTCGGGTGGCCTAAAATCGGTATCAGCCAATCAGCAAGGGAGTCTATCCCCTTTTCACTAGCACTAGACCAAGAGATTGTTTTTGCGTCTGAGGTGGAGCGCCGCACCTACCATCAGCTCCTTACTTTACCGCACAGATCCCTGTGTCATATGCTGAGTTAACGAGGGCCAGTATCAAACTAGGAATTTTGTGTCAGATAGATATCTTTAAAAAAAACCTATAAACAAAGAAATATGTAAATTCCTCTTACTTTGTATTGTGGGTATCAATTTCTTCAAATAAAGTTTAAGTTCTTCTTTCCCATTAGGCCGTCCTGCCGACTTACTATTTAAAGACAAATTTTTATTGAATGGTATATTGTATGTGTCATCATTAACATCGTTATTATTATTAAGTTACTCAGTTGGCGAAGGCAGGTATCGACCTTGTGGTTCCTAGTCGAACGCTCTACCGACTGAGCTAAACCGGCCCTTATGTCTTAAAAAAAAAAAAAAAAAAAAAAAAAAAAAATATATAAACAAAGAAATATGTAAATTCCTCTTACTTTGTATTTGGGTATCAATTTCTTCAAATAAAGTTTTAAGTTCTTCTTTTCCCATGACTCCATCAGCAAAGAAAGCAAGAAACTCTTCCCAGGATATGGCACCATCATCTAGAGGGAAAAAAAAAAAAAAGAATTGCTAGATTTTATTGAATAAGGAAACATCAAAATGATACTTTTAAGAAAGAAAAAATACAAGAAAAAATGTATAGTTAATTTTACTATTTGTCTAGACAACGGATATACAAAAAAAAGTATCAATAAAAAAAAAAAAAAAAAAAAAAAAAAAAAAAAGTTACACTGTGTAATAACAGGAATTCAAATCTATACTATTTAATATTTTCTGAATTTTGAGTTGGTGAAAATATAAAAAAAAAGTGGAGTGAGTTCAAGAAGAAACACTTGAAGGAGGTGGTCAGAAGTAGAGTCAGAGGTGAAAAAAAAAAAAAAAGGAGTCAGAGGTGAAAAAAAACAGAGGAGTAGGAGTAGGGTGCCAAAAACAGAGAAAGCAACCTAAAGAAAGATGGCCAGTCAGTAAAATAAAACCCTGGTCAGAACTCCTCCCACCATTTATATACCCAATACAATAAGGGGTATATAATATATATTCTTTTTACTTATAAGGCATCACCATCATGTTGATGTTCAATGTTGATTAGAATTTTTTTCTTTTTTCAAATCATCAAAATGATTCTAAGAAAGTAATTCCTATTCATCATTGAAGATTAACTAGCATTCCATTTAACAATTCTTAAATGATTAAATATTTGAATTTATAACGACACTGGACACCAGCTGCAAGAATTTAAGAAATCCAATGGGGAGGAGGCCGGACGGTACACAGCCAAGAAATGGTAAATAAAAGAACATAAAAATAGTTAAGAAATAAAAAAAAAAAAATTATGAATAAAAAAAAAGCATCTAACAAAATACAGAGAAGAATTAAATTACCTTTTTTTTTTATTTTTCTATGAAATATTATTTCAGTAATAATCATAAGATTTATTAATGTCTCAGTTGTCAGCAAGTGTCAGTTTAACTGACAAGCTATTTTAATTAAAAGGCTGTTTTGAATTTGATATTCCTCCACTCCGTTAAGTGTTCATATTTTCATTTCTAAAGTCATTTACTTTAAAAACAATTTGATTTAGCCTTTTCAATGATTGGTTCCCATATTGTGTCCATCTCTATACTTAGTCTACTCAAGAGGTCAACAGTCCAACAATTCTTTAATTTGATTTAGACTTTTCAATGATTGGTTCTCATATTGTGTTCATCTCTTGGTCTACTCAAGAGGTCACTACAGCCCAACATAAGAACTGCTTCTTTGAGACGTCTTCTTTTCCAACGTTCTTCCCTATCTATTATTCTAACTTTATCCTACAGACAAATAATTCAATCTTCCTCACTCATTTAAAAAAACTGGTGCTGTAAGAATGTCATATTCCAAGATGCAGTCATACTTTCTTTAAATATTTAATACCAACTATTTTCTACCTCTAAGCTCTTGCTACTTCTGTAAATTACATTAACTTTTTATTTTGCCCATCAGTTCAAGGTATAAAAATGCTAAAGGGTGAATGTCAACCCTTGGGCATATACTCACACTCACCTAGTGTTGCCTCTAGGCATATTATCAAAAATTCCATTATTACATTTCTTTTTTGTTCTGAACCATATGATGATTCGAAAAAGATTCAAATAAATATGATTCATTCATTTATAAAAAAAATGATGTTCTGGGTGAAAGATCATAAAACGTACTCTTTTTACTGAATAGCTGAGATTGCTAACTCAGAACATAAAATAAGAAACTGGTTACCACCTAGGATGAAGCCACTTTTTTCTTTTTTTCAACTAACAATTCAGTCATTTAAAAATACACAAAAAGTTTCTCTTTAAAAAAAAATTGGTGTAGTAAGAGTGCTGTATTTCAAGATACATTCTTATACTCTCTTGCAGTGCCAGGATAGAAGGATGCCAACAATGGTTTTGTTGTTTTTGTAGTTTTTTAATTTGTTCAAATCTGTGAAAAATATTTTAAAAATTGGTTAAGGATGACAATATTCTTCTATGCCATGACAATTGTTTGTCTTGCTTTTTTTTTTTTTTTTTCTTTTTTATCTGAAACTAATTTGTCAGTAAGCAGAAAAAAAAAAAACTGTCTCAAAATGATACAATGAAATAAATCCAAGTGACTATGTGTTACAATTTGTGTGGCCATTTTAGCACTGTAGTTGAAAGCAGTTTTACAGTGGAGATCCTTTGTGGCATAAAGTTTGATCCTTTCTTGAAGTAGAAAGATGTATCAGTTTCAATCCTTGTCAGTTGGTCCTTGTTAAAGAATTGTATGGTCCTTGTCAGTTGGTCTGTATATACCACAAGCAATTGAGCAACAATTCATCAATGCCTTTAAATAGTAAATCAAATACATGTTTGAGTGTTTTGATTGGCCGATTCAGCCAATGCTGTTTTGGAAGAGTTTATAAATTTAAGTTGTGATCTTCAGCACACCTTATATACTGAAATAATCCAACACTATGACTTTATATGAATATTATGCAGGCGCATGGTGTAATGTTTATCATCAAAGGAAAGTGACCAGAGTTCAAGTCCTTGATTAGGCTGTTTGTGTTTCACATTATGTAAATATCCCTAGAAAAGGTACGAATCCAGCTATTCTCCTTCCAGCTATGGGTAAAATAGTAGGGCAAACTGGGCTGTTTAACTTTGGTATAACAACCAGTCTAGGAGAAGAAAAAAAAACTGAATTAAAATCTATTAAACTCTACTTAAGAAATTGACCTTGTGTTGGATCCTGTTTGTGCAGAGGAGTTAGGTAAATATATTCACAAGACTTGGAGTAAGGAAAGATAACAATACAAACCACCCACCTGTACCTTTCGTAATCTGCTAAACTTTTAATTGAAAATAACAATTAAAATGTCATAGCGGAATTTCAGAAAAGTGGTAGAGTTGGGGTCTAGGGGAGGAGGCATCAGACCCTAGCATTGGCCCTGTTCTCTTGGAATATATAAGAACAAAACCAACAAGCATCAAGATAGTATAATATAGTAATACTCAGTTTATAATAAAACACTGAATTCACAATATCTTATTATAATGGGATTCAGTGTCTGTAAGACAGTAGACAGTGAAAACAAAAGGTTTAGTGGTAAAAATAAAAGTTTGTAGAGCTTAGGTTCGGCGTAGGAATTTGGTCTTAGGCAGAGTGATTCAGAACCAGCAAGAATCTACCTTTCCAAATCTAGCGACTGATACAAATTTCTTTTGTCTTCCAGTAAAATACTGGATTTTTGGGTGGTCATTTGTCAACTAATTCTTAGTAAGATTTACTAAGAAATAGTCACTCGAATCTGACCCCAATAATAACAAGGTAAACCGTTTTCCATTCTTCTTAAAACTGTATTTGTTCTGCATAGTTTAAACAAGTGTTATTTTCTTGTTAAATTATAAATTATTTTAAATGGTAAATCATTTCCTTATCCTAGTTTAAACACACTGTTTGTGCCTTTTAAGGCAAGTAACACAAAACCCCCTTTTATATGTTCTGTTAGTTTGTAAGTTATAGATAAGCTTAAATGTTTTATGGTTTTAGAATTTTGGTAATTATAAGGCGCAAACCTTTCTTATTGACTTTATAATAGCCCTTTTTTTATGTGAACTAGCAAATATATGCACCCTCCGGGTGCAAGTATTTAAGTTTTAATGTAATAAAATATTGTATTAAATTAGAAAGGCTAATGAAACTAAATAAGAATACAGATAAAAAGATTTGAAACAGGGGGAGTATAATAAAAGATTTGAAACAGAGGGAGTATAATAAAAAATGGAACAACTGAAACTTACTCTTCCATCACTCTCGTCTTTCATTGTTATTTTTTCTAATTTAAGTATTTAGTTATAAAAGGAAGTAAAGAATAAAATGACAGTTATTTTATCTTGTTAATGGATTTCATTTAAGATTCATTGAAGAGATTTTTGCTTATATTCATTAAAATAAAACCAAACAGTTAGAAATCAATAATACTAAGCACATATTTATTAAATTCGATTTTTTAATATTAATATGCAAATTAGCCTTCCCGTTCACACTGTAAATCACTATTTTGTTGTATATATAAATATAATTGCATGTTGTCAGTATGTAGACATAGTTAACAGTATTAATAATATAAGACAATTTTATTAATAATTGAGGTTTAGATAAAAATAAAATCATGGAGAATGTCAATAACTAAGAGAATTGTGACTTGAGTAGGAATATAGTTTCGGTTACAGACAGAAAAACACACAATCTCCATTATAATAAGATTTGTTTTGTCTTATTGTATTGTAAATTTATTGTCCTTTTTTTGTATATTTTGTGACTTATACAAAGTCTTTTGTCTTAATTGCAGTTTTCACGGCTGCACTGTGTGGAAATAAAAACTTATGAAAACACTATATGTAGTCTGTATGGTCTTATGCACAATTATGCAAACGAACGAATGAACGCTAATGCAAACGAAGAAAGCCATTTTGCGAGTGTAATTAGTCGGGCGGATACAATACACACCTTGAGTTAATAATAAAAGGAAGCATTACAGTTTTCCTAGATAATATTTTGGAGGCACATATGTATATCCAACTGCTGAAGAAGAGATTATTCCTTTTATCTAGATTTAGATTTTGATTCCAAGCCAATATAAACCATTTTAACATTCTTACCAAGATACTAGCTGCATACATCGCTGAATGAAGAATCAACAAGTCAATAAAAACATTTCTTGTCTAAATGAAAGGATTAAGGGATAATCCTCAAAGTAAATCTTAATGAACAAAGATTAAGACAATTTGTTTTTTTTCTTTCTTTCCTTTCCACCCTATCAGCTGGGGCTAATAGAATATGCTGACTACACCTCTGCAGAGGGGTAAGACCCCCACCAAATGGGACTACCTGTTGCTTGTCGGTGGCAACCCGTGATGCTTAAGGATGGAAACCAGGTGGCTGAGCAGTCCATCACATGCAACACTCTACTTTGGTCTTTACTTAGGCTAGACGGACAGTCAGAGAGGCCCCCTCCAATCAATTGGCTAGTCATATCAAGCCCTAGCACCAATATGATTGTTCCAACCCTATTGCCCTTATGGCAAGACCCAACCTTTTTTTATCATATATGTGCTTGAAGAGGGTGAATCTTAATAGGTGTGATCATGATCAACCAATTAACAAAGACAAACTTTTTTTGTTTTTATTTTAAACTTTTATGGGAACTGGAATAGATAAGCACAAAGAAATAACAAGAAAGAATTTACACTGGCAAAAATATGCACCTTCTGACGGCAAGTATATAATATTTAATCTATTAAAATATATTAAACTAATAAATACTAACAAAATTATGCACAATCTGGGCGTAAATATTTAAGTTTTAATCTAATATTAAATTAGAAATACTAACGAAACTAAATAAGAACTTATATATTAATACTCATGTTCCTTAGTCGTACAACTGTTATCATTTCCAAGATCCTTTAGTTAAAAATGATACCGTCCAAGATGGAATGCAAATAGTTGTGTCAAAAAAGTATTGAGATCTTTTGTACTTTTTGACACACCTTGTATTCTGAAAAAAAAAAAAAAATAATGTTCCATTCATTGTAAATACAGCTTCAGTCTCAATACTTTTATGACACACATTGTATATATCCTAATACTTAGCATCCATTCTGTTAGTAAAATCTACTATTTTCTTCACTTGTATACTAGGTGTGTCAAAAAAGTATTGAGATTTTTTTAATACTTTTTGACACACCTTGTGTTCTGAAATAAAAATTAATGTTCCATTCATTGTTCATTTCTTTCTTGGTAAATACAGCTTCAATCTCAATACTTTTATGACACGCTTTGTATATATCCTAATGCTTAGCATCCATTTCGTTAGTAAAATTTTAGATTTGTATCAAGGAGACACAGCCCCCACCCCTCCTCCTCCCAGAAGGTACAAAGAAATGTATAATATTATTATCCTTTGTGTGACAGACTGTAGGTGAGTATCAGCCTCTAGGGTTTGATGAAGCTGATTAAGAAACAACATTTTCTTTCACATCTGAAGCACCTCGTTCCAATGTTCCGGTCTATACATCTATTAATACAATAGATATTGCCACAAGGAGACAAACTGGTTGGGTTTTTTTTTTTTGACACTGTGCATACAGTTTTGTTATCACATACTATCGTACCAAGTAGGTATGAATCAATTAGACATAAACAAAATACGTTGTTGAGGAAAGAAACCAATAACAGTGGAATGTGATAAAAATCAGAGACAAGAGTAAATTGAATCTTAAAACACTACCGGCACATGAAAAAGAATTATAACCAGTAAATAGGACAACTTATTCATCTAAAATCAAGTTAGCTTTACAGTTAACAAAGTTGACAAGACAGTTTACTCTTTGCTCTGATATTCATTCACCTTTGCTCTTGTTAGTTGGATTTTACGGCATGTCAACTCTTGTTGGGTCATTTTATGTTGATGTTTTGCTCGATTCATCCTTGATTCAATATTCTTTTTAAACTCAATTTTTTTAACACTTTTTTTAAAAAATCCTTTTTTCTTCTATTAACCCATAGATGGGACCCTAACATGTATTACCACTGCAGGTCAGAGTGAACCTGAGAGTAATGGTGATGAAGGGGTATTCCACATTCCTCAGAACTCCAAATTTGGAACTTCACTATCAGAGAGTTTAATGTAGCATTACAAGCATTTAGCTGAAAAATGCTGACATTTTCAAATTTGCGACGGTAATCAGTTAAATTTGCAATTTCTCAAGTATCAATCTTAAAAAGATTTATATGATTGAAAAGAGAATAGAATAATCTTTCTAAATATGTAATTTTTATCCGTTTTCATCAATTGAATTATTTTTTACAGCAAGTTAAAACCGTATTTTCGCTCAAACAGCTGAAAACAAAAATATGACTTCTTTTTTTTTTTTAGGATAAATTTTACACGCTGTTTTGTTTTTCAAAATCAACGTGGCTAACCTTTATCAATATCCTTGAAATAGAAGACATCTGGTAGTAAAAACGGGGTCTTTTTTTTTTTTTTTTTTTTTTCTAGGACCCGTGGAAATGAAAATATGAGAGGGCAAGCTCAAGGCTATTTGTTTAAAAAATATAAGAGAAGCAAAAAAAAAACACTATGTCTGTAATATTAGAGAGTTTCAAAATTATTTTTCATATAAAATTTGTGAAATTTAAAGATTGCTATACCGTTCGGAATTTGCTCCGAAAGTTTGGATTTTGAAGAAAAAACTCGAATTTACGTGACTTTCAGATGTTAAAACACCCTGTCAACTGACATCACAAATCAGACCTTATTGATTTAAAAATCACAATTTCTCATATATTTATGGCTCAATCTTAAAAATATTTATATGGTTGTAAAGAAAAGAAAATAATCTCTCTAAATATGTAATTTGTATAAGTTTTTATTAATTGAATAATTTTTTACAGCGAGTTAAAAACGTATTTTGCTTCAAACAACTGAAAATGATGATAGGAATTTTTTTCCGAGAATACATTTTACACTCTATATTTCTTTGGAAAATCTAAGTGGCTAATCTTTATCAATATTCTTGAAATTTTGCACTCAATTAGAAGACACCTGGAAGTAGAAACAGGGCCTTTTTTTTTGGGTTTCTAGGACCCGTGGAAGTAAAAATACAATAGTGCAACTTCAAGGCTATTTGTTCAAAATGTGTATTAGAAGCAAATAAGAAGCACTATGTCTGTGATATTAGAAAGTTTCATAATTATTTTGATATATAATTTGTAAAATGTAAAGATTGCTATACAGTTCGGGGTTTGCTTCGAAAGTTTGTATTTTGAAGAAAAAAAACTCAAATTTATTTGTCCGACAGGCATACAGCATAACGTAAGCTATCAGCTAGGCATCATTTATGCAAACAATAAAGTTTAAATTCATCGCCTATTTCTAGTCCAATTTTTTAAATATCTATATTGTTGAAAATAAAATAACAATCTTTCTAAATATTTAACTTTCATGTGTTTTTAACAATTGAATTATTTTTTATGTCTGTTTCAATTTTGGAAAAAAAAAATAACTTGAAATTACGAGAGATGTAAACAAAACACGGCACACACTGACCGGGTTTGTGTGTAAACATATGAAAATAGGTAATCTATTTCTTTTATGTAATTAATTATGTAACATAAGCATTTAGAAATGTATTTTTAAATTCAAAGTGATGTTATATATTTAAATTAATATTATATATGTGTATACATGCAGTATAAAAATGAAAATGTTGAATAATCTGGTGGTGAACTTAAAAATTTTTTTAAAAATCTTGACATTCCTACTTTTTATTCCCCAAATAATGGGTTCTAGCATGGAGATACATAAAATCTAAGACCAGAATTAGAAAGAACATACAATTTTACATAAGAATGCAAAGTTTTATCAAAATTGCTTCAAAAATAAAGAAATGGTGAAGAAATTACTGAATTTCTTGTTCTGAATCAGTCCATGGGTTGACAGATTTTTTAATCAAAATCATGTCCACTTTTTTACCCCAATTTCGGGGCTTTAAATTCTCAACTTTTGAACCACTGGGGATATTTGTATAATTCAAATAGTTTTGAACTCCATTTACAGAGCTCTATATAACTAACATGATTAAATAGCAATAACCTCAAATAAAAAAAAATTAACTGGGAATGCTAGTTTAATGTCATGCCCAGAACACTAAAGACCCTCAGCCACCGCTTTCTACCACACATATGATGAAAAAGCATTGGGGCTTGCCATAAGGGCAATAGGGTTGGGACAATCATATAGGTGCTAGAGCTTTATGAAACCAACTGATTGATCAAATGGGGCCTCGTCAACCGCCCCTCTAGTTCAAGTAATGGCCAAAGTGGATTGTTGCATGTCATCAACTGCTCAGCCACCAGGATTCCATCCTTAAGCATCACGGATCACCACCCATGGCCAACAGGTGGTGCTGCCAGTGTATTCTAAAGTTCCAGCCAACAGGACTGACTTTTGCTCTCTTTCAGAACAGTATACTATATATACAGGGGCCATGTGGTATGATGGTTAGTGTTGTCGGAAATGGACTCATCAACTAGAGTTCAAATCCTGGACAAGTCTGTTTGCATTTCATATATCACTAATACCCTTGGGAAAAGTATGCATCCAACTACTCTCCTTCCTGCTACTCATAAATAGTATGGCTGACTGGGCTCTTTAACCCTAGACAGGTAATCAGTCTAGGAGAAGGAAAACTCTGAATTCAAACCTGTTAAACTCCAATTAATAAATTGATTTTGTGTCTCATCCTGCTCATGCAAAGGGGTCAGTAAATATATATATACTATATATGCAGCATTATTTAAATTTTTTGGACTGTTGTCCTCATCTTTATTGTTATATACACAATGTTTTGGATGATATGCCCTCCAGCTTTCTTCAAGTTTTTTTTTTTTTTTTTTTTTTTTTTGTCGTAATTGGGTACCTTCACAGAACCAGACACTTTATTTAATCCATTGGAGTAGATTATTCTCATTCCATTAACCATGACTGGGTGGTACAAGTGTTAATCTATGTTAAGTATTCTATGTAATTTTTCTTTTTTCCTTCCTTTTTTCTTCCTCCTCCTCTACTTTCTTCCTTCCTTTTTTCCTTCTTCCTTCTTTCTTCCTTCCTTTTTTTCTTCCTCCTTCCTCCACTTTCTTCCTTCCTTTTTTTTCTTCCTTCCTTCCTCCACTTTCTTCCTTCCTTTTTTTCTCCTTCCTTCCTTTTTCTTCCTTCCTTTTTCTTCCTTCCTTCCTCCACTTTCTTCCTTCCTTCCCTTCCTTCCTCCTTCCTTCCTTCCTTTTTTCTTCCTCCTCCCTTTCTTCCTTCTTCCTTCCTTTTTCTTCCTCCTCCACTTCCTTCCTTCCTTCCTCCTCCACTTCCTTCCTTCCTTCCTCCTCTACTTTCTTCCTTCCTTCCTCCTCTACTTTCTTCCTTCCTTCCTCCTCTACTTTCTTCCTCCTCTACTTTCTCCTCTACTTTCTTCCTTCTTTCTTCCTCTTCCTCCTCTACTTTCTTTCATCTGTTTACTTAATCCCATAGACAACAAGAAAGCTCAATTGCCAAACTATAGTTAAACAATCCCATCATTTATTCTAGTTATAAATAAAAGTCCATGTAAATTAGTTATATAACAGCTTTTTCTCTACTGAAAAAGAAATTGTTTTTTTCTTTTCTTGATTCAATGCAGAACCAACTAGCAAAATGATGTTGAGAGAAATAAATAGAATAATATTAATTGTGTGCATCAAAGCATAAAGCATTAAACATTCCAATTACTATTTGTAGATGACAATAGCAGATCCCAAATGTTGAGGGAATTTCATCAAAAATAAGATTCAGTAAAAAAAGAAATTACATTCCTTTTTTTAGAATATTAAAAATGTAAATGTTATATATATATATATATATATATATATATATATATATACATATACATTTTGAATTATTCATTTCTCAGGGCCTTAATGGAAAGTTTCATTATCTGATATGGATTATGATAATGAGCATACCCACTCAGCAACAGTTGGAACTTGCTTAAATCCAGTAACCAATCGTACTTATTGGTATATCGTAGTCCGACAGGAAAGTAATAAATAACACAAGAGACAATATTAGAAGTCAACTATTATGTATGTTTTATTTGGTTCAAAATATATGCATTATATATAGTCTTATCATACTAGATCATTGTATCTGTGAGGGTTTTTTTTTTTTTTTTTGGTTTTATGGCATATCAACCTCAGTGGGTCATTTAATGCTAACAAAGATTTGAAAGAAATTCATTCTTAATGGATGCTTAATTTTTTAAACACTTTTTTCTATTTAACCCATAGATAGGACCCTAACAGGTACTACCACTCTGGTCCAGAGAGGACCAGGGAGCAATGGTGATGAAGGGGTGCTCCACATTCCCCAAACCTCCAGAACTGGAACCTCACCACCAGATAATTTAATGTCATACCCAGGACATTTCTTTGAGGGGGTGTTCTTATCACTCCACAACACTTATGTATGTGTGCATGTATATGTATGCACTTGTGTGTGGACTAAAAAAAAATAGAAAATAGGATATAATTGTGGATATGCATACATGTGTGTGTGTGTATATATATATATATGTTGTGGGGTTTCAAGGGGTCAAAATAAGACAAAACGACGGGTAACAAATGTAGGAAAATGTATTAACAAAAGAGTAGACAATTACAGTAAAGAAAAGTGGGAATTGCGTCCGACAAATAGAGTTACGAGCTGACTCGCATTTGCTTCTATCAACCATAATTGTTCCTGTTACTTATAGTAACCGTCGGCGCATTCCACTATAGTTTCTAGGGTATATCACCTATAACAATATATGTATATATATATATATATATATATATATATATATATAAAGTGTATGTATGTGTAAAATTAAGAAGAAAACCATATATAGATATGCATGTTGGATAAAGTTAGAGGCGCGTGGTGTGATTGTTACTGGCATAGAAAATGAACACAACGAGACAAGTTCAAATCTTGCATGAGGCTGTTTGCATTTCATATAGCGCTAATACCCTTGGCAAAAGTATGCATTTAACTACCCTCCCTCCAGTTATGGGTAAATAGTAGAACAGACTGGGCTCTTTAACCTTGGTTAGATAAACAGTCTAGGAGAAGGAAAACTCTGAATTCAAACCTGTTAAACTCCGCTTAAGCAACTGACCTTGTGTCACATCCTACTCTTGCCAAGGGGTTGGTAAATATCTATATAGATGCGTAAGCATCACTGGTTGCCACCCACAGCCAACAGGTGGTTCCATTGGAGGTGGAGGGGTCTTACCCTTCTGCAGAGGTGCCATCTAAAGTGTATTCTAAAGCACCAGTTGACAGGACTCATCTGATAAGGCATCCTGGTGTGGTGTAATGGTTAGCAAGCTAATCTCAGATCCATTACTACTGAAAAGAGAGTTCAATCCTTGCTGGATTCTCCATACTTGCAACTTTGTGTCACATCCTAGCCATTGCAAACGGGTTGGGTTTTTAAAGGGCATCCAATCACGGTATAATGGTTAGCAAGCTAATCTTGCAGATTATTACTCCTGAATAGCAAGTTCAATCATCACTGGATGCTTCATAAAACAGAAAATCTCAATGTCAAAAAGACCTTGCATTAATACGGCCTGATGAGAGGAAAATAAATATATACTAGTAGGACCTGTGGATATACCACAGCATGATAATTTTAATTATTGTGTTTGATATGTTTACTTAAGGGCTAGTTCGATATGTAAAAAGTATAATAATCTTGATTTAACTCTTTCTCAATCTTTTTTTTTTTTTCTTTCATTCTTTTAATCTTTTCATCATGTTCGACTGAAAAGAGATTAGCGTTATCACTTCTGCACACTCACCCTCTCACTATTTTCCCCCTTCTTTCTTATATTTTTTCAGTGTACTATGTAATTTTTCTTCTTTCTTTCTTTATAATAAAAACAGAATGGTCGATTATTTAGCTGAGGTCATGGCAATCACAAGAAATAAGAATTTGGTGGATAAGCAACACTGGATAATCAGGATTTACATTTTTGCATTTCATCTTTTATGATTTAGACGGTCTCATTTTAAACCAGAGAGTGTTGCAAGATGATAACAGTCATACAATTAAGGAACACGACTTAATATATAGATTCATCTCAGATGGTTTCCTTTTTAACCAGAAGGTGTTGCAAGATGATAACAGTCGTATGATTAAGAAACAAGTATTAATATATAATAGATTCATCTTGGATGGTCTCATTTTTAACCAGAAGGTGTTGCAAGATGATAACGATCGTACAATTAAGGAACACAAGTATTAATATATAGTTAAATAAACCAGTCTGACCTACTATATACGCATAGCTGGAGGGAGAATATTTGGATTCCTGCTATATCACCTAAGTTAAGAAGTGATGAGCCTGTTTTATACATAATTGAGTGACCACTTGAGCAAGAGCAGGTACTGTAAGTATTAATATAGAGATTTTTTTTCCTTCTCTTCACATCTGATCAACAAAAAGTTAAAGCCATCTTCACTTATTGTTTGGTTCACATAATATTCCAAAATCTATTCCTATTTCTATCAAAAAGATTTTCTACTACTCAGATCCGAAAACTTGTACATATTCCTATGAACAGGAATTTTTATTTTTATTTTTTACTTCTTAGTTTAATAAATTCAATTCCTGACATTTCTAACCAAATCATTTCAGGTTTCTCAAAGTGAATGTACTCTTGATGCTATTTCTGATATTCACGATATAAGGAAGAAAGTTCATTTTTTTCCTTCTCCTCTAATGGCCTTAACGGCTTTCAATGTTCCTCTATCTGGATATATATAGATATATATATATATATGGCCTATAATGATTTTCTAAAGCAAAAAAGCAAGATACATCATTTCATTTCATTTTCCATCTAATCCTTTAAGACAAGCCTTTTTATTTGGATTAAATTTTAACATAGCCAACATTGTGATGTACTTGTTACTTACAGATCAGCTGAAATATATAAGGATAATGTTGGAATTTATACTACTAAAATAACTTACACGTTACTTTAGAGTGTTTAGGTTGGTTGGTTGTTTTATGGCGTATCAACACCTTTCAGGCCATTTTAAAACCAAATGGAATCAATTTGATATCAAGTTACTTACAGTATTTGCTGTTGTTTAAATGGTCCCCCATCTAAGTATTGAACAGGCTCATTGCTGCTTGTCTTTACTGTGGGATAATGATCATTGATTTTATGGAGTTTTTCTTGTATTTGTTGATTGACAGTTTGCTTAGTTGTAGGATAATTTTGTGTTGTTTGATTGTCCAAACTCAAGGACTCAAAAATGGCCATTACGTCTCCTGGTTGTTGGCTGGATTTTACAGCATGTCAAACCTTTGTATTATTATTAGTTATATAGAGCTATGTAAATGGAGTTCAGAACTGTTTGAATTATGCAAATATACCCAGTGGTTCAAAAGTTATGAGAATTTAAAGCCCCGAAATTGGGGGTACAAAAGTGGACATGATTTTGTTAAAAAAATATTTCAAATCACAGACCAATTCAAAACAAGAAATTCAGCAATTTCTTCACCATTTCTTTATTTTTGAAGCAATTTTGATAAAACTTTGCATTCTTATGTAAAATTCTATGTTCTTTCTGATTCTGCACTTAAATTTTATGTATCTCTATGCTAGAACCCATTATTTGAGGAATAATATGTAGTGATATCAAGATTTTTTTTTTTTTTAAGTTTACCACAAGATTATTCAACATTTTCATTTTATTACGGCATATATACACATATATAGTATTAATTTATATAAATAACATTATTTTGGACTTAAAAATACCTTTTTAAATACCTGCTATGTTAACTTTTTATATAATTTTATTTAACAAAGCTTGTCCATGTGCAACTTTGTTTATGTGTAATAATAAACAAATAACTCACCATAAAAAAATAATTCAATGGTTAAAAACACATAAAAGTTACATATTCAGAAAGATTATTTTATTTTATTTCCAACCATATAAATATTTTTTTAAATTGGACCAGAAATAAGCGAAGAATTACTATTTAAAATGGTAAGGTTTGAAAATTCGGCCTGTTGTTTATGTTCGGAGACAAGTAAATTTGAGTTTTTTTTTTTTTTTTTTCAAAATTCAAAGTTTCAAAGCAAATCCCTGACGGTATACAATCGTTTTTATTTCACACATTATATATCAAAATAATCCTAAGGTTGTCTCCTATTAGGCATATAGTGCTTTTTTTTTTGCTTATCTTATATTTTTTGAAGAAGTTGCTTTCAAATTTGTTCCATTGTTGTTTCACTCCCAAAGGTCGGAAAAGAAAAAAAAACAAGTTTCTACTTGTAGTTAAATGTGTCTCCTATTTAAGTGTAAAATTTCAAGAATATTGATAAAGATTAACCACTTTGATTTTACAAAAAAGTAATTCAGAAAATTCGCCCACGAAAAAAAATTTTCCGCCCTTTTAAGACAAAATACCATTTAACTAGCTGTAAAAATAATTCAATGGATAAAAACACATACAAACAAGCTGTTATTGCTGATATACACCCTTCATTAAGTTTTAATGAAATGAAATTATTAAATTAGAAAGACTAATGAAATTACATAAGAACGCATATAAAAAGATTACTCTCATTTTAATTATATTTTAATTGGTTTCTAGATAAAATCATTTATAGGATTCATTTTGATTTAATACATTGGAGAATAAACAATATGAGAGATCAATAACACCAAGTAATTGTTTAGTTAAAACCAGTATGAAAATTAACCACACTATATATTATGTAAACCTTTATTTCTTAGTGATATATAAGACACATTGGAGGATTTTAAACACACTAATAACATGGGCTGTTTTAAGGCAAATCTAACTCAGATTTTCATGAGACATCATTAATAAGATTTATATAATTAAAAGAAGTGTAATCTTTTTGATATGCATTCTTTTTTAATTTCATTAGTTTTTCTGATTCAATATATTTCATTAAATTAAAACTTAAATACTTATGTCTGGCGGAGGGCGCATATTCTTGCTAGTATTCAAAATATTATTTCACCAAAAGTTTCCACTTTTCATTTTTTTTTTTTTTTAGAATAATTTCTTTTCATTACTATTGATTAAGTAGCAAAGAATCTGATTTATAAAAACTGGTGTAAAGTGTGTGTGTGTGGGGGGGGGGGGTGCTTACAGGGTGAGTTCAAATTGTGATGTAAATGTTTTGTGAAATGTTCCCCGACCAGTGCTATTCTGGTATAGAGTCACTTATGTTGACCATTGGCAGAGCACGATCAGTAATTATTGGGAGATTAAAGTAGCTGTGACCATCCAACCCATTACCCGCTTCTTGGATGGTTAGACAGGTGTTATGTTAAATAATTAGGAATCTCAAATTTATTTTAGTAGTTTGTAATTTAGGATTTAGTTTTTTGGATTCAAAAGGAAAGAGAAAAGAAGGAAAGAGAAAAGAACAAAATATTTGGTTGAAATGAAAACAATCTGAAAGAATGGTAGAATATTTTAGAGAAATATTTGGTTGAAATAATAACGAAAGGAACATTTAAAAGAATTTTGGAATGGCAGAAAACATGTCACTAATAATCAGCTGATATTATTTTGGAAATGCTGACATGCGCCAAACCAAATTGAGTTTAATAAATAACTAAAATGTTTAGGATATCATAAAAAAAGCCCAGTTTTGGAAGAAGAGGGGATACCGGAGACAAGTGGCAAGAGATGAGAGACAAAACACGTATAATGTCAGCCAGACTTGGCTAATAGCCACAGTCTTCCTTTATTTCTGATTTGATAGCTGTGCGAGTAAACAACATATTCCTTTCTTCCTTCCTTCCTCTTTGCATTAGACAAAATTTCTATGGCAAATTAAAGTTGATGTTTGATAAGCAAACAAAGTGATTGGCATTCAACTCTTTCTAACTCGGAGTTACCACAGAAAACTACAGAGTCCTTTTTGAAAGAAACACCATGGCCCTAAAAAGAAGGGCCATAAACAACAGTTAGCCTGACTTTGGTTTCTAGCTGGCACAGCACAACCATTGAATATTTTTTTAAATAAAAGGAAATTTTTCTAATAATTTCTTGAAATTCTTTAAAAACAAATGAAAAATAGGCAGCATTCGCCATGGATTCTTAACAGCCGGAAAATGTAATAGACCTTGGATTTTTTTATCCATTTGGGGTACATTTTACAAGACATTTATGAAAGCCACCTTGTAAGTCAATATAACCCACCCAATGCTCTACCGTCTGAGACTGGATATATAATGGGATTTAGAAATGCAAATTCACTCTCTGTAGATCCCTATGCTTTTATTCACCCCCACAGGGTTCTATATGGACTACTTAGAGAAGCCCTGCTCTAAGCCATTCCCTCAGAATGCTTCAGTACTTTTTCATACACTGTTTATTTCTAAGTTTCCCTTAACAGGTATCTTGTAACATTAAAACAGCCGATAGCAGTCATAAAATATAACGGAACAGAATTTTTTTTTCTTTCTGGTTTGTATTTTTGT
The DNA here is from genome assembly GCA_023376005.1 of Doryteuthis pealeii. Taxonomy (NCBI): domain Eukaryota; kingdom Metazoa; phylum Mollusca; class Cephalopoda; order Myopsida; family Loliginidae; genus Doryteuthis; species Doryteuthis pealeii. Next base: position 94,273,088 of record CM042138.1, read on the forward strand.
AAGAAAATTTTTTTTTAATTCATCTAGAATTAAATCTTATTATAATGGAGATTGTCTGTTTGTAACCGAAACTATATTACTATTCAAGTCACAATTCCCTTAATTATTCACGTCACATTCTTCATGATTTTATTTTTATTTAAACCTCAATTATTAATAAAATTGTTTTACATTAATACTGTTGACCATATCTACATACTAATAACATGCAATTTTATTTATATATACAACAAAATAGCAGTTTACAGTGTGAACAGGAAGGCTAATTTGCATATTGATATGAAAAATTTGATTTTAATAAATATGTGCTTAGTATTATTGATTTCTAATTGTTTGGTTTTATCTTAATGAATATGACAAAAATCTTGAGGATAAATCTTAAATGAAATTCATTAACAAGAAATAACTAATTTTATTCTTTACTTCCTATTTTAACTAAATAGTTAAATTAGGAAAATTTAGCAATGAAAGATGGCAGTGATGGAAGAGTAAGTTTCAGTTGTTCTATTTTTCAATTATACCCCTTCTGTTTCAAATCTTTATCTGCATTCTTATTTAGTTTCATTAGCCTTTCTAATCTAATATATTTTATTATATTAAAACTTGAATACTTGCACCTGGAGAGTGCATATAGTTGCTAGTAATAATAATATGATGATGATGATGATGATAGTAGTAGTAGTATTATTAGAAATAAGTAAACCAAAAGACTTTATTTTAGCTTTTATGCCAATATTTTATGTTCTTATAAGATTTAAGAAGCCATCTACTATTTGTCTTAGATATCTGGCACACAGACAAGGATTAAATTAAAAAAATAAAAATCTTTATTGGAAGAAATTTATTGATTTTCTTTTTAAAAAATAGATAAATAAAGAGCTCTCTCACTCTCTCTCTCTATATATATATATATATAACCCAGACAAATAAAAAAATTTTTAAAAATTTAAAAAAAAGTTTCCTCATTGAGATAAGACCATGGATATGTGTTTCTCCATTTTTTCCTATTCGTTTGGATTCAATTGATAGTTAAAAATAAAAAATTAAAAAAACAAAAAGTTACAATCACAGGTGATTTTGACAAGTCAACATCAAGCAGGCTGAATGCAAATTTAGAAATAAAACTATTTTTGCAATTCTATGTTTCATCATGTTTATTAAAGATCAGTTACCATTCAAAAGAAGAAAAGAAACATCACTTGATATATTTCAACAAAGCATGCAAATAAATTAACAGAAAATCTAACACTGATTGGGTTGGTTGGATTTTATAGCATGTCAACCCTTGTTGGGTTATTTTATGCCAAAGACATTTTGTTTTATTCATTCTTGATGGGTACTCAATTTTTTGTAAACTCATTTTTTGATCTATAGATAGGACTATAACAGGTACTACCACTCCAGGTTAGAGTGTACCTGGGAGTAATGGTGATGAAGGGGTACTCCATATTCCCCAGAGTTCCAAAATTAGAACTTCACCATTAGATGCAGTTTAAGTATGACTCATTGAAAGTTTTCAAATGTTATCATAGAAAAGAAAAATTCATTGTTTAAAAAAAAAAAGTTGAGACATATCTATTGAATAATGCCCAAAATAACTTATTGTAAAAAAAAAAAAAAATTATCTAAGAATTCAAATGAAAAGAAAGTTATTTTCAAAAAAAAAAAAAAAAAAAAAAAAAACAGATCAAAAGAGTGTACGAAGGGAGTATTCTTAAAAAAAAAAAAAAAAAAAAAAAAAAAAAAGAAAAAATTCGGGAGTGCATATCTTTAAGATAACCAACAATTGTATTGAATTTTTCTAATTGATTTGCCATGCTAAACAATTTGACCCAAAGTCATGATATACATATATCTGTCACTTATGATCAGACGGTTTAGCTCAGTCGGTAGAGCGTCCAACTAGAAACCACAAGGTTCCAGGTTCGATATTGGCCCTCGCCAACTCAATGTATGAGTAGCACAGGGATCTGTGTGATAAAGTTTGAAGCTGATGGTAGGTGTAGCGCTCCATTCCAAAACAATCTCCTCAGTCTAGCACTAGTGAAAAGGGGATAGACTCCCTCACTGTCTGGCTGATACCAACTTTAGGCCACCCTAATGACTTTATTTTTATACACTAATAGTGCATGTTGATAAGTGGCAGATATATGTATATCATGGCTCTGGTCAATGTCAAACACGAAAAGTAGTGAAACAATAGGAGAGTAGCCTCAACAGGAAAAAGAGCCAGAAAGAAGGAAAACAACAACAGCCCTAGCAAGCATCAGAAACTTATTCAAAACTTGGCTTGCTTAGCCACTCATACAGATGAAGATAAAAAATCTTTTGGGGCACTATCAGAGATGCTGATAAGTACACGTCCTGCATCCCTGATGCATAAAAATCTAAATGGACACAGTAAAATCATATCCATGTGTCCCAATGTTTTTCTTTTTTCTCCTCTCCCCATTTCAGCTAACTTTAAATGTGTTTCAATATTTTATTAGAAATGAATTACACAGGATAGCTTACAAGGTAGGAGTTAGACGGCTTTAGTTGTTTCCCCAGATCATAAATAAAAACCCTACAATTTATTAAGAAACTTTAGTTTGGACCCATAAATTTTCCTGGTGACTCATTCAATGCAAATATGTGCGTCCCAGGACTCACTAAATCAAAAAGCTATCAGCATCACTCGCACTATGTGATCATCTTTAGTAGAGGGAAGGATACCAACAACAATTAGTGTAATAACCAAAGTGAATCATGCGTGTGCAGACAATTTCATCATTTCAAGCAAGCTACAAGTGACTAATAATTCTAAAGCAGACTAAAAATCATCTATCACTTACCATTTCTGTCTGCTCGACGAAAAACCTGAAAATTTGAAAACAAGTTATTATACTATGACTGATTTGTTTTTAAAGATACTTCAAGTCTGTAGAAAAATTAAGATTCATTATATGAACTATGAAAGGTTTTTTTTTTCAAAGTAAATTTCTTTAAAGACATTTTTTTTTCTTTTTCATGAAATAGCCAGTTACAAATTTTACATTTCATACAAATATAAATCCTATAGATACAGTCAACTAATAAGTTTCATTTTGATTTTTTTTTTTTTTTGACTGTTGTCCTCATCTTTATTGTGGTATGTATAAAACCTGAAAATTGAAAACTAGTTTTATTCTTACTGTAACTGTTTTTTTTTTTGTTTTTTTAGACACTTCAATTAGTAAAAAAATTAAGATTCATTATATGAATTTTTTTAGTTTTTTTTAAAGACACTTCAATCAGTAAAAAAATTAAGATTCATTATATGAATTTTTTTTAGTTTTTTCAAAGTATATTTCTTTAAAGACATTTTTTCTTTTTCAAGAAATAGCCAGTTACAAATTTTTGAACTAATGCAGAATAGCACACAAGAAATAATGTCATTAGATTACATATAAAAAGCATTAAATCTCACAGAAATACCTGAAACCTTAATACGCTAGGGTTAGCATTAGCGTTATGCTACTTTGGGAGTTTCCATAATCTAATGCTATTTATATGTAAAATGCAATTCTAATGATATTATCTCTTGCTATTCTGCATTTGTACCCAAATTTTATATTTCATACAAATATAAATCCTATAAATACAATCAACAAATAAGTTTTAATATTTATACCATGAAAGTACTGCAAATTTTCACAACACAAAACTGGCTACTTAAGAAAAAAGTTTGTTTTCATCCATATTTGAAATTAAAGTTTTCTTTATAAAAAAGCCATTAACAGGATTTGAAATTTAAACTCAGTCGCTTCCAACATAACTAAAAAAAAATCAAGCACTATACTAGAACTTATTTTATACATTTTCAAAGATGCTGATAGGTACACATCCTGTGTCCCTGACACATAAAAATCTAAAAGGATGCAGTAAAATCATATCCATGTGTCCCAGCTATCATCCAGATCCGGGCACAGGTCTTATTGTCTTGAGAGACTAACAGATTCCACCACACTTAATAATATATAAATAAATTGATAGCACAAATTTAGATATTATTGATCAAGCATTCCTCCATTATTTCATGACCTAATGGATTCTTAATATTGTCATAGTGTTATTACATGAGTAAGACATAAGATATAATACTTAATTCAGAGATTATCACTCAAACATACAGACATCAATAACTGTGTACAGATAATTATATTAGAACATATATGTATTGATACTGATAATTTCAGATATTGGAAAGAATATAGATTAAGTAAAAGAAAAATGGTTATATCACTGGAATCAATAAATCTTCAATCTCTCTTTCATCATAAGATAGATATACTAATAATCATGGTTTGGTTTGGTTGGTTGGGTTTTACGGCATGTCAACCCCTTGGGTTATTTTATGCTGAATATTTCTATTGGTAATTTGGTGTTCAAAAATGTTTAATGCCGACAAAGTTTTTTAAATAATTTCATTTTTAATGGATAATACAATTTTGTTTATAAACTCATGTTTTCTATTTAACCCATAGATGGGACCCTAACAGGTACTACCACTCCGGGTCAGAGGGGACCAGGGAGCAATGGTGATGAAGGGGTGCTCCACATTCCCCAAACCTCCAAAACTGGAACCTCACCATCAGATAGAGTTTAAGGTCATTTCCAGGACATGTAGACCCGCAGCCACCACCTTCTAGCACCCATATGATAAAAAGGGATTGGGGCTTGCCATAATGGCAATAAGGTTGGGAAAATCATATAGGTGCTAGGGCTTGACGTGGCCAGCCGATTGATCGGAGGGGGCCTCTCTGACCACCCGTCCAGCCCAAGATAGGGCCAAAGTAGAGTATTGCAAGTAGAGTATTGCAAGTCATGGACTGCTCATCCACCTGGTAATAATCATGTTCCTAACACCCTAGTTAAAAATGAGACAGCCAGATTTGAACAAGATGAAATGCAAAAATGTAAATCCTGATTATCTAGTGTGGCTTATTCACAGAATTCTTATTTCTTATGAATGTTGTCACCTCAGCTAAATAATGAACCATTCCATTTTTATTATAAAGAAATGGAATAAAAAGAGACATGCTACACAGAAAAATATAATAAGAAAGAAAGAGTAAGGGAAGCTGCAGAAGCAACCCAAAATCTATGTGTGAAAGGTGAAGGTGGGTCACACTACAGTAACCAAATGGTTCAAGAAATTTCTCTCAGATTGCCAGAACCCTGAAAATTCTGAGGTTGTGTTCCAAGTCATAGAGGCAAATCCAGCAAGTAGCACTCAGAGAGTATCAGGTGAGCTCAGCATCTCATAGTCCAGTGTGATTTGTCACCTTCACAATTACAGTGCTGCAGAATTGTGCTTCACATTACCAAAATATAGCAAAACTTTTGACTTGTTTCAGTATAAGTTCAATTTGTATTAATTGAAGATTTGATTTTAACATTTAACTTTCAATTTTTTATGTTTATTTATTGGGATAATTCCTCTGCATAATTGTTTATATAATTATATCTTCTCTAATAATAAATGCGAATGTCAGTGTGTCACATTTTTTTCAACTTTACTCCTAGAGACCGTAGTCCAACATATACCATTTTGGAATTAGTCCTACTGAGAAAATTAAACATATTCTGGGTTGAATCTGGACCCGCAATCCTGAAATTTTGTATTTCCAAGTTTTATTTTTGGCAATTTTTTTCTTTTTAGCAAATTTTTTTGTACGATAGGGCGGCTTTAAAGCTAATTTTAAATAATTGCTACAAACTTATAAAACTTATTATTATAAACTATTATTATCAATCAATGATGATTATGAAATGAAATCAATATTGGAAGTATTAATAAGAATACTCAATATTCTAATTAGAAGACGAGATGATTTTTATCTGTAGTTTTTAGTTTTCACTAATTAGCAATTCTTATTATAAACACTTTTAATCGTTGCAATTAAGCTTGATGTTAAGTCACATCCTTTTTATAGAAATTATATTATAATTAATTGCAAATAGATAAGAGGAAGTACTGTATTATTAGCATTTAATTGTTATCTCCCTTTGAAAAATTATAAATGCAAACACAGATTCCATACTCAGTACAAAACCCAATCCAAACGTGTCATGGTGGAAACCCCACTTTCGGTTCCCATCAGCCCCTACTGATCAAGGGGAGCAGCTCTAAATGTCGTTAAGTCTGAAACTAACACACTATTATTTGGAATTATTATGGAAATTTCTTTATTCTTTTAGAATTATTTCGCTATCAAAAATCCTGCTATAATGTGCCATTTTTACTGTTACAGTATCATATAAATATACAAAAATCAAGTCATTATAATATACAGGGTGATTGTAAAGTATCTCCCGATTTTAAAAATCTGATAATTTATTTCTGAATCATTATTTTACAAAAAATGAATATGAGAACACATAACATGTAGTTTTATTTAAAATTCTATATGGGCACCTGCATTCACATCCAGCCTCTCAAGTCGCTCGGGGAATTGCATCACTGATCTTCCCAGGAACTCTTGTGGAATGATAGAAATAAATTCTTGTAATTGTCCTTCAAGTTTTTGCAAAGACATTGGTTTCGTAAAGTAGACTTGTTCCTTCAACCAATCCAAAAAGTCGCAGGGTGTTAAATCATGGCTTCTGGACGGTCAACTCAAACGGACCACTTCTACCTATCCATCTCTCAGGAAAATGGTGATTAAGCACAACAATAGGAAAATGGGGGGGGGCACCATCTTGCATAAAAATCAATTCTTCAATATTCTCCCAAGTACTGACAACTTGCCAGATTTTTCCCCATTTATATACCTGATTCAGTAGGCAGGTTTACAACATAATTAGAATAAGAAGACATTAATTTTTAGTCCGTTCAAGCTTGACAGATTTGGGTTTTATGATTTTCTTAAACTTTTGACTAATAGGCACTTGAGGTTCTAGCCATGTTATAACCCAGCCCCTACATATACATACACACACCACACATATATATTTTATAAAAAAGAAAGTCCGCAGCCTTTTTTATAAAATATTTAATTTTCTCCCGTTGGACACATAACACTTTATATATATATATATATATATATATATATATATATATAAACCACACACACACACAATGTGTATGTATATATATGTCAACCCAAGTTCAAATCCTGGACGAAGCTGTTTGCATTTCACATAGCGCTAATACACTTGGGAAAATAAAATGGGCTCTTTAACCTTAGTTAAGCAATTAGTCTAGGAAAAAAACTCTGCTTAAGAAATTGACTTTGTGCCACATCCTGCTTGTGTGGAGGAGTTGTTAAATATGTATATATACATACACATATATTCACCTAGGTTTTGATGATGTTAAGTCAAACATATACATACACAGATATAGTTTCCTTTAACCTTCAACTAAGAAGCCCTTGAGATTCCAACCCCTACATGTACATACACAAATATATTCATCTATACAATTTCCTAAAAGGGATAAATATCTTTCGTTATTTTTACATCTTTTGATGCCCTAAGCAGATGTTTGATCCAGCCCTGCATCCATGATGCTGTTTTCTCCCACACATTGACCTTTACAAAATGCTGCCCAAAATTACCTTTAAAATGATGTAATGAAAACAACTTATTTTTATACACTAAATCTTCTCCTTTAAAATCTTATTGTCGAGACAAATTTTGAGAGAGTAAATAGATTTATTGTTTGTATTGATTGGTGACTTCTTGCCATCATCCCACCCACCCTTAATAGTTCTTAATATTATTGAACTAGTATTATCTTTCACTATTACTTCTGAACGGCCTTTGTTTTCAAGGAGGTTCATGAATTCTGCTTCTTGTCTTATAGAGTTTAAAACACCTGCTTTCCTCCTCTGCTTAGTCTACTGCTAATCCTCACATAAAGAATTATAAAAACATTTCTTTTCTTCCCACAGAGTTGTTTCTTGTAAAAGTCTTAAGACTCTGAAAATCAATCACTTAAATGCACATTTATCACTTTCTTTTGATACTTGAATTGGTCAAAGGTGATTGAAAAGCATTGGATTATCCTTAGCTAACAAAAATCAGTAGGGAACCTTCAATGACCTAATGCCACTCTTAGCTGTCAATGTAATGCAGGTTTACAGATAGAATAATTCAACCAGTTCAAGTATGAAAGAGAAAAGAGAAAAGAAAAAAAGAAAAGAGAATGAAGAAAAGAAAAGAGAAAGAAAACAAGAAAAGAGAATGAAAACAAGAAAAGAGAATGAAGAAAAGAAAAGAGAAAAGAGAATGAAGAAAAGAGAAGAAGAAGAGAATGAAGAAAGAGAATGAAGAGAAAAGAAAAGAGAAAAAGAGAAGAAGAAAAGAGAAAAAGAGAAAGAAGAAAGGAAAAAGAGAAAGAAGAAAAGAGAAAAGAGAAAAAGAGAAAAGAGAGAAAAAGAAAGAGAAAGAAGAAAAAGAGAAAAGAGAAAGAGAAAGAAGAAAAGAGAAAGAAGAAGAGAAAAGAGAAAGAAAAAAGAGAAAGAGAAAGAGAAAGAGAGAAGAAAGAAAAGAGAAAGAAAGAAGAAAGAAGAGAAGAAGAAAAGAGAAAGAAGAAAAGAAGAAAAGAGAAGAAGAGAAAGAAGAAAAAGAAGAAAAGAGAAAGAGAAAAAGAGAAAGAAAGAAAGAGAAGAAGAGAAAGAAGAGAAGAGAAAAGAAAAGAGAAGAGAAAGAAGAAAAGCGAAAGAAAAGAGAAAAAGAGAAAAGAAAAGAAAGAAAGAAAAAGAAAAGAGAAAGAAAAAGAAAAAAAAGAAAAAAGAAAAAGAAGAAAAGAGAAAAGAAAAAGAAGAAAGAAAAAGAAAAGAAAAAGAAGAAAAGAAAAGAAAGAAAAGAAGAAAGAGAAAAGGAAGAAAAAGAAATGAATATTTAAATTTTATTCTCTTCGTGTGCAGACACCACATTATTTATAAATGATGTGAAAATTACTCAAGTCCAAACCAAATAAATTTCCAATTTTCCCAAGACTTTTGGAAAAAAGAAAGAAAAGCCATTTGATGTTTTCTTTTGTTATAAAATAAATACAAGATATTATGAAATGAACTAATCAAATAGAATAATCATTTCATATAAATACATAGAATGACTAGAATAGACTAATAATATATTTGGGAACTAATATTTTCAAAAGTACAAATATATAACACTTAAAAGAAATAATGGGTGTGTATATTCTTATATTAAAACACGAAAACAATACAGAAAAATAAATTGACATATTTAGCAATAAGAATAGCATCATCAAAAATTATTCCATACATGTCCTTGATCGCAACGTCTTGTTAGGCGACTGCCACTCCTTCATTCATTGTCCGTTTGTGAGCTCGTTCATGACTTTTCAATCCTGCCAAAGTGTTGCATAACTTAGAACATATCTGGCACACATAACGATCGGTGTTGACCGAGTCGACAGGTGTTGTATACTCATCACTGTGAACTTTCATGTGAAGCTTGAGACCACCAGCTGTTCGGAACACTTTTGTGCAGCATGAACATAAAAAGTCCTCATGTTGGGGATCATGATGGGAATCAGAGTGTGGCATGGTAGAGACAACAATTGCAGTTGGGTAGATCTCATGTGATTGACCAAGCCTGCCTTTGACAACAGGGCCCGGTCACACTCCTCACAAATCCACAATACATTATTCTATGTACTAGACATGAGACTTTGATGAGTTGTGGTGCACCTGAGCACTGTACACAATAAATTTCATTATTTTTTATATATATATATATATATATAAAGTGAATGGTATCAAGTGTTTTCATGATAGCATTCAATCAAAATTGAGAACTCAAAGATTTTGTGTATATATATTTACATATATAGAGTATCATAAATGAATAAATATATGAATACCTTCATCAGAAATAAATTTATTTTGACACTTGTGCCTCTTCAAGTCTGATTTTCAAATGAATAATTATTATATATCAGGTCTAGTTTATATGACTTTTCCATCTTTTTAAAATTGCGGGTGTACGCGTGTCCTTGAGCAGGCACTTTTAACAAACGCTGAAAGGAATTTGAAATAAAAAAAATCAGTGAGATGGAAAGATCATACCAAATCATCCTGATCTATACTCATTATCCATTTGAAAATGAAACTTGAAGAGGCAAAAGTACTGAAATAAGTTTATTTCTGATGAACTAAGGTGTATATATATATATATATATATATATATATATATATATATATATATGTATGTATGTGTGTGTGTGTGTGTGTGTGTGTGTGTGTAGAAAGTTTGTAGAAAAAAACAACAAGATGTTAAAAGTTTTGCTGACAGAAATTTGTTTCGACCAAAAGAGGTCTTTATCAAAGCAACATTGTAAACGGAAAGATGAAATAAATATATCATTAATCACGAGGCACAGAACGCTCTCGATCAGTATCAGAATTTTCAAAAAATTTTTAAAAATGCGTATTTTATGTTAAAAATAAAATAAATTTTATTTTTAAAAATTATAAGCATTTTTATCATTAAATAATATAATTATAATATTATATATATATTGGAGTAAATATGGAAAAAAAATTCAACAATATTTTCTTTTTCTTTTCTCTTCCCCTTTTACTTCTACTTTTCTCATCTTTTAATCTATGGTGTCTCTAAGAAATACGTCACATAATTTAGACATCGCCACGTATACCAATCATGTCTTGCTTTTCATCTTCGCATGTAACAATTACATCTTGACTTTCAAAATGAACGCTGGTCAAAATACAGTTATGAGCCTTTTCTCTATATACATTTCTCAATCCCCGTCATTTTAAAAATATATCCATCACTGTTCAGACAACAATTGTTTTCCTTCCTAATGTATTGTCCCAATGAAGGTTTAATATAATCCAAACATTTTTTTTTTTTTTAAATCGACTTCACTATCATGAACAAATTTTTTTTTTTTTTTTGGGGGGGGATACTTTGTTTTTCTATTTTCAACATATATATATATATATATATATATATATATATATATATATATATATATATATATACATTCAATACAGCCAGTTAAGAAACAGAGAAACAAAAACAAACAGAAAAGTTATAATTAGATTAAATATGTGTGTGTGTGTGTGTGTGTCTGTGAAAGAGAGAGAGGAGGGGTAGATACAAGTTTTTAAAAAAACTCTGAAGCTTCAAATGAAGAACATTTTTATACAACTATTTCAAGGACTACACCCTAAGGTGACCCTGACCACATTGTCAGTGATGTAATTCCCAAGATCCTAAGGCGTTTCGGGTCTTTCAACATCATACACCTTCACCTAGTTGACCCAACTAGTGTTGATCAGCCACCAGCTTGTGGTCAGAGAATATCTCAGCAGCAAATAACCATATTGCGAAGCAGCACCAGCGGAACATCCAATCAAATGCAACTCTGGGCTATAAGTAAAAGTAAGTAAAGTCATTGGGGTGGCCTAAAGTCAGACAGCGAGGGAGTCTATCCTCTTTTCACTAGTGCTAGACCAAGGAGATTGTTTGGGTGTCTGAGGCAGAGTGCCACTCCTACCATCAGCTCCTCACTTTACCGCACATATCGATGTGCCTTTCATACGCCCAGTTTGCGAGGGCCGGATTCGAACCAGGAACATCAAGGTTCCCAGCCGGACACTCCTAGCTATACCTCTCCCATATTGTATAGAAAAACTTCAATACTCTATGTTACTCATTTGAATATTATTATTAATTGGACATTTTTAAGAAACATTTTCATTTATTTATTAAGTTTTATTGCCAAATTTTATTTAAGCCAATTTTTTTTTTTTTTTTTTTTTGTCCTCCAATTCTGGAGTAACATTCAGCCATTTTAAAAATGTATATAAAATCTTTAAAATGTTTTGGCTGCTTCAATATATTGATTGTTGCTTCACAAGTTGTTTATCACATAGGCCATTTATAAAGATAAATCAAAATCCATATCAACATTCAATATCTTTGCTTATTAGTTTTAACCTTCAGGACTAGAACATTTTTAGCAATGCCAAAATCCATTTGCCAGATTTTGAAAACAGTAAACAAATAGAAATAAAAATAATGTTATGTTTGAGTTTGTGGCTTCCTTTTTTTTCTTTTTTTTTTTTTTTTTAATAAAAATAATCTAATCTCTTGAGTGTTGTGTTACAAAATCACAATTGGCCAGAAGGGTTCAATTTAGATAATCATCTAATGATAATAAAATTGATGAAAAAATCAATAAAAGAAAAAATTATTGTCTGAATTTCCGAGAAGACAAATTCATCATTATTCAACAGGTCGATTCAAACAAGTATCCTCATCTTGATTGTTGTTATAATCACAACATTTCGGCCATTATGTCCTCCAGCCTTTTTCAAAATTCAAAGTTTCAATAGAAGAGATAAGCAACATTAAAGAAAAACTAACTAGGAAGAATTAATTGATACAATGTGGGATTATCTGTAGGTATAAAATGTATGCCAAATTGCCACTCCTATTTATGAACTTTCCCAACATCAGCAGCAGCAGCAGGCACTTCTGGTAAAAATTGGCCAATGAGAAATGTATACAGAACGCATTGAAGATCATCGTCAGCTGTCCTCGAATTGATAATTGGATTTTCTGCCAGAAGAATATCTACTGATACTACACTCTTTCCATGACTAGGATTCCAAGGAGTATCTATTGATGGATACTACACTCTCTTCAACCAAGGAACACTACAAACTAAGATTACAAGTAATAGCTACTGATACTACACTCTTTTCAACTAAGGAACACTATAAGACTAGGATTACAAGAATTAAGCACCTGAACCCAAACTCAATACCAACTTGGATTTACCAAAATAACTAAACACCTAAAATGGTGACCAAAATCTTAACATCTTCTAAGCATAGACAATGAAGTGTGACTAATAATCTGCCTCTATAGAATGAATAAGTGTTCCATTTGAAATTCCCAGAATGTTACCAACAGACAAAATGGTGACTACAATAACAACCAAGATGAGGACACAAGACTGAACATATGCATTTACACTTTTTTTTTTTTTTTTTTTAGATATTTTTTGGGGCAAAATATTTATAGACGGCACAATACATGTTAAATATACAATGCTGCCTTTTGGGGAATGGATTTGATTATAAAAATGGACTGAATACAGTCACACACAAGGTTTTACTGTGAATAGTGACACCACTATTGGTGACTGATGCAGACAATATTACCATTGTTATTCCCATAAATATGCCATTATATCCAAGAACTTTAACAAAAGCAAATACATAAATCAGTAAGGCATTCACCAAAACACTATCTGCCTCACTTGAATGACAGAATTCAGGTTAAACCAAGGATCTAGATTATTCATATATATATATATATATATATATATATATATATATATATATATATATATATATTCAATTCTTCAACTTGAGTTCCAATCAAAACTTACCAATAATCATAATCTCGATCTATAGAAAGAGGATTAGATGTAAAGAAATAAAATCTACATGACAAGTTTCCTCATTCAGATATTTTCAAAAGCAAAAATATTCATTTTTTTCTCCTTTTTCTTACTTTTCATTGCATATCCCTCGTGATTCAACCAAGAAACAAGAATAAAAGATACAATGAAATTCTGCAGTGATTATGGCTTTTATTCTTTTAATATTATTTTTAGCAGAAATAATTTATTCCTTTTTGTATAAATTAAGAAACATTTTTTTTTTAACTTCCCAAAACCTGCTTAAATCTTCAAACATCTATTTCAAAAAGTTATTTCAAATTGATGTTTCTATAACCATCATTATAGCCAACAAAGAGAGATCGCTATTATGAGCTGCACTATTATGGCTTGTTTTTTTGTTTAATGACATATCAACTTTCATGGGTTATTTAATGCCAAAGTTAGCCTTTTAAAACAGTAAGGATACTATTTAACCCATAGATGGTGATGAGGGGGCTTCATAGCTTTCCCAAAGGCATTAGTTTGAAAATGAATATAATAGCATAACTTAAGTTTGAATTTGCACATTCCAGCAAGTTAGCCATTACACCATGAGTACTCCATCACTATTATCATCTACAAGGGTCAAGCACTATTATAGTCTACAAGGATTGATCACTATTATCAAAGTAATGATAGCTTAAAACCCATATAAATGATATAAGTGAGATCACAACTTTATCAATGACAACGTATACAGACCAACTGGTTTTAGATTTCAATATCACACATCCAGAGATGCTGAAAGGTATGCATCCTCCATCCTTGACACACAAAATTCTAAAAGGACGTATAAAAATCATATCCATGCATCCCAGTGTTTTTTTTTCTTCACCCACCATTTCCAGCTAACTGTAAATATATGTCCATATTTTCTTGGAAACAAATTACACTGTATGGGTACAAGGTATGTGTTAGACAAAAACTCTACAATTTATTAAGAAAGTTTAGTTGGGACCCATCAAATTTCCCGGGGACTCATTCAAATCAAATACATGTGTCCTAGGACACACTAAATTAAAAAGCTATCAGCATCACTGTACATCTTATGATAATTCATCAAATGTCTGTCCACCTGTCCATACAACTAATGCTCTGCTATGTTTGACACAATTTCAACCAAACTTTTAGGAATTGTTAGTGTTATACCAGGGAAGGTTTGAAACTATATTCAGCAGAGATCTGGCTCAAATTGATTTTTTAGGTGGGATATTATACTGTCCTCTTACTATGAAAGGGTGTGTCCCCAACCACTTCACCCCATATATTGCAACTATTTCCCTTTAGCATCCAGTGAGTTTGAGTCTGTTTTGAAATGACTGCAAAGCACAGTGACAGATTCTCAGTGTAGCTAGAAACAAAGTTGGAAATTCTGAGATATTTCAAATGTTGACCTAAAGGTCAAACTTGAAAGAGAACATATAAACCAGAAGATGTAGGCATGTGGTGCAATGGTTATCATCGAAGGAAATAGACACGGCAGGATGAGTTCAAATTCTAGTTGAGGCGGTTTGCATTTCACATAATGTTAATACAATTGGAAAAGGTATGAATCCAACTATTCTCCCTCCAGCTGTGGGAAAATAGAAGGGTAGAGTGAGCTATTTAACCTTGGTTAGGCAACCAGTCAAGAAGGAAAACTGAATTCAAACCCTTTAAACTCTGCTTAAGAAATTGACTGTGTGACATCCTGCTCGTGAGTAGGGGTTGGGAAATATATATTGGTCTACCAAATACACTGAATCTGTACCACTCAATATATTTTGGTAAACTTTTAATGTTATGTTGGCTTATTTGAGGCACATGGTGTAATGATTATCATTGTAGGACTAGAGTTCAAATCTTGCCCAAGGCTGCTGGTATTTCACATCCACCACAAACAGGATATGACACAAGGGCATTTTGTAATCTAATTTGACCAATACTTGTTCAAATGAACTTAAATTTTAATAGCATGTTTAGAAACAACTCAAAATTCTGTTTTGTTTGGTTTTTTTTCTTTTCAAGTATAAAAATGCTGTTCACTGGAAAAGAGGAGTTTAAATATTAAACATAGAATTTTGAGTTGTTTCTACACATGTTGATAAAATTTGAGATCATTTGAACAAGAATTGCTCAAGTTATTAGATTACAAAATGAATCATTTTTTTCTGAAACACCCTGTACATCTCAAATGATATCAATTTTTTTCTGAAACACCCTGTACATCTCAAATGACATCATTTTTTTTCTGAAACACCCTGTACATCTCAAATGACATCATTTTTTTTCTGAAACACCCTGTACATCTCAAATGATATAAAACAATTTTGAAACACCCTGTATTTTACAACTTATATTCTTTTGTATTATTTGGATGATTCAGAACTTTATCTTCATCTTTATTATTTGATAGTCCAAATAATACTAATTCGGAAGCTTCATCTCAAAATTCAGACAACTTATATTCTTTTTTACTAATACAGTGATGCTGATAGCTTTTTGATTTAGTGCATCCTGGGACACACATATTTGCTTTGAACAAGTCCCCAGGAAAATTTATGGGTCCCAACTAAAGCCGTCTAACTCCTACCTTGTAATCTATCCTGTATAATTAATTTCTAAGAAACTATTGAAATGTATTTACAGTTAGCTTGAAATGGTGAGGGAAGAAAAAAAGAAAAACACTGGGACACATGGATATGATTTTACTGCATCCATTTAGATTTTTGTATGTCAGGGACACAGGACATGTACCTATCACCATCTCTGCTAATAGTATTAGTGTTTTACTTGTTATATTTCTACATATCATACAACTTACATTCTTTTTTACTAATAGTATTATGGTTTTAATTGTTTGGTTTTTTTCTCAATTAGAAAGGTTTACTTGATCCCAGTAAATAAATCCAAAAATATATGTTCTAAAAAAAAATAAATAAATAAATTAAAAAAAAATGTAATTTTATGAATTGATTTGAATAAATACAAAAAGTTTTTTTTATGAATATTCATATCTGCTAGACCCCAAGAAAAAACATTCAAGAGTTATATGAAAATAGAAATTCACATAGCATTTCAGGGGGTCTTATTTATTGTGGCTATTATCAACAGGTTATCAAAGACACATTTAAAAAAGAAATTCAATAAATTCCCAAGAAAAAAAAATAAGATACTTAAATAACTGCATATTAGTCTGGGCAATTTATGAACAATATACAACTGACTAGGGACACATTTACAACAGAAATGAAATAAAGTGGATTTGGTAGGCCAACACACACACAATATATATATATATATATATATATATATATATATATATATATATAAAAATTTGTTGAAAGAAGCCGCAATAATCATGCACCAACCCTTTGGATGTGATAAGGTCAATTTCTTAAGCAGAATTTAACAGATTTGAATTCAAAGTTTTCCTTCTAGACTGGTTGCCATCGTTAGTAGTTGTTAGGGTGGCCTAAGAAATATTTTGACTAATGGAAAATTCACTGAAAAAAGTAGTTATTTTCCAACATCCCACCATGTCAGATGGACACAAAGTCTGATTATTGTGGGGGCAATAAACTCAACACTGCCCCTTTAAATCGTGGGGTCAGGTGTTGCTTGAGGGGAGATGGCCCCCTGGGATTCACATTAATATTATATTCCTTATTGGTCCAATGGCTGAATACAGGGTTCAAAACCCAGGTAAGTATGTTGAACGACAAGGAGACTATTGTGAAAGAAAATTAACATTTCATTCCTTGTTTATTTCTGTTTTGGTAAACAGAGATCTAGTTTTTCGATGATTTTTTTAACACCTCATATATTGTACAATACTTTATATTAAGACAATTGTTTGATTTTGATTTTTTTTTTGGACTGTTGTCCTCATCTTTATCGTGGTATATAAAAATTCAGACAAATAAGACAATTGTTTGTATTATTTAGACTATTGTCCTCATCTTTATTGTTATATACACAACATTTCGGCCGATGCACCCTCAGGCCTTCTTCAGGAACTCGGGAATCTTTACGGAACTTTGAATTGAATCTTTTATTCAATCCACAGGAGTAGACTGTTCTCATTTCGTTAAGCATGACTGGAATGAAAACAGCTTATCCTTGTGGATTGAATAAAAAGTTTGGTTCGAAGTGCAGTGAAGGCTCCAGAGTTCGACAAGAAACACCTGAAGAAGGCCGGAGGGTACATCAGCCAAAACATTGTGTAGATAGAATAAGAAGACAATGGTTTATTTTCACACGTTACACAATATAAACAATGTCACAAAACAAAAAACGTAATATTGGTTGTTGTAGTAATGTGTGGAGGATGATCATTAATTAGGACCGAGTCTATTCTATTAGTGACCAGTTTTGTTTTGTTTTGTTTTTTTACATAGTTTAAAAGTTGATTATTGTGATAACTTTGAAGATGAGGGAAATAGTCTGTATAGTCCAAATAATACAAATTATCAAGCCTTATCTCAAAAATTTAAAGAAAAAGACAATTGTTGTTTAAGCACTGATCCTTAAGTAAAGGTAGCAATAGAATTTAACCATATCCATATATGGATAAACAATGTTCTCCCACACCTTTTAATTTTATGTATATTTGACACCTTGTTCTCCTCATATCTCAGAGATTTTTGAGTAGGAAGTTATCATGAAATAACGCCATTGAGATAAAGAAGAAGAAAAAAATGTGACAAGATGATATTAAACCCTAAAATACTGAACAAGTTTTTGCTAACATAATCCTCACATATTTCTAGTTCTATTACTGATTGATTATTCTTTATATCTTATCTTATTCTGAGAGAAGGAATTTTTATTATCTCCTAATCCTCTTTTATATTCTACCTCCTACTTTATGTGCAGGCTTATTCTTCTTTTTCTTTTTCTTCTTCATAATTCCATTTTATTGGAAACAGCTTCCAGGTAGATAATGAAATACAAGAAGAAGCGGAGAGAGAACACCATTTGTGCGCTAGCAGTCACATTTGTGTAGTAGAGGAAAAAAAAAAAAAAGTGTTGTCAAATTTTTTTTTTTTTTTTAAATGTATGAGAATACATTGATGGTTGGAGGGGGGGGGGGCTTTTAAATTTAATATCATAATTGCAACTGGGTTTTATGTTTCTGGTTTCAAAAGAAAGAATAAAAATTGATAGTGCAGTTCACCTTAAAAAAAAAAAAAAAGGAAAATTCTAGGAGCATTGTATTTTACAAGTATAATTCAAAATTATTAGCATTATTTATTTTTGAATTTTAATGGGTTTGTTTTTTTTAAGTTGTAATATCTAAAATCCTCAAAAATTTCACTGTACACACTTTTTGAATTCTATTTTGATAAAAGTTTTATCTTTTAAAAAAATATTCAAGTTTTCGTCTGAAGTGGAGGTTAGATTTAATCTACAAGATCGTGGGTTCAAACTCTCTTAAAGTATTTTTGTTTTTTTGCAAAATTAGCTTTTTTTTTTTTTAAATACAATTTTATTGTTTCAAATTGTGTGTATATCTGTTTTCAAAAATATTAAATCAATTATAGAAAAAATGTTTAAAACAAATCAATAGAGAAATCAATTTTGATATGCAATAATCTATTATTATACTAAAGCTGAGTTTTGCTTCCTAAAGGCTTTTTTACTGTTTAGTTTATTGACACGAAAATTATATTAAATTATTCTTTACTTTTAGGATTGAATTATGTTTGGAAAAAAAAAAAAAAAAAAAAAAAAAAAAAATGTTCTAATTAGTCGTAATTTGCAATTAAATCAAAATCCGACCAATCTCTTACTTTACTGTGTCTATCTCTTTCTTCCCCTTTATGTATCTCTTGACTACCTCCTCGTTATATAATGTTAGTTTCTCTGGAGAGTAGAGAGAGAGAGAGAGGAGAATTTGAAATGTATTTCTATGTTAAATTTCACAACCAGCAACCCGTAGATTAAATGAGGTCAAACATTTCCTTTCTTAGAAAGCTTACAAAATGATTACATGAAATATTGATACTTTCTTAAAGTGCTTTACCATTTTTTATATACAATTATTAGGTACCACCAATTTACCCAGTGAAATTTACCCCCCTAAATTTAACACAATGAAACTTCCATAAAAATTGATATTATCTTGAAAAATTTTTTTCCATTTGAAAGAAGAAAGATTAAGCAAACGCCTGATGATTTTTTTAAAAATTTTTCAGCTTACGGAAATAATGATAATTATGATTGAAAAGCAATGTTGTCATTTTTGCACTGTTAAATCAACTGAAATTTAACGTAGTTAAAAACAAGTTATGATAAGAGGATTTTTTTTTAATTCTATGAAAAATCAATTAATATTCAGATTTTCATGAAAATTTCCATAACTATTTACCTTTGGATGTAAATATATCTGAAATAGGTTTTTTCCTAAAATATATTAGGGGAAATAGGTTGTTTTTTTTACGAGGTCTACCCACCCCCCTATTTTATTTTATGAGATATAAAAAAAATGAACCGTCAGAAAACGTTTTTACTTTTTTCTATAAAAGATAAGAGTTTGAATAACTATATCAAAAACATTGTATAATATACAATGCAGTAGTTTTTTTTAGGAAAAATTCATGAATTCTGAAATAAAAAGTGCACAAAAATGTCATAATATCATTATTTGAAAACTTTTTTTTTGCTTTTTTAATTGGTATGTACTATATTCTATTAAATTGTTAGGAAAAAAAGATTTTTTTAAGAAATTAATTTTTAAGAGATTTTAAATCTTGTGTGCTTAAATAATTTTGTTTTTTATAATGTTTAAAATCTTTTTTTGAGTGTACAAATCAAATTTTTCACTAATATTTAAATATGAATTTTAGAATTCAGGTGAACTAAAAATCTGTCCAATCCACGATATATTAATATTTTAAAAAGAATTTGTAATTTTTATTGTTGAATAGTAATGTTTGATTCTTATAATATATGGAAGAGCAAAATTGACAATATTTGTAATACTTATTGTCTTTTCTTTGCTTCAGTTACCCTATAAGTTCAACTAAAAAAATATTCCAGAGTTATTCTGAAACTACCACAAAAAAAAAAAAAAAAAATCTTTCAAAAATTGTTGAAAACCAATAATCGGTTATTGAATATGCACAAGAAAACAATAATGTCGAATACAGCCACCCATAGATTTAAATCTATAAATGTCAAAGAGAGATAATATATAAATTTTCAGTCCTAGTTTCGACATCAAATAACCCTTTTACAAGCAAGACAAACTATTTTATTTATTTTTCAAGATAACGCTGTAATTTTTACCAATCGGATAATTTGATCTTTGAATTAACTGTTTTTCTTTGTAATAAATCTGTATGATCATTACCTTTTTTTTTTTTTGTGAGATTTTTAAAAAACAAAATTCAAAAATATTTACTTTCGTTTATTCAATATAGCTTAAACTGATCACGTGACCCGAAAATGGTTATATCTAACAATTATCCTAAATATTTTGGTAGACAGTAAATTACCATAGTCTACCAGACAGACGTTAGTGGAATATGAAATGAAGTCCAAAGTATTTATTTTTTAATTTCTCAATTGTGATTAATACTTTTAAGAAAAATCAAACTCTAAGGAAAAAATAACTTATACATTAATTCTAAGTATACCCAAAAATCGACTGCTAGAATCAGATAATGTTTTTTAAAAACGAATTAAAATTAATTAAATCAATTATTTAAGGTCAAACTTTTGTCTAAATCGATAAGTAGTAACATAATGACCATCAATAAAAAATCAAAATAATATTACACATTTAATTCATTATTAATACATTCAAAACAAATTTTTTGGTCAATTTCGATCACGTTCAGTCATTAACGCTCTTGAAATATGGCGTGTTTACAAAATTCATGTAACATTCGCAATTTTTAAAAAATTACCAAAAATCTGGGATTTTATCCAATTTTAATGAAATTTTCAGTATTGATTTATCAATTAATGAATTTTATAATGCATTAGTTATTTTATTTCAAAACTAAGTATTTTTGCTATGAAAAATTAATATATAAAATTCATTTAAAATATGAAAATCCTGATGTTAATCTTAAAATGTTATATTTTTAGATTCTAGAAATAAATATCTATTTAATGCAAACCTTATTTTAGGTGCATAAAGTAATAAGTTTCGAAGAAAAACTATTGAAAATCTAGCCGCCCCCCCCCTCTTTTTAAGAGAAAAAATATCAATGTATAATTTTTTTCTTTTATAAGATAATAGCCAATTAAATAATTATCGAAATGAGTAAAAAAGAAATCTTAAAAAATTTTTTATATTTTTTTTACATTTCATTTTCCGATTTTCGGTACTTATTTTCTCATAGAAATTTTTTTTTTTTTTCTATTCATAACTTCGGTCTTTTATCTCTTTATTTATACTGTAATTAGTACAGAAAACTGACCAACTCGCCAAAATGTTACGCCCCCAAAATAAAGTGTCTGGGGGGGGGGGGATCAAAATTAAGTGACCTGAAAAAATCAGAAAGTTTGGAAATAAAATAAATAATGCATTATAAAGTTCATTTATTGATAAATCAACACTGAAAATTTCATTAAAATCCGATAATTCCCTGAGTTTGGTAAATTATTTGCTGTAAGTGGAGGGGCTAAATTCATTTTGTCAAAAACGGATTTTACGTCAATTTTGGGTATACCTATTAATTCATTTATAAGTTTTTAAAAAGATTGAACGACAACATAATGTTATATAGATTTAAAGTTGTTGCGTAGTCATTAAGTTATACACTTTTTTCATCTAATATCGTTAAATACTTGGCAAAATTAACAGCGAATAGTAATTTTCAGTTTATTCTAGTATAGGACTTGATAAGTTTATAATCTCAATTCCCTAAAATAATAACGCTGAGATTTTTTTTAAAAATATTACCCAACGCCTACAGACAAAAAAATATACAAATACACGTGGTATTTCACTGTAATGTTGTTATTATGAGTTTTATTGACAAAGATTTTTTCTCAATGACAAAAACTAGAAAGAAAATAAATGCGAATAAATAAAAATAAACAAATGCTAACGAACGTATAAAAATGGCACTCTAGCAGTGTTTTTATATCAAATTCATAGAAGCACCTGCTCTTTACTTTTTTAAAGTTTCTTTTTTCTTTCTTTTCTAATGTAAAATTTAAAAGAATAAACAATAATTACATTCACAGAATATTTTCCAAAACGAAAATATTAGTGACAATATCTTTATAGTTATTCCATTGCGACTTATCGTTAATTTATAGTATTAAGTACTTTTAATAGTTGACTAAAAAAGTTTAAAAGTTAACAGACAAAATTGTTGTCTTTATTACTACAATAAAGATGAATTTTGGGGTAGGAGATTCATTTTGAAAATGGCCAAGGCTGAGGAAGAAAAAAGGTTTCATAAATAAATAAAAAAACAGAATTACTACACACATTATTATTATTATTTTATACTTGTTGATAATTAAGTACTACATCCATGGCGATCCGAACATAGTTGAGTATAGTATATACTTGTATATTATACAAGTATATATCACATTCTTTTGATTATTTTTAGGCTAAAAAAATGCCACATGAAAAAAAAAATACACTAGTTAGTTAAACACTGAAAATAGTAAGTTTATTATTTTCTTCTCTCGGCACTTCAATGGAAGAAAAAATATATCAAATTATTGACAACTTCTTTTAGTTGAATAACTTGGATGTCATCAGACGAAGAAAAATAAACAGAAAAATTAATGTCTACTAATTCTTTAGGTAACCATTTTTATGCAACACTTCAAAATTTTTAGGGTCTTGGATTTTTCTTTTCCTTTCTTTTTTCTTTTTTTAATAAAGAAATATAAACAAGTTATAAACAAAAATAAAATAAAAATAAGCAAAAATAAACAAAGAAAAATTAATATCAACAATTTCTAGGTAACCATTTATGTAACACTTCCAAATTTCTAGGTTGTATTTTCTTTCTCTTTTTTTTTTTTTAGAATTTATTTCCATCTTAATTGTGAATTAATAATAAACATTGAAAAAGAAAAAAAAAACATTTTTTCATGAGCAAAAAATAATTTTTTTAAACTCTTCAAGACAGAATCATCACAAAGATCGTGGGTTCGAACTATCTTTAAGTATTTTTTTTTTTGTTTTTGTTTTTTGTTGTTTTTTGTTTTTTGCAATATTAACTTTTTTTTAAATACAATTTTATTGTTTCAAATTATGTGTATATTTGTTTTGAAAAATATTAAATCAATTATAGAAAAAAATGTTTGAAATTGTAAAGAAATCAATTTTGATGTAAAATATTGTACAAGTCTTTACTACATAACTGAATTTACCATTGTTTTTTTTGGGGGGGGGGTATAGATTTTATTTCCACCTTAATTGCGATATCGTTCAATAATAAAAAGTGGGGAAAAAAAGAAATAAGAAAAAAAAAGAACATTTTTTCATAAGCGAAAATAAAAATTCAAACTTTCCAAGACAGAATCATCACAAAATCCATCCTTTAAATAAAATAAAAAATAAAATAAAATAATAATATTAATGAAATCAATGAATATTAATGAAATTCAGTTAAACTAATAAAAGGAAATAAAAGGAAATTAACTTTTTTCCCTACAAATAGTTACAATCAGTAGGAGGAGAAACATGGTTAAAATACTATTAAATAGCAAAAGTATAGACAACCTTGAAAAGAAAACCAGAGAAAAAATATCGATATAAATGCCGTTTTTTATCTTGAAGATAAAAAAAAAATAAGATGGAGACAAAGCTAAACATTAAAAACTTGTGTATAAATTCAATGGATTGTCATCATTTTACTCCATTTTTTATTCATTTTATCTTATGGAAAACAATCTTATTTAACTTTTCAATTCAAATATTAAAAAATAAATTTGACTTTTGATAAAAATTAACATCATGACTTTTGGATAGAGAGAGACGATTACCTAAAAATAAGATGATTTTTAACAGTTTCGACTTTTCTGGACATTAGTTTATTTTAAAATATTCTGAACCTTCAAACATTTCTGCTAAAGTCCGCCTACATTTAATCTTATAAATTTCCACATCAATAATTTTTTTTTATTTTATATCAGAAATTTGATTTTTAAACCATTTATTTTTTGAGACACGCCCTAAAATGCAAAAATTATTCAACAGACATTCTTGTCGCGCGTAAACAGTTAAGTGGGAAAATAGAAGAATTTTATACTTTATTACAATAACAATATTTGTTTAATTCATTCAACGTTAAAAACTGAAATTTTATTATATTTAAAACTTCAACAAATGAGAAATGCTTAAGAGAAAATTTACAAGTGGCTACAAAAAGAAAACAAAAAACGGGGGACGTCTATCAAATTGAAGGAATTTTGCACTTTATTACAAGAACAACATTTTTAATTCTTTCAGCATCAAAGACTAAAATCTCATTACATTTAACTTCATTTAACGAATTAGAAATAAATACTTTAAAAAAATATATCAAACAAAAAAACAAAACAAAAAAAAAAATAAAACAGTAAGCGAAGAGTTGACAACTTTTTCTTGTCAAGTTTTAGTGACATACTTCTTCAACAATTGAGGACGAAAAATATAAACAAATTTTGATAGAAAATAAAAAATGTTCGTTTTCGAGGTTTTATTTTTTTAAAATAGCCATCATTTTTTTTTAATTATTATAAACTGGATGAATTGATTATACGATAAAAATGGACTTTTTAAAAAGGAAAAAAAATGCTAATGTGTCTGTGTTTTAATTCAAAGTTAACCTTTGTTTCTAAAAATTGAAATAACTATCCCCCAAAAACCCTTTTTAAAATTTAGTTCAATCGTTAACAGATTAAAAAAAACAAGAGAAATCCAAAATATGGAATTAACTTTTAATATCACGTTTTACTCACTTTTGTTCATTAAATTGTAGTAAACAAACATTTAAAAACAGACAATGTCGATACGCTTTTTCAGTCAGTCGTCTTGATTCATACACAATAAAAGAAAAATATTGACTAATTTTCTCACAAACGGAACAAAAAAAAGGAAAGAAAATCATTTACACTTCATTTGATGAGTTTAAATTGAGAAATTCTTAAATTCAATTAAAACTTTAAATTCTAAGAAAGTCACGTGGTCAGAACTTAAAATGCGGAAAAATGAAAATAAATTTTAAAAATGCGGTGATTTTTTATTTTTCTTATAATTTATTTAATTTAAATTGAAAATTTATTAAAAAACAAAAAACAAATTAAATATATTTTTTCTGCTTATTTTGTTTAGCTTTTCTTTCTGCTTTCTTTTCCTTTTTTTGTTATTTTCTTTGCGATGTTTTTTATTTTTTTATTTTTGGTTTAGGCAAGGACGCAAAAAGAAAAAAATTGAAATTAAAATATCCTATGAATTTTAGAATTCTATTTCTATTATATTTAATGTCATATAAACCATGATGGGTTATTTAATGCCAAAAGTATCATATAAGGACATTTTTGGCATTAAATGACCCAACATGGTTTACATGACATTAAAAACAAAGAAACTAAACCAAACCATATAAACATTCGTACACACACATACATTATATATCTCAATGTAGTAATTTTCTAAAAAGTTACTCTTTTTTTTCAAGAATTTTTCTCTTTCTTTTTAGTTTTTGCGGAAAATGAAAAATAATTTTTGAAAACTTACAATATCAGATCAAAGAAAGATAAAGGTAACTAGATTTTTCTGCATACTTTATTAAATAATTTAAAACACAACACACCGGGTTTTTAAAACAAATGAACGAAGCATGAACTACTGTTGCTGGGGAATTTTGTCTCTCTCAAAGAATCCCACCTTCTTTCTCTCTACTCTTTTTTCTTTCTTTCTCTCTCTCTAAGAAGATACTCCACATTTTTCCGTGATAAAACTTAACTAATTATTTACATTCTAGATAGATATATCCATTCACTACGAATCAGTACCATAAATAAAAAGGAATAAGTAATAAAAAATAAACTTACATCGAGAAATATAGCCATTCCCTTTTCCATGTTTTGCTCCGCCATAATTCTCTGTTCTTCCACGTTCGCTGTTGCGCGAGTTTTGGGCCAGACGAATTGTCGAATGAACGTAACAACGCGAGAATCTCGTTTGGTTGCCAGGGACAACGAACGAGATTTCACCAATTGGTTGCTATGGAAACCTAGTGACAACTTTTTTTCTTTACTTCTTCGGCCTTCTTAACTTTTATTTTTAATTTTAATGGCCACGTCCACCTGTTTTGGTTGAAACGGTGAAAGTTAAAGAAAATAACATCAGTATCAACACCATTTTCAATCAGTAATAAATTATTATCACTGATGATAATAATGACAACAACTGGAGACGCCTCGTATTTTCTTCAAAAAAATATCAAGGATTACAAACGGTGCCACAGTAGCAGTTACTATGGACAACAGAAGAAATCCATCAGGCATGGTAAGTAATAAAAAAAAAAAAATTTTAAAGAGAGAAAATATTTTTTAAATTTAATTGGAAAGATTTTGCGACAAAGTTTTTTTGTTTTTTTTTTTAATGCAGAATAGCGCGCAAAAGAATCACATTTTACAAATAAAATTTTTTTACAAATCACATTTTACAAATAAAATTTAAATACCATTAGATATCGGAAACTCCCGGGGGTCCAGTGATCTTCGGCCGCTGGACAGATAAAGTAATTAACAGCGTTGATCCCAGGGGGCTATCCCCCAGGCAATACTTGATTTAAAGCTGCGGGGCTGGGTTTATTGCCCAGAGCCTGAGGCGTCCCCCCCCCCCTTGAGGGGAAATGCCGACGGAATCAACGCATTTTTGTGCTTAACACCCATGAGCTTCTGCTTGTGGGTGGGCCCACATAATAATGTCCTTGTGTCACGTCCTCATAAGTGTAGTAAGAGGCAAATACCCTTAACACTGCACTAACCCTTGCGTCTCAAAGGTTTCTAGTATATCCGTCATTTCTGTAATGAAATGTAATGCTTTTTATACGTAATACAATGATATATCTATTACAAATGTAGAATAGCACGCAAGAGATAATATCATTAGATTATGTATAAAATGCATTACAATTACAAGGAAATACCCGAAACCTTTGAGACACTAAGGGTAGGGTTATAGATAGGGTTAGGGTGTAGATTGTGAATTCAGTAGCGTAAATCTTTACCATAGTCTACTGAACAGATGTTAGTGGACTGTGAAATGAAGTCCAATGTATAAATTTCTCAACTGGGATTAACACTTTTAATAAAAAATAAAACTCTAAGGAAAAAATAACTTAATTCATTAACTTAGGTATTTACAAAATACGAACTAGGCACCGCTAAAGTTGCCGCAAAATCCGTATTTTACAAAATAAATTTTCCTCCCGATTGAAAAAAAAATACCAAAAATCAGGGAATTATATGATTTTAATGAAATTATAAGTGTTGATTTATCAATGAAGAATTTTATAATGCCTCGCTTATTTTATTTCAAAATAGTTTAAAATGAATTAAGAATAAATTACACGTGTAAAATTATTTTGCTGTTTTTTACTGGTGATCTGTATGTTACTACTTTTCGACTTAGACAAAAATTTGACCTTAAATAATCGATTTAATTAATCTTAATTCGTTTTTAAAATGAAAAGCAGACGACATTTTGGCAGACCCTATGTTGAATATAAAGAAGTTCCCAACTTCTTAAAAAATATTTTAAAACAATAAAGAACGGAAAATTATCTTTTTACTGTTATCTTTTTAATATAAAGAACAATTCCAAGTTTATGAGTTAAAAAAAGGAAAAAACAAATTTCTGTTGCATAAAACATACGTTTTTATTGTTTTAAATGAATGAATTGTTTGGTTTTTCATATATTTCCCGCCAAAATATAAGGTACGGCTATAAGTGTCATTTTTACCATATTACCAGCAGCAGCAGCTGTTGTTAGCACTAGAGATACAAATTTATGATGTTTAACGGCTTCCATATAAAAAAAAAAGACATCAATTTTTAATTCAAAATTATTTTCAATATTTTTTTTATAAAGACTATCAAAATTTAATCTTATTATTTTTAGCTATATATTTTTAATACAATATTTTCTTTAATTAAATAAATACGCCTTTGTCTACAAGTGAATGTAAGAATTTATTTTACATTTATAAATTTTAAGATATCTCTAAAATAAAAAATACAAAAGTAGATAAGTTGAAATTTTAATATCACATTCCTTAGGAAATAAGTAAGACATTACTATCAACTTTACCAAAATATCGATTTTTTTTTTTTTGTTTTACATAGTATCTGTCATTGAATTATCTTTTCAAAAATGTAAAAATTATTTTCTTCCTCAAAAAAATTATGGGGATCAATGCATGAAACAAAAACTAATGAAAAAATAATTTTTAATTTAGAGTAAACATTTATTTAGAATAAAAGATCTTTTTTTCTTACTTCATATACCAAAAATTTTATTAAAATCGGATTTTTAGTTGATTTTTGTTGATTTTTTAAAGAATTTCCTGTAATCTCCCATTTTGCAAGGCGTGTGAATTTGTACAGCCCAATATAAAAAGCATTACATTTTATGGAAATACCTGAAATCTTTAAGACACTAGAGTTAGGGTCAGAGTTAGTGTAAGGATAATGATTAGTTTTAGGATTAGTATTGGGATTAGATTTAGGCTACTTCAGGAGTTTCCGTAATTTAATGCTATTCATATGTAAACGTGATTCTAATGATATTATCTCTTGTGTGCTATTCTGTATATGTACCCAAGAGATAATATCATTAGAATCACATTTTATGTATAAATAGCATTAGATGTTGGAAACTCCCAAAGTAACACAACCCTAACTCTAACAATAACATAGATTGTTGAATAAGTGGGCACATAGCTACTTGATATGGTGTGGTTTAGTCGACTCATAGTGTTAGCAAAAATGAGAACACAAGACATATTTTAATGGAGGTACTGGACACACATGCTTACACATTGGTTTACTTCACTGAACAGAATGATACAAGACAAAGGGAAAATGAATTACACACCAATTCCTGGTAGCACCAACAGAGTTTGTGTAGTAATTTACCACATAGTTCTGGAAACACGACCTACAGGCAGTAGCCCCATATGCTCAAGGGATTATTTTAGTTAGTAAAACTCAACATAGATTGTAATAGATAATAGAATATTTTAGAATGACAGAAAATTTTCTGTAAAGATTCTTTGAAATAAAAAGGATTGTAAGGCATGAACTCATAAGGAATTTTTTTTTAAACATTAAAATATGAACAAGTCTGTTGTTGGGCATAATTTTTTTTCCTTTTTTTGTTCAGATCTTTTCATTATTTGAAATTATTTGGACAATTCATGAATTATACACTTTAATCTGGTGCTGTATGTGGTGAATTGTTATCATCATAGATAATGGACATGGTGAACCGAGTTCAAATCCTGGACAAGGTAGTTTGCATTTCACATAGTGCTAATACCCTTGCAAAAAATGAATCAAATAATTCTCCCTCCATCTATGAGTAAATAGCAGAGCAGACTGAGTTCTTTAACCTTGGTATGACAACCAGCCTAGAAGAAGGAAAACTCTGAATTCAAACCTGTTAAACTCTGTTTAAAATTGATGTTGTGTCTCATCCTGCTCAAATGGAGGGGTTGAGTAAATATATATATATACCTAATTTGAATATTAATTTTCTGTAAAGATTCTTTTGAATAAAAGCATTTTAAAGATAGAGATAACATTTGTTTAACACTGTATAATGCCATGCAAAAATTAATTTTAAAAAAGTTTTAAAAAAAGATTTTGATACCCAAGTATGAATAAAACAAAACCTGTAAAATCCAAACAACAAACCAACCATCCCATAAACCAACCACACACACACATACATATGCACACACACATATGTACATAAAACCATAATAAATTAATTATATTTCAACAAATGAAGGTATTGATTTTAACAAACTAACAAACCTAATAATAAAACCTTTTTTCTTTAAATGTTTTCTAAATCTTATTATAATGGAGATTGTGTGTTTTTCTGTCTGTAACTGAAACTATATTACTACTCAAGTCACAATTCTCTTAGTTATTTACGTCACATTCTCCATGATTTTATTTTTATTTAAACCTCAGTTATTAATAAAAATTGTTTTACCTTATTAATACTGTTGACCATATCTACATACTAATAATATGCAATTTTATATATATATATATACAACAAAATAGTGGTTTAGAGTGTGAACGGGAAGGCCAATTTGCATATTGATCTTACAAATTGTATTTTAATAAATATGTGCTTGGTATTATTGATTTCTAATTGTTTGGTTTTATTTTAGTGAATATGAGCAAAAATCTTGGGAATAAATCTTAAAAGAAATCCAATAACAAGAAGAAATAACTGTAATTTTATTCTTTACTTCCTAATTTAACTAAATAGTTAAATTAGGAAAATTTAGCAGTGAAAGACGGGAGTTTCAGTTGTTCTTTTTTTTTTATTATACCCCCCTCTGTTTCAAATCTTTTCATCTGCATCCTTATTTAGCTTCATTAACCTTTCTAATTTGATATAATATTTTATTATATTAAAACTTAAATACTTGCACCCTACGGAGGGTGCATATATTTGCTAGTTATTACAAAGTATTTTCTCATTTCTACTTTATAACCATTTGTCATTTTCTCTCTTTTCTTTTCTTTTCTTTTTCTTTATTTCTCTTCTTTCTTTTACTCTTTCTTCTCCTCACTTTCTTTCTTATAATGTACTTAGGCTTTCTTACTTTTCCTTCTCTCTTTTACTTATTAAAATTCACATTTTTGTATTTCATCTCTGATGATTTGGATGATCTCATTTTCAACCAGAGGGTGTTGCAAGATGATAATGGTTGGAAGATTAAGGAACATGAGTATTAATGTATAGATTCTTTCTGCCTTTCACTGTCACCATTAATCTTTTCTCTTGTTGTTGCCTTATTTACTAGGGAGTAATTCCATGTCAAATCATCCAGAAAAAAGTAAAATTGTCACCCACCCACTTCAATTTTTCTGTAATTATTTGCAGGTGTGAACTATGTTAACATTAGACAATTCCCAAAATTTGAGTTATGTCGGGTTTTAGCTCTCCAAATTTGAGGGGAAATATGGCGACTTTTTGTATTCTATTTTTGTCTGTAAAATAAGTTCTAGAGCTTCCATACTCCTAAAAATTGGTTAATAAAAGCATTTTGCCCAAGGAATCCAAAAATGCTATTGAAAAAGTCTTAAAATCAACCAATTTTAAGTTATTGATGATTTCTGATTTCTGATAGCAAGATCTATATCCTGATGTGGCACTGTGTCTACAGCAAAAACATTTTCTATTATTATTTCACGTATATTGAACATTATTTGTACCAAAAAGATCATTTGGTTTTTGCTAGGGTCAGTAAAAAATTCTGCAATATTTTGGAACCTGCTATTTTATACATATGTGGTATATTTTGTATATCATGTGGAGGTGTCTGTGATGTAATGGTTATTGTCGTAGAACATGGACACAGTTCAAATCCTGGATGAGGGTGTTTGCATTTCACAAAGCACTAATAACCTTAGGAAAGGTATGTATCGAACCATTCTCCCTCTAGCTATTGGTAAATAGTAGGGTATACCAGACTCTTTGTATGATAACTGGTCTAGGAGAAGGAAAACTCTGAATTCAAACCTGTTAAACTTTGCATAAAAAATTGACCTTGTGTCGCATCCTGAGAGGTTGGGTAAATACATGTATCACTTGACTGAAGCAGCTTAAGCCACGGAAGGTACCACTGTAGTTGGTAGTATTGTAGTAGTGGTGCACTGCATTGCTTCACTCTGTGTTTGATTTGAACAGCTGCACAGATGAACATGAAACATAGTCAAATTGGGGAGACTTATAATCTACGAATTTGAACTAAACCTTAATACTGCAGAAGCAACCAAAAACATTTGTTGTGCAAAAGGTGAAGACACAGTTGATCCTATGTCAGGTCACTCAATATGCTACTGGTATTATATAACCCAGTACTACCTGTTTCATAGTTGGATCATCAGGGATTAAACTGGTAACTCCACAGATTTCGTGTCTCCATCATCGTCAGGAATCAATGGCTTTTTGCATACTTGTCACTGCATCTGTGGAAAATCTGCAATGATGGAGACGCCCTTTGGATTTTTGCCAGAGCTCCTTTAGCCAGGTTGTGGCCCTAATACCACTGGGTGCCAAACCTGTCTGTCTTGGGTGGCCCTACCAGAAACTTAAATTCCTGACGGCATAGCTCTGAGACTACTAAGTTTACACAGCCCAGCCGTGATGAGGAAGGGTTGGACTTTAGAAATAATGTACTAGATGACCGTTGAGCAAAGAGCTTCCTCTGCCCTTTTACAGGTTTTTTGTTCTGCAGAGTGTCTAGCCACCCTACTCACCAGACAAAATCTGTAGGATTACCGGTTTAGTCACTGATGATCTGGCTACAAAACAATTAATTTAGCAGTGTTTAATACAATTTAAGTGAGAGAAAAAATCAGTAAACAATAAAATAAAATGAACCTTTGATTCTTGAATTATTTTTTAATTGGAAAGATGGATAATGAGGACATCCCAAATATCAGGTTGCAGGTTTGTGAATTTTAGCCACAAATCACCATGTTCTATGTTCTAAGTTCTTCTATGTTTACTTAGTAAATAATGTACATGACTAAACCCTTCTCACCAAACAAAATCTATGGGGTTACCGGTTTAGTTGCTCCGACTATGAAACAGGTAGTAGTAGTAAAGTTAAGTTGACAGTGTGGCCTAATGTCAGTATTAGTCAGACATTGGGGCAGTCTTTTCTAGCACTAAACCAAGGAGATTGTTTTTTGGCACCTGAGGTGGAGCACCACACCTATCATCAGCTCCTCACTTTACCACACAGATCCTTGTGCTACTCATACACTGAGTGGGCGAGGGCCGGTATCAAAACTGGAACCATTGCAAAACCTTTGACTCACCCTAGTATTTATTCATTTTCTATATTTCCACCCTTACTCTTTAATTCTCTCCCTCTTCACTTTTGTTTCTTCTCTGTTTCATCTTATTTCTCTCTCTCTCTCTCTCTCTCTCTCTCTCTCTCTCTCTCTCTCTCTCTCCTCTCTTCTTTAAAGCTATCAATATCTATCGTTCCTGTTCTTGTATTAATCCTAATCAGTTGAATATCACTTGACTTTTCTATTCATTCTTGTTTCCTATCTCAATCAACAACATCTCTAAAATTGCATCCACTTTTAAGAGCCACTTTTACCAATCACTATTATCTTTCAATTAAAATGACAGCCGGTAATTTTATATTTTCCTCTAGAATTGCAATATTTTCTTGATATCTCACTTTCAAAGCCAAGTGTTGGCAAAAATATATCCAGCCATTTTATCTGCAGATTTTCAAGTAGTAAAAACAAAAACAAAAATAAAATCTTCTCTTTATATTTGCTAAGACAACAAGAGAATTCTACTTGGCATTAAATAACAGTGTATCTAATTATGCAATATTATAAGTCAAGACAATTCATTATTGATATCAAATGAACAAACATTGATTATCCTTGGGAAAGGTAAGTATTTACCCAACCTATTCAATACAGGTAGGATGTGACACAAGGTCACAAGTATGGACTATCCAACCAAGATTGAACTTGCTATTCAGTAGTAGTAGCAGTAATGTAAAAATGAAAATGCATAACATTTTTCTATATTGTCTGATATTATTCTTTTCTAATGCTGTGATACAATATAATAGATAAAAATACTTGGAACTTGACTATAAATGAAAACTATGCACAAACTTGCTTTCTACTGATATGTAGCATATTGATATAAAGTATGAAAGACATGGTCAGTATTGTTCAGACATCAAGAGTACAATTGCAAATGGCATTTCCATGGTGCTATACTGTCTATCTGATAGACTCTATCAGATTGAACAGTAATCTGTTTGCTTTCTAATCACTGCTGGGTCTTCCAGCCCACATGTCCTTGTATAGGGCCCATGTGACAATAAAAAATGCCCAGTCGCCGTCTGTTGTGTTTAGCTCTATCGAGGGTCTCTTCGGTTTCCTAATATGTGACCTGTTCAGCTGCCCATTTGGCCTTTCCTTCCTGAGTGTGATATTTTCCTGTTGTAGTTCCACAAGTTGTTTCATAAACTCCAAATATCGTTGGTCTATGATTATTTGTTGCGTAGCTATGTCCGTTTTTATCACTTTTTGAAGTTCGAAGTCAAAAACCTCCTCGTAGCACCATATAAAGTACAAAAGACATAGTCCGTATTATTCAGACATCAAGAGTACAATTGCAAATGGCCTCTTCCATGGCTCTATTTATACTGTCTATCTGATCATGGGTAGATCACCCTGTTCAGTCTAAACAGCCTTTTACAAGTGGAAAAATATCTTGCCAGCACACCACATTAGATAGTTTGAAAAGCACTGATGTAGTGAACCTAATAAGAGTGATGGCTGATAGGGATGGATAGTAAGAGAGAGTCAAGGGAATCCATGCTGTTGGCATGCTTTGATGATGATGATGATGATGATGATGATGATGATGATGATGATGTAAAACTCAAAAACTAGCAGGACCTGTGGATACACCATAGTATGATAATTTAATTCTTACAACATTTGATATGTTTACTTAAGAGCTATTTCAAAGTAGTTCAATATGTAAAAGTATTGATTTAACTCTCTCTCACTCATTTTTTTCTTTCTTTCTTTCTTTTCATCTTTTCATTATGTTCAATTAAAACAGATTAGCGTTATCACCTCTGCGCGATCACCCCTCCCTCTCTCTATTTTTCCTCATCTCATTTTTTTTCTTTCTTTCTTTTTTCTTATTATATTTTTTCTGTGTAGCATGTCCCTTTTCTTTCTTTATAATAAAAACAGAATGGTCCATTATTTAGCTGAGGTAAGGGCACTCAGGAGAAGAAACAAAATCAATGGATAAGCAACACCGGATAATCAGGATTTACACTTTTGCATTTTATCCTGGACGATTTGGACAATCTCATTTTTAACCAGAGGGTATTGAAAGATGATAATTGTCAGAAGATTAAGGAACAAGAGTATTAATATATAGATTGTTATCCCTCTTGTACAGAGAACTATATCTCTTCAGTTTTATGTTTATTTCCTCTTATATTCATCTATTGGCATTAAATGACCCACAGGGGTTGATATGCCGTTAAACAAAACTCAAACATATATTCATCTATTTTGTCTAACACTTAATTTGCTGCTATGTTAAATATAGATCAAAGAATATATGATTAGCTAAGTTCTTGAAAGCTAATCTAACTTTAGCACTTACTGAATAAGCCCACTAGTAAGAACATAAATTATTCAGTAACAACGGACACATTTACCATAGCATATTTCGGTTGTAGAGACAAGTGTTGCTGTCTAGAGAAATATACTGTCATCTTTACACTGTGTGTGTTTGGGAAGTGTGGTGCAATTGTTCATTTTTTAGCCTCATGCTGAATAAATAACAAACAAGAAAAAGAGAGAAAAAATTACTGGTTGACACAACTAAATTTCATAAATATTGTTACAAGTGTTTATTTTATTTATTTGTTTTATTTTTTTGTTTTGTTCATTTTCTAATTACAAGTTTACCTAGCCTTTTTTTCTTTTGGTTTAAAATTCGGTTTGGTTTGTTTGTTCTATGGCATATCAACCCTTTTCAGACCATTTAATGCCGAAACAAGTCATTTTTGGTTTGTTTGTTTTATGGCATATCAACCCTTTTCAGATCATTTAATGCCGAAACAAGTCATTTTCGGTTTGTTTTGTTTTATGGCATATCAACCCTTTTCAGATCATTTAATGCCGAAACAAGTCATTTTTGGTTTGTTTGTTTTATGGCATATCAACCCTTTTCAGATCATTTAATGCCGAAACAAGTCATTTTCGGTTTGTTTGTTTTATGGCATATCAACCCTTTTCAGATCATTTAATGCTGAAACAAGTCATTTTGGTTTGTTTGTTTTATGGCATAACCTTTTCAGATCCTTTAATGCCGAAATAAGTCATTTTTGGTTTGTTTGTTTTATGGCATATCAACCCTTTTTAGATCATTTAATGCCGAAACAAGTTTATGGCATATCAACCCTTTTTTATTTAATGCTGAAACAAATCATTTTGATAAAAGTTTCTATGTTTCAAGTTCTTATTATCTTCAAGTTGGTATATATATCTACCAACTCCTTTGCATGAGTAGGATGTGACACAAGATCAATTTTTAAGCGGTGTTTACCAGGTTTGATTTCAGAGTTTTCCTTCTCCTAGACCAGTTGCCATATTATGGTTGAAGAGCCCAGTCTGCTGTACTATTTACCCATAGCTGGAGGAAGAATAGTTCATTTGGTTTGGTTTGGTTTGGTTTGGTTTGTTTAATGTTATAATAACCCTGTGGGTTATTCAATGCCACAAACTGTTAGAGTATGTGATAAAAGTTGGTATTCAAGTTTCCTTTACTGGTGTAATTTTTGTAGATGTATTTTGTGGATGTATTTTATACTTGATTCATAATTTTCAATATGTTTTTATTTCTCTCAAGAAGGATAAAATATCATCCATGTTAGTATTCTTAAAAAGATCCTTCATATGATTTGCATTGAAATATTTATTTCTGATTGGAGTGAAAACTCCACATTCCATAAGGAAATGTTTGACAATGTAGGGTGTTTGGCATGTCCTGCACCGTGGTTGAAATTCCTGCTTGAGCATAAAAGAGTGTGTAAGTCTTGTATGGCCAATGCTCAACCAAGCCAGTATCACTTCTTCCACTTGTGTTTTTCTATATCCTGGCTTTGATTCTCCTACTGTTGGCTTAATTGATAATAATTTGTTCAGTGTACTACTATTGCAACATTGTTACCATTTTTGTTTGATAAATCTTTTTATTTGGTTCTTTAGATCTGTATATGGGATCGTGAAAATTTTCATCATTTTCTTTATTCAGGACATATTTTGCAGCTGAATCAGCTTTTTCATTTCCTGTTTAAAATTAACTTGAGAATCATCAAACTTTGTTAAGTTAAATTTGTGTGAACATTGCAACATGGAAAACAACAGTTAAGAAAAATTCAAGAGAAGATGATGCAATGGTATATTGATTTGTGAGTTTGATTTGTTTTACTTGTAACTCAATTTTCTTAGCCCTGTTGGCTGGGGCTTTATAATACACACTGCACCTCTGCTGAAGGGTTTGCACCCTCTCCCCCCAATGAGGCCACCTGTTGGTCATGGGTGACGAACCATGATGCTTAAGGATGGAAACCTGGTGGCTGAGCAGTCCATGATATGCAATACTCTACTTTGGCACTTACTTAGGCTAGACAGGCAGTCAATGGCCCCTCCGATCAATCAGCTTGTCATGTCAAGCTCTAGCAACTATATGATTGTCTCGACCCTATTGTCCTTATGGCAAGACCCTAACCCTTTTTATAATATATGTGCTAGAAGGCGTGGCTAAGGGTCTTAGTGTTCTGGGTATGACATTAAACCCTATCTGATGATGAGGTTCCAATTCTGGTCCTCTCTGACCCGGAGTGGTAGTACCTGTCATATTGTGGTATATCCACAGGTCCTGCTAGTACATTATTACAACCTTTACCCAAAATCTCTTTCAGTAAAGTTTAACAATACAACCAATTTGAACATCTCTCATCCCATATCTATCATCATCATCATGTTGTGCAAGTAGCACGGATATCCATGACAATCTCTCGCCAAACTTCCCTATCATTCATTGCCCCTGGGAGGTCTTCTGTGCAGCAACCAGCATCCTCGCATAGTTGGTCAATGTAGGCCCTTGTGAGTGGCCCACATTAGCATGTCCATGTGTTGGCTTCCACAGGAGAATGTCGCTTATGAGCTTGTCCTTGCTTCTCCAGCAGTGTCCTGCATGCCTTGTCAGTCTCACTTGGATGGTTTGTGAGATGGGAGACAAGTGGCCATACAGCTGCTTCCTTGTGGGGTGCTGTTCCACAACTTGTTCAAGACTGCACGCAGCATTCTTGTGCAGCTCCCATCTAGCTGATTCTCAAGGCGCCTTGTTAGGGTCCAAGTGGTGCAGCCATACAGCAGCACTGATATAACCACAGCCTGGAAGAATTGTTGCTTTAACTTGTCAGTGAGATCGGATTTCCATATGACTGATAATTTGTTTGTGGCCGACCATGCCTTTCCTATTTGTGTATTAACATCACTTTCTATGGATGAGATATTACTCATATCCATCCATATGACCCTATAAAATACAACACACTTTTCACCATTTCATGGAACATCTGCAGGTGGTCCAGAACTCATGCTACGATAGTCTGGGTTACACCTCTTTCATCACACAAATTACCACTCTGCCACTTTTCACAAATCATGGAAACAGTTTTCATAATTTGAGTTCTGATGAAGATTACTAAAACCGAAATGTTCGAAATGTCGACTTTTCCATCAAGAATAAATTCATCTTTTTGGAATGCTTCATTTTTCTATTTTCTACATAACACACTAGAAGACAATAAAAGACTTGTTGGATTTAAATTACTTATGGTATTTCAGGGTGTTGAGTTTTAATGGATTGAGGTGTTTTATAATCTCTCTCTCTCTCTCTCTCTCTCTCTCTCTCTCTCTCTCTCTCTCTCTCTCTCTCCATCATTTTTATGACTTCTATTTTTTTCCCTCTTTTCCTGAAGCTGCTCCCTTCTGTAGATCAATTTGGAACAATCGATTGTTACACCAGGAAGTGATGAGGTTAGGAAGGTGTTGGGGGGGGGTGAGGGACCAAACCATTAGAGGATCTAATCAATAATTAACGATGCACATATTGCTCTGTGTTAGGGTGACATCTTTGTTCCGCTTGAAAAACACATCTTATCTTACAAACAGACCAATTTTCAAAATCAAAGAAAGATATTTTTCTACGTACACACACACACACACACACACACAGAAATATATATATATATATATGAGAAAGTAAATACACATGCGGTGTGTTTATGATATGGCTTTATTTATTTAGCCGACAATTTTTGGGAGAATATGTGCTTAATTGAAGCCGTACCTAATTTTGAAAGTTAATCAATTAATAATTAATTAATTAGGCGGGCATACCTGTTTAGCCTTACATTTAATAGGTATGCCCACCTAATTAATTAATTATTAATTGATTAACTTTCAAAATTAGGTACGACTTCAATTAAGCACATATTCTCCCCCCCCCAAAAAAAAATATATATATATGTATATATATTTATTATTATTATTATTATTATTATTATTATTATTATACTAAATCAACTTTTGCTTCCTAAAGGCTTTTTTACTGTTTAGTTTAATGACACGAAAATTATACTAAAATATTCCTTACTTCTAGGGTTGAATTATCTTTGAAAATAATTCTGTTTTAATTGGTTCTAATTAGTTGTAATTTGCAATTAAGTCAAAAACCGACCAACTTTACTCTGTGTCTATCTCTTTCTTCCCCTATGTATCTCTTGACTACCTCCTCATTATATAATGTCAGTTTCTCTGGGGAGAGAGAGAGAGAGAGAGAGAGAGAGAGAGAGAGAGATGGAAGAATTTGAAATGTATTTCTATGTTAAATTTCACAACCAGCAACTCATAGCTTAAATAAGGTCAAACATTTACTCTCTTAGAAAGCTAACAAAATGATTTTAAGGTTTCGTCCAGCCGTATTTTTTTTTTTAAATTTTATTCGCTTTGCTAACTCCCTTTTCCCTAATCTCAATTATCTACCCAGAGCTGAATGGGTGACCCAATGAGTCACGTTTTGTCTAGTATATATATATATGTATATATATATATATATATATATATATATATATATATATATATATATATATAGAATGAATAGAGAATAAATGAGAAAAGTATTGGCATAAAAAGGTGCTTAATGCTAATAAAGCAGAGCAGATTTACAATCAATAATAATGATATTATGGATATTATAGTATAGTATAGCAAGTTTGTTTTATTATCATTTTTTTAACATAGTTTTAGCATCATAACATTCCATTACGTGAACACACTTCACATCATATAAATGCTAAACAAGCCACAGTTTGTTTTTTTTTTTTAAACTTTAGCATTATAACATTCCATCGTGTGAACACACTTCACATTTATATAAATGCTAAAAAACTACTGGTTTTTAAAATCTCAACCATTTGACTCATCTGAAGATTGCGTAATAATGAAACTTATAGTTATGAGTTTATAATATCCATAATATCATTATTATTGATATATATATATATATATATATATATTATATATATATATATATATATATATATATATATACAAGCAAAAAAAAAAAAACACCCTCTGAACGGTGTAAAAATTAATTTTTGAAAGTTATTGCCAGAGGGGATGGAGTTAAAAATCCAATGTCAGAGGGTTTGTATCATATGTAAGTAAAATCATCAAATATATTAAAGGTGTAAAAAAATAAAACCATTTGAAACGGAAACTTAGTTCTGTCCCCCACCCAAATAATATGTTGTGTGCAACTATTAATCATTAATTAAATAATTATTTTGAATATTTTACACATAAATTTTACACAAAATCTTATTTATTTATTTGAAAACTTTTAGTTAACTTCTTGTTACTGCAAAGAGAATGAGAGTAAAAAATAACAACTTTTATTTATTTTATCATTTTTTATTCTATGTATTGAAGATTTTGGGTAATGTGACATAAGCAGTGAAGTAGTTTCAGTTACAGATAAATAGAGACCAAATCTCCATTATTAATGTATATATATATATATATATATATATACATTTTTTTTTTTTTTGTAAGGGTATTTTTTAAGCATGAATGGTAAATGTAAGTGCTCAAATAGACTAATGTTTAAGAAATACAGATGACTTACCCTTTGTGTTAGAATTAATAATATAAATGACACTAGACTCAGGAGACATTTATACTAATTGTAGTTTTTAGATTTAATTTACATCAGGCGACTTCACTGCCCTAACCAGCAGTTAGGGCAGTTACGTCGCCTGATGTAAATTTTTTTTGAAGTTAATGGATTTTAAAGAGTGTGTCATAAAAGTATCGAGTAGAAGCTGTATTTACCAAGATAGAAATGAACAATGAATGAACATTAATTTTTTTCAGAATACAAGGTGTGTCATAAAAGTATCGAGATTGAAGCTGTATTTACCATTTTAGAAATGAACAATGAGTGGAACATTATTCTTTTCAAAATACATGGTGTGTCAAAAAAGTACAAAATATCTCAATGTTTTTTGACACACCTTGTATATATTATATATATATATATATATATATATATACTAAATAATTATGGTATCTAAGAATCAAATTATAAAATTCATTTTTCAACAGAATATTTTTTTTTTTGCATCCTTCATGTAAGACTGCATTGAATCACTATCAATAAAAGAAAATATTTTTTTAATCGTTTTAGGTTTTGGTGTTTATACTTACACTAATGGATTTTTCCAATATGAAGGTGAATGGATAGATGGAAAGAAACATGGTGAGTAGAAGCTCTAGTTTTTTTAACTGTTTCAGATGATGGTGATAAGAAATCCAAGTCTCAGATGCATAGAAGGGAGTGTCTACAGAAAAACTCTGTAGGTGTCACGATCAAAGAGGCGTGACCCTGTGAGTTGAACAATTATAAAAAAAAACCTTAGAAATCTGTCTTTGTCAGGTCCAGTGACTGTATATAACACAATATTCTGATGTGGCACTGACAATATTACTTTTTTTCTGGATGATTTGATGTGAAATTACCCATCCATTTCTGCAGGAAGCAAAAATGCCCAGCATTGAATTCTGTATCATCAAAAACCAATTGAGATGGAGCGTCCACTTGGTACAAATGTCTGACCACCGTCTCCCTTAACAGATCTTCTACTCCCAATTGAATGAAGGAAAATGGACTAGAACTGTACCCAAGAAGTGTTTTAAGGGCATTAGCACAAAGTGAAACACAAATACCCTCACCATTGAACTCGAAAATGCAATTCCATTTCCCAACTGTGATAACCATTACACAAGCATGCCTCCCCATTTTATTCTAAATGTAAACAAATTTCATAATCTATTTATCTTCAAATAGTGTCAAATGAAGCACAAGACAGAAATTTTAAAACTTGGCAAAATTCGATAGCAATTTATTTTCAATTACTTACCAGTGAAAGTAGAGCTGGTGTAGCTCAAGTGGTAGAGCATTGGGCTAGGAATCACAAGAGTTTGATACCAGTCCTGCCAACTCAGTACATGAGTAGCACAACTTGGGTAATCTGATCTGTGCAGTGAAAGCATCTGGGAGCTGACGGCAGGTGTGGTGCTCCACCTTAGCAAAACAATCTCCCTGGCCTTGCACAAGCTAAAAGAGGATAGGCTCCCTCACTGTACAGCTGATATCAACAATAGGCCATGCCACAGGCTTATTTTACTAGTGAAATTAAAAGGATCTAACAATTAGTGTCCTGCACATGATGTTAGACTGCATCTAATGGTAAAGTCCCAATTTTGAAGCTCGGAGAGTGTGGAGTACCCCTTCGTCGCAATTACTCCCAGGTCCACTCTGATCCAGAATTGTAGTACCTGTTAGGGTCTCATCTATGGGTTAAATACAAAAAATGAGGGTTTTTTTAAATTGAGTTTAAAAAAATTTGAATACGCATAAAGAATGAATAAGAGAAAATATCTTCAATATAAAATAACCCAACAAGGGTTGACATTCCATAAAATCCAGCCAACCAACTAACAACCTAACAATTATTTGAGGTTATTAAGTAAAAGATTTATTGTAAAAAGCACAAAGCAAACGAAAACAGGTTAGTCTTAAAACCTTTGTATTTTACAAAAACAAAGTAGCACTTTATTTTTAGGTAGCATCCATTTAAAAGCAATAATACTTTCATTTACTTTAACAACAAGCAACGCAATGGAGAAACACAAAGGGAATTGTTAAGCTCACTTATATGGTCATTTTCATTCTAAGGTCAATGATCCTTTTAGATATGACCCTTCTTAGATATTGATTAACCTTTATTTTCTTCTCAGTCCATTAGCACAAAACCTCTTATATATATATATATAGATAGATAGATAGATAGATAGATAGATATATGATATTGTTGTGGAGTCCACATATGCTTCTTTTTCAGTATATCTGATGAGTCTATTTATATGTGTCTATATGTATGTATATATATATATGTGTGTGTGTGTGTGTGTGTGTGTGTGTGTGCATGTGTGTGTGTAAGTAGAAAAGAAGGAAATAAATCGGACATATGTTGAGAAGATAAATGGAAAAATATAAATATATTTGTATGGATGAAATTTAGGTCAACATATAGTAAATTTGATCCATACAAACATATTTATATTTTTCCATTTATCTTCTCAACATATATATATAGATATAGATATAGGAAAATAATTGGTTGTTTAGAAGCATGAAATAAATGTGTGAAATAAATAAAGATCTGAGATTTGATGCTGGATATTATGTTCTAAATCCCATTTATTTACGGATATTTCGAGGAGCATTTGTCACTCAAAGGTTTGTGTTAGACTGACTGTTGTTTCCTGTATGTGGTGCTTTTGTCTAGCCATGTCTTTGATGTTGCTTTCTGTGCTACCACATTCTTTCTGTTGATTCTACAGCTGGGTTGGAAGTGGTTGGACTGGGAGGGAATAACAGTCTGTGGGTTGGTAGTGGACTGCTTTATATATATATATATATATAAATATA
Source organism: Doryteuthis pealeii (assembly GCA_023376005.1). Lineage (NCBI taxonomy): Eukaryota > Metazoa > Mollusca > Cephalopoda > Myopsida > Loliginidae > Doryteuthis > Doryteuthis pealeii. The sequence goes on from CM042138.1 coordinate 94,317,431, forward strand.
TATATATATATATATATATATATATATATATATATATATATATATATATATATATATATCCTTACTAGGTTTAAAGATTGCAGTATCTATTATAAGAGAGCTCAATATCTAGGATATATATATATATTATATATATATATATATATATTAGTTAAGAATTAATGCAAACATGAACCAACGAATATAATAAAAAATTAATGGAATGAATAGAATAATTGAAAAAGATATTTTTCGGAGGACCTCTCCCAAATGAAAATATTATTTAATAATAATAATAATATATATATATATAATGATATATGTATATATGTATATATATATATGTATATGTATATATATATATATATATATATATATATATATATATATATATATATATATGTATATATATATATATATATATGTATATGTATATATATATATATGTATATATATATATATATATATATATATATGTATATATATATATATATATATATATATATATATATATATATATATATACTATATGTATATATATATATGTATAATATATATGTGTGTATATAATATATATATATGTATATATATATTGTAGAATAAACATCATACTTACTGTAGAAGCAATATTCGAATTACCACCAAATTGGCAAGACAAGGCAATAAGCAAGCCATCTTAATACGGATCTCACATTGTCACAAGCCTACTGTATAATGGTAGATTATTCATAAAATACCATAACATCACAGAAACCAAGCAGCCAATCAGGACTCAAGGAATGGAATCACCCAAATGCATGAATGGAATATTCCTGAGTGCCATAAATACTAGTTACTTTGTTCAGTGGTGCTTAGTTGTTGTTGTTCAAACCAACTGTATACTAATTCACTCCAACAATATATAGAGAAATAGATAGATAGGGAGTAAAACGAGGAAATTAATCCAACAGTATGTGAAGAAATGTAATACAAACATGGGATGTTACAATGGATGGAAATTTATTAGTCATAGTGTTGATATTTGAACATTTCAGTTTATAAGAAACCTTTTCAGGACCCATTTAGTAACTAGTCAGGAGAAAAAAGATTTATGTAGTTAAAAGATGGTGGATGTTTTTTATCCAATCACATTTTGATTTTTCACTTCCCATGTACTAATCACGTCATTAACATTCAATTATGAACGCAATCAATGAATGGTTACAAACCTTTTCTACAAATTTTCCAAACTGAACGCAGTCAAAACATCTACCATCTTTTTTCTCTAAAATATCGGTTGTGTAATAGGAATCAAAGAAATATCTTCTTACTCAAAGTTTCATATTTTCTGAGCATTTGACAACAATACTGAAGAAGTTCAGCCTTACATGTCAAATGAGAAGATGGTTGATTGAAAAAAAGAAAAATGAAAACAGAAATAAATTCACAGGACAAAATATCAAAAATGAGACTTATAGAACATAGAACACTTTTCTATGAATTCCTCAGGTTTTTAAAAAATGTAATTCCAATTTTATTTTATATTCAAGCAACCGCCTTCTGCGTACAACTTGTAGAGTTAAAGATGTTTTGTTTTTTGTTTTTTCAGAAAGGATGTAAGTACAAGTTATTCTTTGTCTTTTGTTTTTCTTTTTTACAAGAAAATTGATATAAAGACATTCTTCTTCAAACATAGACATTTACAATTGATAAGATAAAAAATCATTAAACTACAGGCTGATTGTAAAGTAACTTCCTTGTTTGTTTTAAACATTTTATAATTTATTTCTGAATCATTATTTTTTATAAAAATTAAATATGAGAAGACACATAACATGAAGTTTTATTTAAAATTCTATATATCAGCCTCTCAAGCCGCTCAGGAATCACATCACCTGATCTTCCCTGGAAACTCTTGTGGAATGGCAGAAATAAATTTCTCGTACATATTATAAGTACAAAAGACATAGTCCGTATTATTCAGACATCAGAGACAATTGCAAATGCCTCTTCCATGGCTCTATTATACTGTCTATCTGTCATGGGTAGATCACCCTGTTCAGTCTAAACAGCCTTTTACAAGTGAAAAATATCTTGCCCAAGCACACCACATTAGATAGTTTGAAAAGCACTGATGTAGTGAACCTAATAAGAGTGATGGCTGATAGGGATGGATAGTAAGAGAGAGTCAAGGGAATCCATGCTGTTGGCATGCTTTTGATGATGATTGATGATGATGATGATGATGATGAATGATATGTAAACTCAAAAACTAGCGGACCTGTGGATACACCATAGTATGATATTTAATTCTTACAACATTTGATATGTTTACTTAAGAGCTATTTCAAGTAGTTCAATATGTAAAAGTATTGATTTAACTCTCTCTCACTCATTTTTTTTTCTTTCTTTCTTTTCATCTTTTCATTATGTTCAATTAAAACAGATTAGCGTTATCACCTCTGCGCGATCACCCCTCCCTCTCTCTATTTTTCTCATCTCATTTTTTTCTTTCTTCTTTTTTTCTATTATATTTTTCTGTGTAGCATGTCCCTTTCTTTCTTTATAATAAAAACAGAATGGTCCATTATTTAGCTGAGGTAAGGGCACTCAGGAGAAGAAACAAAATCAATGGATAAGCAACACCGGATAATCAGGATTTCACTTTTGCATTTTATCCTGGACGATTTGGACAATCTCATTTTTAACCAAGGGTATTGAAAGATGATAATTGTCAGAAGATTAAGGAACAGAGTATTAATATATAGATTGTTATCCCTCTTGTACAGAGAACTATATCTCTTCAGTTTTATGTTTATTTCTCTTATATTCACTATGCATTAAATGACCCACAGGGTTGATATGCGTTAACAAACTCAACATATATTCATCTATTTTGTCTAACACTTAATTGCTGCTATGTAAATATAGATCAAAGAATATATGATTAGCTAAGTTCTTGAAAGCTAATCTAACTTTAGCACTTACTGAATAAGCCACTAGTAAGAACATAAATTATTCAGTAACAACGGACACATTTACCATAGCATATTTCGGTTGTAGAGACAAGTGTTGCTGTCTAGAGAAATATACTGTCATCTTTACACTGTGTGTGTTTGGGAAGTGTGGTGCAATTTTCATTTTTAGCCTCATGCTGAATAAATAACAAACAAGAAAAAGAGAGAAAAAAATTACTGGTTGACACAACTAAATTTCATAATATTTGTTTACAAGTGTTTATTTATTTATTTGTTTTATTTTTTTTGTTTTGTTCATTTCTAATTACAATTTACCTAGCCTTTTTTTCTTTTTGGTTTAAAATTCGGTTTGTTTGTTTTGTTCTATGGCATATCAACCCTTTTCAGCACCATTTAATGCCGAAACAAGTCATTTTGGTTTGTTTGTTTTATGGCATATCAACCCTTTTCAGATCATTTAATGCCGAAACAAGTCATTTCGGTTGTTTTGTTTTATGGCATATCAACCCTTTTCAGATCATTTAATGCCGAAACAAGTCATTTTTGTTTGTTTGTTTTATGGCATATCAACCCTTCAGATCATTTAATGCCGAAACAAGTCATTTTCGGTTTGTTTGTTTATGGCATATCAACCCTTTTCAGATCATTTAATGCTGAAACAAGTCATGGTTTGTTTGTTTTATGGCATACAACCCTTTTCAGATCTTAATGCCTGAAATAAGTCATTTTTGGTTGTTTGTTTTATGGCATATCAACCCTTTTTAGATCATTTAATGCCGAAACAAGTCATTTTTGGTTTGTTGTTTTATGCTATCAACCCTTTTTAGACATTTAATGCTGAAACAAATCATTTTGATAAAAGTTTCTATGTTTCAAGTTCTTATTATTCTTCAAGTTGGTTATATATCTACCAAACTCCTTTGCATGATAGGATAGTGACACAAGATCAATTTTTAAGCGGTGTTTACCAGTTTGATTTCAGAGTTTTCCTTTCCTAGACCAGTTGCCATATTATGGTTGAAGCCCAGTCTGCTGTACTATTTACCCATAGCTGGAGGAAGAATAGTTCATGTTTGGTTTGGTTGGTTTGGTTGTTTAATGTTATAATAACCCTGTGGGTTATTCAATGCCACAAACTGTTAGAGTATTGATAAAAGTTGTATTCAAGTTTCCTTTACTGGTGTAATTTTGTAAGATGTATTTTGTGGATGATTTTATACTTGATTCATAATTTCAATATGTTTTTAATTTCTCTCAAGAAGGATAAAATATCATCCATGTTAGTATTCTTAAAAGAATCCTTCATATGATTTGCATTGAAATATTTATTCTGATTGGAGTGAAAACTCCACATTCCATAAGGAAATGTTTGACAATGTAGGGTGTTTGGCATGTCCTGCACCGTGGTTGAAATTCCTGCTTGAGCATAAAAGGTTGTAAGTCTTGTATGGCCAATGCTCAACCAAGCCAGTATCACTTTTCCACTTGTGTTTTTCTATATCCTGGCTTGATTCTCCTACTGTTGGCTTATTGATAAAATTTGTTCAGTGTACTACTATTGCAACATTGTTACCATTTTTGTTTGATAAATCTTTTTATTTGGTTCTTTAGATCTGTATATGGGATCAGTGAAAATTTCATCATTTTCTTTATTCAGGACATATTTTGCAGCTGAATCAGCTTTTTCATTTCCTTTTAAAATTAACTTGAGAATCATCAAACTTTGTTAAGTTAAATTTGTGTGAACATTGCAACATGGAAAACAACAGTTAAGAAAAATTCAGAGAAGATGATGCATGGTATATTGATTTGTGAGTTTGATTTGTTTTACTTGTAACTCAATTTTCTTAGCCCTGTTGGCTGGGGCTTTATAATACACACTGCACTCTGCTGAAGGTGTTGCACCCTCTCCCCCCAATGAGGCCACCTGTTGGTCATGGTGACGAACCATGATGCTTAAGGATGAAACCTGGTGCTGAGCATTCCATGATATGCAATACTTCTACTTTGGCACTTACTTAGGCTAGACAGGCAGTCAATGGCCCCTCCGATCACAATCAGCTTGTCATGTCAAGCTCTAGCAACTATATGATTGTCTCGACCCTATTGTCCTTATGGCAAGACCCTAACCCTTTTTATATAATAATGTGCTAGAAGGCGTGGCTAAGGGTCTTAGTGTTCTGGATGACATTAAACCCTATCTGATGATGAGGTTCCAATCTGGTCCTCTCTGACCCCAGTGGTAGTACCTGTCATATTGTGGTATATCCACAGGTCCTGCTAGTACATTATTACAACCTTTACCCAAAATCTCTTTCAGTAAAGTTTAACAATACAACCAAATTTGAACATCTCTCATCCCATATCTATCATCATCATCATGTTGTGCAAGTAGCACGGATATCCATGACAATCTCTGCCAAACTTCCCTATCATTCATTTGCCCCTGGGAGGTCTTCTGTGCCAGCAACCAGCATCCTCGCATAGTTGGTCAATGTAGGCCCTTGTGAGTGGCCCACATTAGCATGTCCATGTGTTGGCTTCCACAGGAGAATGTCGCTTATGAGGCTGTCCTTGCTTCTCCAGCAGTGTCCTGCAGCCTTGTCAGTCTCACTTGGATGGTTTGTGAGATGGGAGACAAGTGCCATACAGCTGCTTCCTTGTGGGGTGCTGTTCCACAACTTGTTCAAGACTGCACGCAGCATTTGTGCAGCTCCCATCTAGCTGATTCTCAAGGCGCCTTGTAGGGTCCAAGTGGTGCAGCCATACAGCAGCACTGATATAACCACAGCCTGGAAGAATTGTTGCTTTAACTTGTCAGTGAGATCGGATTTCCTGATATGAGATAATTGTTTGTGGCCGACCAGCCTTTCTATTTGTGTATTAACATCACTTTCTATGGATGAGATATTACTCATATCCATCCATATGACCCTATAAAATACAACACAACTTTTCACCCATTTCATGGAACATCTGCAGTGGTCCAGAACTCATGCTACGATAGTCTGGGTACACCTCTTTCATTCACACAAATTACACACTCTGCCACTTTTCACAAATCATGAAACAGTTTTCATAATTTGAGTTCTGATGAAGATTACTAAAACCGAAATGTTCGAAATGTCGACTTTCCATCAAGAATAAATCATCTTTTGGAATGCTTCATTTTCTATTTTCTACATAACACACTAGAAGACAATAAAAGACTTGTTGGATTTAATTACTTATGGTATTCAGGTGTTGAGTTTTAATGATTGAGGTGTTTATAATCTCTCTCTCTCTCTCTCTCTCTCTCTCTCTCTCTTCTCTCTCTCTCTCTCTCTCCATCATTTTTATGACTTCTATTTTTTTCCCTCTTTTCCTGAAGCTGCTCCCTTCTGTAGATCAATTTGGAACAATCGATTGTTACACCAGGAAGTGATGAGGTTAGGAAGGTGTTGGGGGGGGGGTGAGGGACCAAACCATTAGAGGATCTAATCAATAATTAACGATGCACATATTGCTCTGTGTTAGGGGTGACATCTTTGTTCCGCTTGAAAACACATCTTATCTTACAAACAGACCAATTTTCAAAATCAAAGAAAGATATTTTTCTACGTACACACACACACACACACACACACAGAAAAATATATATATATATATATGAGAAAGTAAATCACATGCGTGTGTTTATGATATGGCTTTATTTATTTAGCCGACAATTTTTGGAGAATATGTGCTTAATTGAAGCCGTACCTAATTTTGAAAGTTAATCAATTAATAATTAATTAATTAGGCGGGCATACCTGTTTAGCCTTACATTAATAGGTTATGCCCACCTAATTAATTAATTATATAATTGATTAACTTTCAAAATTAGGTACGACTTCAATTAAGCACATATCTCCCCCCCCCAAAAAAAATATATATATATGTATATATATTTATATTATATATTATTATTATTATTATTATTATTATACTAAATCAACTTTTTCTTCCTAAAGGCTTTTTTACTGTTTAGTTTAATGACACGAAAATTATACTAAAATATCCTTACTTCTAGGGTTGAATTATCTTTGAAAATAATTCTGTTTTAATGGTTCTAATTAGTTGTAATTGCAATTAAGTCAAAAACCGACCAACTTTACTCTGTGTCTATCTCTTTCTTCCCCTATGTATCTCTTGACTACCTCCTCATTATATAATGTCAGTTTCTCTGGGGAGAGAGAGAGAGAGAAGAGAGAGAGAGAGAGAGAGATGGAAGAATTTGAAATGTATTTCTATGTTAAATTTCACAACCAGCAACTCATAGCTTAATAAGGTCAAACATTTACTCTCTTAGAAAGCTAACAAATGATTTTAAGGTTTCGCCAGCCGTATTTTTTTTTTTAAATTTTATTCGCTTTGCTAACTCCCTTTTCCCTAATCTCAATTATCTACCCAGAGCTGAATGGGTGACCCAATGAGTCACGTTTTGTCTAGTATATATATATATGTATATATATATATATATATATATATATATATATATATATATATATATATTATAGAATGAATAGAGAATAAATGAGAAAAGTATTGGCATAAAAAGGTGCTTAATGCTAATAAAGCAGAGCAGATTTACAATCATAATAATGATATTATGGATATTATAGTATAGTATAGCAAGTTTGTTTTATTATCATTTTTTTAACATAGTTTTAGCATCATAACATTCCATTACGTAACACACTTCACATCATATATAATGCTAAACAAGCCACAGTTTGTTTTTTTTTTTTAAACTTTAGCATTATACATTCCATCGTGTGAACACACTTCACATATATAAATGCTAAAAACTACTGGTTTTTAAAATCTCAACCATTTGACTCATCTGAAGAATTGCGTAATAATGAAACTTATAGTTATGAGTTTATAATATCCATAAATATCATTATTGATTATATATGATATATTATATATATATATATATATATATATATATATATATATATATATATTACAAGCAAAAAAAAACACCTCTGAACGGTGTAAAAATTAATTTTGAAAGTTATTGCCAGAGGGGATGGAGTAAAATCCAATGTCAGAGGTTGTATCATATGTAAGTAAAATCATCAAATATATTAAAGGTGTAAAAAAATAAAACCATTTGAAACGGAAACTTAGTTCTGTCCCCCACCCAAATAATATGTTGTGTGCAACTATTAATCATTAATTAAATAATTATTTTGAATATTTTACACATAATTTTACACAAAATCTATTTATTTATTTGAAAACTTTTAGTTAACTTCTTGTTACTGCAAAGAGAATGAGAGTAAAATAACAACTTTTATTTATTTTATCATTTTTATCTATGTATAAAATTGGTAATGACAAAGCAGTGAATAGTAGTTTCAGTTACAGATAAATAGAGACCAAATCTCCATTATTAATGTATATATATATATATATATATATAATAATTTTTTTTTTTTTTGTTAAGGGTATTTTTTAAGCATGAATGGTAAATGTAAGTGCTCAAATAGACTAATGTTTAAGAATACAGATGACTTAACCTTTGTGTTAGAATTAATAATATAAATGACACTAGACTCAGGAGACATTTATACTAATTGTAGTTTAGATTTAATTACATCAGCGACTTCACTGCCCTAACCAGCAGTTAGGGCAGTTACGTCGCCTGATGTAAATTTTTTTTGAAGTTAATAAGATAAAAATTGATAAATAGTATCAAAAAAAATAACAGAAAAGATAAGCATATCACAAATAATAGAAAATGTAACATATATGAATTTAATCAAAACAAGTGTCATAAAAGTATCGAGTGAAGCTGTATTACCAAGATAGAAATGAACATGATGACATTAATTTTTTCAGAATCAGAGTGTGTCATAAAAGTATCGAGATTGAACGTATTTACCATTTTAGAAATGAACAATAGTGGAACATTATTCTTTTCAAAATACATGGTGTGTCAAAAAAGTACAAATATTCAATGTTTTTTGACACACCTTGTATAATATTATATATATATATATATATATATATATACTAAATAATTATGGTATCTAAGAATCAAATTATAAAATTCATTTTCAACAGAATATTTTTTTTTTTGCCATCCTTCATGTAAGACTGCATTGAAATACTATCAATAAAGAAAATATTTTTTTTAATCGTTTTAGGTTGGTGTTTATACTTACACTAATGGATTTTTCCAATATGAAGTGAATGGATAGATGGAAAGAAACATGGTGAGTAGAAGCTCTAGTTTTTTTTAACGTTTCAGATGATGGTGATAAGAAATCCAAGTCTCAGATGCATAGAAGGAGTGTCTACAGAAAAACTCTGTAGGTGTCACGATCAAAGAGGGCTGACCCTGTGAGTTGAACAATTATAAAAAAAAACCTTAGAAATCTGTCTTTGTCAGGTCCAGTGACTGTATATAACACAATATTCTGATGTGGCACTGACAATATTACTTTTTTTCTGGATGATTTGATGTGAAATTACCCATCCATGTTCTGCAGGAAGCAAAATGCCCAGCATTGAATTCTGTATCATCAAAAACCAATTGAGATGGAGCGTCCACTTGGTACAAATGTCTGACCACCGTCTCCCTTAACAGATCTTCTACTCCCAATGAATGAAGGAAAATGGACTAGAACTGTACCCAAGAAGTGTTTTAAGGCATTAGCACAAAGTGAAACACACATACCCTCACCATTGAACTCGAAAATGCACATTCCATTTCCAACTGTGATAACCAATTACACAAGCATGCCTCCCATTTTATTCTAAATGTAAACAAATTTCATAATCTATTTATCTTCAAATAGTGTCAAATGAAGCACAAGACAGAAATTTTAAAACTTGGCAAAATTCGATAGCAATTTATTTTCAATTACTTACCAGTGAAAGTAGAGCTGTGTTAGCTCAAGTGGTAGAGCATTGGGCTAGGAATCACAAGAGTTTGATACCAGTCCCTGCCAACTCAGTACATGAGTAGCACAACTTGGTAATCTGATCTGTGCAGTTGAAAGCATCTGGGAGCTGACGGCAGGTGTGTGTGCTCCACCTTAGCAAAACAATCTCCCTGGCCTTGCACAAGCTAAAAGAGGATAGGCTCCTCACTGTACAGCTGATATCAACAATAGGCCATGCCACAGGCTATTTTACTAGTGAAATTAAAAGGATCTAACAATTAGTGTCCTGCACATGATGTTAGACTGCATCTAATGTAAGTCCCAATTTTGAAGCTCGGAGAGTGTGGAGTACCCCTTCGTCGCAATTACTCCCAGGTCCACTCTGATCCAGAATTGTAGTACCTGTTAGGGTCTCATCTATGGGTTAAATACAAAAAAATGAGGGTTTTTTTAAATTGAGTTTTAAAAAATTTGAATACGCATAAGAATGAATAAGAGAAAAATATCTTCAATATAAAAATAACCCAACAAGGGTTGACATTCCATAAAATCCAGCCAACCAACTAACAACCTAACAATTATTTGAGGTTATTAAGTAAAAGATTTATTGTAAAAAGCACAAAGCAAACGAAAACAGGTTAGTCTTAAAACCTTTGTATTTTACAAAAACAAAGTAGCACTTTATTTTTAGGTAGCATCCATTTAAAAGCAATAATACTTTCATTTACTTTAACAACAAGCAACGCAATGGAGAAACACAAGGGAATTGTTAAGCTCACTTATATGGTCATTTTTCATTCTAAGGTCAATGATCTTTTATATGACCCTTCTTAGATATTGATTAACCTTTATTTTCTTCTCAGTCCATTAGCACAAAACCTCTTATATATATATATATAGATGATAGATAGATAGATAGATAAGATACTGATGATATTGTTGTGAGGTCCAACATATGCTTCTTTCGTTCATATATCTGATGAGTCTACCACGGAAGGTACCACTGTAGTTGTAGTATTGTAGTAGTGGTGCACTGCATTGCTTCACTCATTTGATTTGAAAGAGCTGCACAGATGAACATGAAACATAGTCAAATTGGGAGACTTATAATCTACGAATTTGAACTAAACCTTAATACTGCAGAAGCAACCAAAAACATTTGTTGTGCAAAAGGTGAAGACACAGTTGATCCTATGTCAGGTCACTCAATATGCTACTGGTATTATATAACCCAGTACTACCTGTTTCATAGTTGGATCATCAGGGATTAAACTGGTAACTCCACAGATTCGTGTCTCCATCATCGTCAGGAATCAATGGCTTTTTGCATACTTGTCACTGCATCTGTGGAAAATCTGCAATGATGGAGACGCCCTTTGGATTTTTGCCAGAGCTCCTTTAGCCAGGTTGTGGCCCTAATACCACTGGGTGCCAAACCTGTCTGTCTTGGGTGGCCCTACCAGAAACTTAAATTCCTGACGGCATAGCTCTGAGACTACTAAGTTTACACAGCCCAGCCGTGATGAGGAAGGGTTGGACTTTAGAAATAATGTACTAGATGACCGTTGAGCAAAGAGCTTCCTCTGCCCTTTTACAGGTTTTTGTTCTGCAGAGTGTCTAGCCACCCTACTCACCAGACAAAATCTGTAGGATTACCGGTTTAGTCACTGATGATCTGGCTACAAAACAATTAATTTAGCAGTGTTTAATACAATTAAGTGAGAGAAAAAATCAGTAAACAATAAAATAAAATGAACCTTTGATTCTTGAATTATTTTTTAATTGGAAAGATGGATAATGAGGACATCCCAAATATCAGGTTGCAGGTTTGTGAATTTTAGCCACAAATCACCATGTTCTATGTTCTAAGTTCTTCTATGTTTGCTTAGTAAATAATGTACATGACTAAACCCTTCTCACCAAACAAAATCTATGGGTTACGGTTTAGTTGCTCCGACTATGAAACAGGTAGTAGTAGTAAAGTTAAGTTGACAGTGTGGCCTAATGTCAGTATTAGTCAGACATTGGGGCAGTCTTTTCTAGCACTAAACCAAGGAGATTGTTTTTTGGCACCTGAGGTGGAGCACCACACCTATCATCAGCTCCTCACTTTACCACACAGATCCCTGTGCTACTCATACACTGAGTGGGCGAGGGCCGGTATCAAAACTGGAACCATTGCAAAACCTTTGACTCACCCTAGTATTTATTCATTTTCTATATTTCCACCCTTACTCTTTAATTCTCCCTCTTCACTTTTTTCTTCTCTGTTTCATCTTATTCTCTCTCTCTCTCTCTCTCTCTCTCTCTCTCTCTCTCTCTCTCTCTCTCTCTCTTCTTTAAAGCTATCAATATCTATCGTTCCTGTTCTTGTATTAATCCTAATCAGTTGAATATCACTTGACTTTTCTATTCATTCTTGTTTCCTATCTCAATCAACAACATCTCTAAAATTGCATCCACTTTTAAGAGCCACTTTTACCAATCACTATTATCTTTCAATTAAAATGACAGCCGGTAATTTTATATTTTCCTCTAGAATTGCAATATTTCTTGATATCTCACTTTCAAAGCCAAGTGTTGGCAAAAATATATCCAGCCATTTTATCTGCAGATTTTCAAGTAGTAAAAACAAAAACAAAAATAAAATCTTCTCTTTATATTTGCTAAGACAACAAGAGAATTCTACTTGGCATTAAATAACAGTGTATCTAATTATGCAATATTATAAGTCAAGACAATTCATTATTGATATCAAATGAACAAACATTGATTATCCTTGGAAAGGTAAGTATTTACCCAACCTATTCAATACAGGTAGGATGTGACACAAGGTCACAAGTATGGACTATCCAACCAAGATTGAACTTGCTATTCAGTAGTAGTAGCAGTAATGTAAAAATGAAAATCCATAACATTTTTCTATATTGTCTGATATTATTCTTTTCAAATGCTGTGATACAATATAATAGATAAAAATACTTGGAACTTGACTATAAATGAAAACTATGCACAAACTTGCTTTCTACTGATATGTAGCATATTGATATAAAGTATGAAAGACATGGTCAGTATTGTTCAGACATCAAGAGTACAATTGCAAATGGCCATTTCCATGGTGCTATACTGTCTATCTGATAGACTCTATCAGATTGAACAGTAATCTGTTTGCTTTCTAATCACTGCTGGGTCTTCCAGCCCACATGTCCTTGTATAGGCCCATGTGACAATAAAAAATGCCCAGTCGCCGTCTGTTGTGTTTAGCTCTATCGAGGGTCTCTTCGGTTTCCTAATATGTGACCTGTTCAGCTGCCCATTTGGCCTTTCCTTCCTGAGTGTGATATTTTCCTGTTGTAGTTCCACAAGTTGTTTCATAAACTCCAAATATCGTTGGTCTATGATTATTTGTTGCGTAGCTATGTCCGTTTTTATCACTTTTTGAAGTTCGAAGTCAAAACCTCCTCGTAGCACCATATAAAGTACAAAAGACATAGTCCGTATTATTCAGACATCAAGAGTACAATTGCAAATGGCCTCTTCCATGGCTCTATTTATACTGTCTATCTGATCATGGGTAGATCACCCTGTTCAGTCTAAACAGCCTTTTACAAGTGGAAAAATATCTTGCCAGCACACCACATCAGATAGTTTGAAAAGCACTGATGTAGTGAACCTAATAAGAGTGATGGCTGATAGGGATGGATAGTAAGAGAGAGTCAAGGGAATCCATGCTGTTGGCATGCTTTGATGATGATGATGATGATGATGATGATGATGTAAAAATCAAAAACTAGCCGGACCTGTGGATACACCATAGTATGATAATTTAATTCTTACAACATTTGATATGTTTACTTAAGAGCTATTTCAAAGTAGTTCAATATGTAAAAGTATTGATTTAACTCTCTCTCACTCATTTTTTCTTTCTTTCTTTCTTTTCATCTTTTCATTATGTTCAATTAAAACAGATTAGCGTTATCACCTCTGCGCGATCACCCCTCCCTCTCTCTATTTTCCTCATCTCATTTTTTTTCTTTCTTTCTTTTTCTTATATATTTTTTTCTGTGTAGCATGTCCCTTTTCTTTCTTTATAATAAAAACAGAATGGTCCATTATTTAGCTGAGGTAAGGGCACTCAGGAGAAAAACAAAATCAATGGATAAGCAACACCGGATAATCAGGATTTACACTTTTGCATTTTATCCTGGACGATTTGGACAATCTCATTTTTAACCAGAGGGTATTGAAAGATGATAATTGTCAGAAGATTAAGGAACAAGAGTATTAATATATAGATTGTTATCCTCTTGTACAGAGAACTATATCTCTTCAGTTTTATGTTTATTTCCTCTTATATTCATCTATTTTGTCTAACACTTAATTTGCTGCTATGTTAATATAGATCAAAGAATATATGATTAGCTAAGTTCTTGAAAGCTAATCTAACTTTAGCACTTACTGAATAAGCCCACTAGTAAGAACATAAATTATTCAGTAACAACGGACACATTTACCATAGCATATTTCGGTTGTAGAGACAAGTGTTGCTGTCTAGAGAAATATACTGTCATCTTTACACTCTGTGTGTTTGGGAAGTGTAGTGCAATTGTTCATTTTTTAGCCTCATGCTGAATAAATAACAAACAAGAAAAAGAGAGAAAAAATTACTGGTTGACACAACTAAATTTCATAAATATTGTTACAAGTGTTTATTTTATTATTTGTTTTATTTTTTTGTTTTGTTCATTTTCTAATTACAAGTTTACCTAGCCTTTTTTTTTTTTGGTTTAAAATTCGGTTTTGTTTGTTCTATGGCATATCAACCCTTTTCAGACATTTAATGCCGAAACAAGTCATTTTCGTTTGTTTGTTTTATGGCATACCAACCCTTTTCAGATCCTTTAATGCCGAAATAAGTCATTTTTTGTTTGTTGTTTTATGGCATATCAACCCTTTTTAGATCATTTAATGCCGAAACAAGTCATTTTCGTTTGTTTGTTTTATGGCATATCAAACCTTTTTAGATCATTTAATGCCGAAACAAGTCATTTTTGGTTTGTTTGTTTTATGGCATACCAACCCTTTTCAGATCCTTTAATGCCGAAATAAGTCATTTTTGGTTTGTTTGTTTTATGGCATATCAACCCTTTTTAGATCATTTAATGCTGAAACAAGTCATTTCGGTTTGTTTGTTTATGGCATATCAACCCTTTTCAGATCATTTAATGCCGAAACAAGTCATTTTTGGTTTGTTTGTTTTATGGCATATCAACCCTTTTAGATTATTTAATGCTGAAACAAATCATTTTGATAAAAGTTTCTATGTTTCAAGTTCTTATTTCTTCAAGTTGGTATATATATCTACCAACTCCTTTGCATGAGTAGGATGTGACACAAGATCAATTTTTAAGCGGTGTTTACCAGGTTTGATTTCAGAGTTTTCCTTCTCCTAGACCAGTTGCCATATTATGGTTGAAGAGCCCAGTCTGCTGTACTATTTACCCATAGCTGGAGGAAGAATAGTTCATTTGGTTTGGTTTGGTTTGGTTTGTTTAATGTTATAATAACCCTGTGGGTTATTCAATGCCACAAACTGTTAGAGTATGAGATAAAAGTTGGTATTCAAGTTTCCTTTACTGGTGTAATTTTGTAGATGTATTTTGTGGATGTATTTTATACTTGATTCATAATTTTCGATATGTTTTTATTTCTCTCAAGAAGGATAAAATATCATCCATGTTAGTATTCTTAAAAAGATCCTTCATATGATTTGCATTGAAATATTTATTTCTGATTGGAGTGAAAACTCCACATTCCATAAGGAAATGTTTGACAATATAGGGTGTTTGGCATGTCCTGCACCGTGGTTGAAATTCCTGCTTGAGCATAAAAGAGTGTGTAAGTCTTGTATGGCCAATGCTCAACCAAGCCAGTATCACTTCTTCCACTTGTGTTTTTCTATATCCTGGCTTTGATTCTCCTACTGTTGGCTTAATTGATAATAATTTGTTCAGTGTACTACTATTGCAACATTGTTACCATTTTTGTTTGATAAATCTTTTTATTTGGTTCTTTAGATCTGTATATGGGATCGTGAAAATTTTCATCATTTTCTTTATTCAGGACATATTTTGCAGCTGAATCAGCTTTTTCATTTCCTGTTTAAAATTAACTTGAGAATCATCAAACTTTTTAAGTTAAATTTGTGTGAACATTGCAACATGGAAAAACAACAGTTAAGAAAAATTCAAGAGAAGATGATGCAATGGTATATTGATTTGTGAGTTTGATTTTGTTTACTTGTAACTCAATTTTCTTAGCCCTGTTGGCTGGGGCTTTATAATACACACTGCACCTCTGCTGAAGGGTTTGCACCCTCTCCCCCCAATGAGGCCACCTGTTGGTCATGGGTGACGAACCATGATGCTTAAGGATGGAAACCTGGTGGCTGAGCAGTCCATGATATGCAATACTCTACTTTGGCACTTACTTAGGCTAGACAGGCAGTCAATGGCCCCTCCGATCAATCAGCTTGTCATGTCAAGCTCTAGCAACTATATGATTGTCTCGACCCTATTGCCCTTATGGCAAGACCCTAACCCTTTTTATAATATATGTGCTAGAAGGCGTGGCTAAGGGTCTTAGTGTTCTGGGTATGACATTAAACCCTATCTGATGATGAGGTTCCAATTCTGGTCCTCTCTGACCCGGAGTGGTAGTACCTGTCATATTGTGGTATATCCACAGGTCCTGCTAGTACATTATTACAACCTTTACCCAAAATCTCTTTCAGTAAAGTTTAACAATACAACCAATTTGAACATCTCTCATCCCATATCTATCATCATCATCATGTTGTGCAAGTAGCACGGATATCCATGACAATCTCTTGCCAAACTTCCCTATCATTCATTGCCCCTGGGAGTCTTCTGTGCAGCAACCAGCATCCTCGCATAGTTGGTCAATGTAGGCCCTTGTGGGTGGCCCACATTAGCATGTCCATGTGTTGGCTTCCACAGGAGAATGTCGCTTATGAGCTCGTCCTTGCTTCTCCAGCAGTGTCCTGCATGCCTTGTCAGTCTCACTTGGATGGTTTGTGAGATGGGAGACAAGTGGCCATACAGCTGCTTCCTTGTGGGGTGCTGTTCCACGACTTGTTCAAGACTGCACGCAGCATTCTTGTGCAGCTCCCATCTAGCTGATTCTCAAGGCGCCTTGTTAGGGTCCAAGTGGTGCAGCCATACAGCAGCACTGATATAACCACAGCCTGGAAGAATTGTTGCTTTAACTTGTCAGTGAGATCGGATTTCCATATGACTGATAATTTGTTTGTGGCCGACCATGCCTTTCCTATTCGTGTATTAACATCACTTTCTATGGATGAGATATTACTCATATCCATCCATATGACCCTATAAAATACAACACACTTTTCACCATTTCATGGAACATCTGCAGGTGGTCCAGAACTCATGCTACGATAGTCTGGGTTACACCTCTTTCATCACACAAATTACCACTCTGCCACTTTTCACAAATCATGGAAACAGTTTTCATAATTTGAGTTCTGATGAAGATTACTAAAACCGAAATGTTCGAAATGTCGACTTTTCCATCAAGAATAAATTCATCTTTTTGGAATGCTTCATTTTTCTATTTTCTACATAACACACTAGAAGACAATAAAAGACTTGTTGGATTTAAATTACTTATGGTATTTCAGGGTGTTGAGTTTTAATGGATTGAGTGTTTTTATAATCTCTCTCTCTCTCTCTCTCTCTCTCTCTCTCTCTCTCTCTCTCTCTCTCTCTCTCTCTCTCCATCATTTTTATGACTTCTATTTTTTTCCCTCTTTTCCTGAAGCTGCTCCCTTCTGTAGATCAATTTGGAACAATCGATTGTTACACCAGGAAGTGATGAGGTTAGGAAGGTGTTGGGGGGGAGTGAGGGACCAAACCATTAGAGGATCTAATCAATAATTAACGATGCACATATTGCTCTGTGTTAGGGTGACATCTTTGTTCCGCTTGAAAACACATCTTATCTTACAAACAGACCAATTTTCAAAATCAAAGAAAGATATTTTTCTACGTACACACACACACACACACACACACACAAATATATATATATATATATGAGAAAGTAAATACACACGCGGTGTGTTTATGATATGGCTTTATTTATTTAGCCGACAATTTTTGGGAGAATATGTGCTTAATTGAAGTCGTACCTAATTTTGAAAGTTAATCAATTAATAATTAATTAATTAGGCGGGCATACCTGTTTAGCCTTACATTTAATAGGTATGCCCACCTAATTAATTAATTATTAATTGATTAACTTTCAAAATTAGGTACGACTTCAATTAAGCACATATTCTCCCCCCCCCCAAAAAAAATATATATATGTATATATATATTATTATTATTATTATTATTATTATTATTATACTAAATCAACTTTTGCTTCCTAAAGGCTTTTTTACTGTTTAGTTTAATGACACGAAAATTATACTAAAATATTCCTTACTTCTAGGTTGAATTATCTTTGAAAATAATTCTGTTTTAATTGGTTCTAATTAGTTGTAATTTGCAATTAAGTCAAAAACCGACCAACTTTACTCTGTGTCTATCTCTTTCTTCCCCTATGTATCTCTTGACTACCTCCTCATTATATAATGTCAGTTTCTCTGGGGAGAGAGAGAGAGAGAGAGAGAGAGAGATGGAAGAATTTGAAATGTATTTCTATGTTAAATTTCACAACCAGCAACTCATAGCTTAAATGAGGTCAAACATTTACTCTCTTAGAAAGCTAACAAAATGATTTTAAGGTTTCGTCCAGCCGTATTTATTTTTTTTAAAATTTTATTCGCTTTGCTAACTCCCTTTTCCCTAATCTCAATTATCTACCCAGAGCTGAATGGGTGACCCAATGAGTCACGTTTTGTCTAGTATATATATATATATATATATATATATATATATATATATATTATATAGAATGAATAGAGAATAAATGAGAAAAGTATTGGCATAAAAAGGTGCTTAATGCTAATAAAGCAGAGCAGATTTACAATCAATAATAATGATATTATGGATATTATAGTATAGTATAGCAAGTTTGTTTTATTATCATTTTTTTAACATAGTTTTAGCATCATAACATTCCATTACGTGAACACACTGCACATCATATAAATGCTAAACAAGCCACAGTTTTTTTTTTTTTAAACTTTAGCATTATAACATTCCATCGTGTGAACACACTTCACATTTATATAAATGCTAAAAAACTACTGGTTTTTAAAATCTCAACCATTTGACTCATCTGAAGATTGCGTAATAATGAAACTTATAGTTATGAGTTTATAATATCCATAATATCATTATTATTGATTATATATATATATATATATATATATATATATATATATATATATATATTATAAAGCAAAAAAAAAAACACCTCTGAACGGTGTAAAAATTAATTTTTGAAAGTTATTGCCCGAGGGGATGGAGTTAAAAATCCAATGTCAGAGGGTTTGTATCATATGTAAGTAAAATCATCAAATATATTAAAGGTGTAAAAAAATAAAACCATTTGAAACGGAAACTTAGTTCTGTCCCCACCCAAATAATATGTTGTGTGCAACTATTAATCATTAATTAAATAATTATTTTGAATATTTTACACATAAATTTTACACAAAATCTTATTTATTTATTTGAAAACTTTTAGTTAACTTCTTGTTACTGCAAAGAGAATGAGAGTAAAAAATAACTTTTATTTATTTTATCATTTTTATTCTATGTATTGAAGATTTTGGTAATGTGACATAAGCAGTGAAGTAGTTTCAGTTACAGATAAATAGAGACCAAATCTCCATTATTAATGTATATATATATATATATATATATATATATATATATATATACATTTTTTTTTGTTGTAAGGGTATTTTTTAAGCATGAATGGTAAATGTAAGTGCTCAAATAGACTAATGTTTAAGAAATACAGATGACTTACCCTTTGTGTTAGAATTAATAATATAAATGACACTAGACTCAGGAGACATTTATACTAATTGTAGTTTTTAGATTTAATTTACATCAGGCGACTTCACTGCCCTAACCAGCAGTTAGGGCAGTTAAGTCGCCTGATGTAAATTTTTTTTTGAAGTTAATGGATTTTTAAGAGTGTGTCATAAAAGTATCGAGATTGAAGCTGTATTTACCAAGATAGAAATGAACAATGAATGGAACATTAATTTTTTTCAGAATACAAGGTGTGTCATAAAAGTATCGAGGTGGAAGCTGTATTTACCAAGATAGAAATGAACAATGAATGGAACATTAATTTTTTCAGA